>JACCEG010000140.1:6667-140010 GCA_014065205.1 Tuber brumale
GGGGTATACCGAATCCACCCATACCCTTCTGAGATCAGCTGTAGGTTGGTTGGTCCTAGCAATAGGACTCCTCTATGGAGGCCGGCGGACCACGGGGAAGCACGCTCAGAATGGAAGACCTAGATAAGTCGGAGCCCCTTAAGACGTTGACATATTGGACTCAGACTTGTGATTGGCCCTAGGTAGCCCGGCATGAACCTGATCACTTCATGACCGAAGAGACTACTGGAACGATAGTCAACAAGACTAAAGTAATATAATAGTCTAGGTGGACATCTAAGTTGGAGGCTGTTGTTTGGTATAACAAATAGCGCAGTCATCTCAAGGGAGGAATAATATTCCATCTCCACGAAAGGGTGTGATAGGTTTCAGGGTCAAACGGTGTTCGCACTTATAAGATTCTGGACGTTTGCGTATTAAAACCAGAGTGGTACTTCAGAGGCGTAGTAGTTAGAAGTAGTCCGCGAACAATCAGGCACTGGATATAAATATCGAAGTGACTCCCGAGCTTTACAGACATCATCAAGCAACGGAGAAGAGATCTTATCAATATAAAATTGTTTACCTCATAAATCTTTACTTTACTTTTACTTTATCGCGACGAGCCTTCCTCGACAGATTCTCCGAACGAAGATTTTGGCCTACGTCCCTCAGTTATATCCTCGAGTTTGGCGTCTGCCCAATAATCAGCCTAGGTCTGGTATGGCAGGAAAAGGCAGGCAGCCTGAAAACTGGTTATGCACAATCCTGTATGAGTGAAATACTGATAGGTATCTAGCCCCTGATTGTTAGAGTTAATAAGTTCCTAGTTTGTCTGAGGCGACCTCTACTGTCATAACTACATGGGCATAGTAACAAACATCTTATTACTTACACCCTACACCAGTGATGCCAAAGGGAAGGAACTAAGTTAAACTAATCCGTGCTAAGCACATAGAATTGGGTACTTCAAAACCAAAATGATACAACTCGCTGGAGGGGATCACTTACCTCCCTATATATGATAAGTGATACAAAGTTAATATCTTGTTAGACTCAGAATCCAATGTGTTTCTCGTTAATAAGGACCTCCTTAAAGACCTTTACATTCCTATAGTTGAACGCAATAATGCAGTTGATATATTAGGTTTTGATAGTTCATTAGCAGCCACAGGAGGGAAGTGCTATACCCTACCTATCAAGTAAGAAATAGGAGAGAACTGACACATATTGGAAGTGTCGGGTGAAGTTGCGGAAGTCGGGCACTATGGAATGATAATTGCATTTGATTAGTAGTATCATGAATACCCAGTATTCTACAAAGACGATGCAGAAAATTGAACTTCCACTACAAAAAGTCATGAAAACTTTGTGGAAAAAGAACAAGGAATAGTGAATATGTTCGAATACGACAAATCAGTGGCCTGGGACCTGAATACTTATCATACTGGATAAATTGGAACCATCAAGAATACGGTGGAACTAGAATCATTACTAAAGAAAAACTGGCATTACAAACATTTTTTTGAACCTAAGGTGCCAGAAACGCTAGCCCCTAGATGAACTATTGGCCACAAAATTAAATTGGTCCCTGGATCAACACCACTTTGGGGACCAATATATCCACTATCCGAAAAACAGCTTAAAGCTTTCTGAGAATCCTTGGAAACCATGATCGAACAGGGAAAGATTACCTGCAGTCAATTGTCGGCAGGAGCACCTATATTGTTTGTACCCAAACTTGGTGGACAATTGTGTCTAGTTGTTGATTACCGAAATCTAAATAAGATTACCACCTTCAACAAACATCCTATTCCATTAATGTACGAACTATGAGACTAAATAGCCAGTGCCAAGATCTTTACCAAGTTAGACCTTAAAGATAGCTAGCACTTGATTAGGATTAAGGAAGGAGATGAAAGGAAAATATCTTTCTGGACGAGATATGGTCACCACAAATATAAAGTTATGCCATTTGGATTTGTCAACACCTTGGCAACTTTCCAAGATATGCTGAACCAAGTACTTAAAGAATACTGGGATGTGGGAGTCATATGTTACATTGACGACATCCTCATATATTTAAAGGATGAAAAAGAATGCAGTGAAGCTGTCAAAAGGGGTTTGCCAAGTCAATCATACTGTCAATTCACAGTATCGATAAAAAAGTTGACCTTCTTTGTCACAGAAGTAGAATTCCTAGACTCTACAGTGGCAGTCAATGGGCTGTCTATGAGCACACAAAAGTTGGAAGCTATAATGGTTTGGAAATTACCTTAGTCAGTTAGAGATGTACATGTCTTTATTAGATTAGCTAATTTCTGTGGACAATTTATAAAAAACTTCTCATCTGTTTTTAAGCCAATAACCGAAACATTACAAGGATATCCAAGGAAATTTCAAGGAAAGGTTGAGCAGAATATGGCTTTTTAAGAGCTAAAGCACCAATTCACCACAACCCCCATACTCCATCACTTTTTCCTAGAAAGAGGAACAGTGGTAGAAATCGACACCAGTGATTTTACCCTCAGTTGTGGCCTTTCTTAATACTCGGAGAAAAAGCTACATGTAGTAGTGTTCTATTCACAAAAGTTAAACTCAGTGCAGCGCAATTACAAATTTCATGATTAGAAACTTCTCATGATCCTCGAAGTCTTCCTGGAATAGAGATACTAATTGATTAGAAAGCAAAAACCAATTACAGTCTTTACCGACCATTCAAAACTTCCATAGTTTCTCACCTTAAAAGTTTGGAGTGACCGCCAAATAGATGGACTTAGAAGTGAGTAGAATACAAGTTTCATATTCTATGCCAATCAGGCATGAAGGGTGAAAATCTAGATGCATTAAGCAGATAACTGAAATACTGTCCTGAGGAGGGAGCAAGATATCGCCAAAAGAAAATTTTGAAACCAGAAAGTTTCTCGGTATCGCTAGCAGCATGAGTAGGCATTGGAGGAGAAAACAGGAATTGAGAAATAAATATGGACTTGAAACCTTGTAGAGGTAGAAAGGAACATGTGATTAAAGTTAAGAGATGGGGTAAAATGGCATACTTGCCAATACAAGACTCAAGAATGGTGGCAGGGCATGATCTGTACTCCATAGACAATGACATTGTCCTAAAATATAGATAAACATTAATAAGGACTGGGATATCTGCAGGGCTACCTGTAGGAATAGAAAGAAAAATTGCTCCAAGAAGCGAGTTAGTAGTTCGAAGCAGAATCTACATCAAAGCTGGAGTAATCAATGCTAATTACACTGGAGAAATTAAAGTCATAATCTTTAAGTATGAAGATATGGACTGCCATATAAGAATGGGCAATCACATAGCCTAACTAGTGGCAGAAAAAATCAATAGCGCAGATATGATGAAGGGATACAACTTTGAAGAAATAGAATGTGAGACGGTAGAATTGGGAAGCTCCGATATAGCGACAAGAGCCTTGATCGTCCAAGAGCAGAAACCCAGAATTAGGTACCTAGAGGCATCGGCTAAAGACAACAAACATGAGTACGACATTTCTGAAGTAATAGAAAAGGTTCCAATATCAAATGCCATTGTCCAACAAAAAGGTATGAAGTTGTTTAATCCTGAATTCTTGAATGAGATACAAGCAGCTATCGAGATAGACAAAGCTTGGAGACAATAGAGGGAAGAACTCATTCAGTTTCGAGACGAAGGAAAAGATTTCAACAAAGATTGGACCTTGATTGACCATCAACTATATTACAATTAAAGACTATTTGTACTACATATTCAGGCAATATACAGTGGATTGTGGAAGGATATCACAATGCAAAGGTTAGAAGACATTGCGGACAAGAAAAAAACCTTGGAAATCATTATGCGAGACTTCTATCGAGAAGGACTACAGGAGTGAGTCAATGACTATGTACTATCCCATGATGTATGCCAACATAACAAGTCACTCAGACATACTAAGTATAAATTACTGCATCCACAGCAAATATCCTATGCAGCATGGCTGTCTATTTCAGAAGACTTTATCACACAACAACCAGAGTCGCAAGAATGTACTCAGATAACTGTAGTAGTTGATCAATTCACAACGATGGTACACTTCATCAGACTACAATCATTGGCTACTGCCAATGATGTCATAAATGCGTTTTTGTAAGAAGTCTAGAGGCTACATGGCCAGTCAACTGAAATAGTCTCAGATATGGACTCCAAGTTTGCAGGAGAATTTTGGCAATCTCTTTGTAAGGTGCTGGAAATCAAGTGAAGAATGTCAATGGCTTTCTACCCTCAAACTGATAGACAAACAGAACAGAGCAACCAAGTGCTGGAAGGATAACTGCGAAGTTGTGTCTACTATGATCAAGATTAGTAGTATCAGCTACTACCTCTTGCTGAACATGCATGCAACAATTCTACTACCAATACTCATAGGATCTTATCATGTTATGTGAACTATGGATTTCATCCACAGATAGAATGGATCAATGAGTAAGAAGCTGAAAATCCGGGAGCTACTTTCTACACAAACTGGATTAAGACGATATATAAACAAGCAAGAGGGTTCCCAGGGAAGAACCACGCTCCGCTTCCGCTATTTTCCCCCCCCTACATTCCCACCTCGTTCTCAACACCATCAGCGTCCGGTGTGCCCAATCTTCAGTACTATCTCCAAAAGCCCCTTTGGCTGAGGCCCAACCACCTCGTCGGTAATGGCCTCCGTCGCCCTCCCGCCCTCAGAACATTCCTCAGTGTCAGGGATACGCCCTCATGGCCCCCTTCTCCTCGCGCTGCTTGAGAATGCCTCGACAGACGCAGGAGTTTCCACCCAACTCTTTCCCCCGATCAGCTCAGGGGAACTAGACGACCTCTCGCCAGGCGAAGCCATTATTCTCCCCCTCCTCTGTACGTCGCTACTGGCCTCAAGGGCACTCTCCTCTCAGATTGACGAACTGGCGCTGGAAGTCGCAAGACTCTCCGGTCAGATCGACGACCTCTCCACCCGAAAGAACAAACCCTCGGCTCCCCCCCCACCCCCCTCGAATGAGAACACCACGGCGACGTCGCTTGCGGCCCTCCAACTCTCGGTCAGAGACCTTGCGTCTCGTCTGACCACCCCCCTACCCCAACCAACACGCCACCAACAGCCCCCACCTCAACAAAATGCACCCATGCAAGCCACAACAAGAGCAGCTCGGGTGGCCCCATCCAGAAAGGGTAAAGAGAAGGCTCAAGCCGCTTCAGACCCCACCCCCACAGGCGAGCTCGCAACACCCCAAGAGGGTGCGGGCGATCCTGACTTCCCAGTATTCAGCACCAAGGACCAGAAGTGGTATGGAAACCCTGCTGCCTACTCGGCCAAGTTCCCACGCTCTTGGGAGGCACAGACCTTCAGAGACGGGAAGTTCCCCCCCCCCTCTGAGTTCCACCCAGCCCCAGCATCGTCGGCCCAACCGGGCCCATCCTCTTACGCTCAGGCCGCTTCATCTGGACAGAAGAAGTGGAGTAGACAGAGCAGGAACAAGAACGCCCCCACTGCTGCCCAGGTTGCGTCTGGTACGGCTGAAGTAGCCCCAGCCAAGGGGCCGAAAAGCCTGCCAGCAGCTGAGAGACGCTTCTTTGCCCCTCGCTCGTCCCCCTCCCCTCACCCCCAAGCCGAACTCATAGCCGCCTCCTTCCCAGACTCCGCCGCCTCGGTCTTAAGAGAGGCAGGCTGCAACCTCCCCCTATCATTCTCTGCCCGAGTAAACGACAGAGGAGCGGTAACACTCCTCGCCCTCTCGCCCTTTGTCCCGCCGACCTCCTACGCACCCTACTACGAAGCTCTTTCCGCGAAACTGAATCAGTCCTTCCCAATAGGTGAATCCTCCTGGCTCCCCTTCCGCCCTGCACCAAACAAGGTGCAACTAGCAGTCCACTCCCTCCCGTTAGCGTACCTCCCCGAGGAAGACGAAGATCTTTTCAGATCCCTATCGAACACTATTCTCAACGTCAAGAACGTCCAGATCCTGTCTGCCCGTTACCTAAACCCCGACCGTGAGTCCCGCGTCCTGAAGAAAGCCACATCGGTAATAGTAACCGTGGCTCCAGAGAATGAGGCCGCAATGTTGGGCAACTCTTACCTTTACTCCTGTCGATGTAAGATCGAGAGAGCATACTCGGCTAGTGGCCTCACTCAGCGCCGTAACTGTTGTGAGTACGGACACCATTCGGCAAGATGCAAGGTCGACCACCCGGTCTGCCCCATCTGCGCACTCTCCCACAGGAAACAGGCACACAGATGCCAGAACCCCACCTGCCCCAAGGGCGGGAACCTCAGAGCGGTGGCTGACTGCTGCCCAACCTCCCTCTCCTACTGCGCCATCTGCGGTGGCCCCCACCCGGCTTTCGCTCGAGACTGCCCATCAAGACCCGCCCCCCCTACTCTCCGTAGGGAATCCCCTATACCGCAGGATGAGGAAAGAATGGACACGACGAACAACCCCGGCGAGGGTTCTTCAGCTGGCACACGACCCCTCCTGCCCCCCATCGATTTTGAGACACCCCGCCCTAGGCGTGACGATGTCCCCCCGGCACGTCCCCCCGCAAACGTTCCGAAGCCCCAAGGAGGAGCACTGCCGAACCCCGCATGGCAGGCGACTCCCACTCCTCTCCCATTGCCTGAGACGCCGGAAGGCGTGTAATGGCTGGTCACACCTCCCCTCTGAGTTCCGTGCTGGCGACGGGCTCCGATAATTCAATATCTGTTCTGCAACACAACTGCTTGGGAAGCTGGGATGTGTTTCTTTCCTTATTTAATTCCTTTTCTTTGCTGAACCACCCCCCTACCCTTGTCGCACTTCAGGACCCCCCACTATACAGATCTAAGCCCCCCGCGTTTGCGGACTATAAACCCTTTCTCCCCCCATGCCCCGATGGTGGTAAGCCTAGAGTGGCGTGCTACCTCCACCTTTCTTCCACACGGCAGTTCTCGGTGCTTCCTGTTTTTTCCGGAGCAAGGGACTGGATGGCGATGGATTTTTTCTCTTTGGTTGGATTTTTTGATTCCTTTGTAACCAAGTTTCGTGTGATAAACCTCTACAGTACGTGGGATGGTTCCCCCTTCAAAAGGACCGTCCCGCCTGACACTGCGTTTCCCCACACCCCATCCCCCACGCTGGTCATTGGAGACTTCAATATCCACCACCCTTCAGCTGACCCGAGTCGACTCTTCTCGATTCAGGACATTGGAACCTCCTCTCCCTTTTTTGAGAGGGCCACCAGTGAAGGATACTGCCTCCTTAACACGCCTGGTGCTCTCACATACTTTCCCTTCGATACGAATCTCCGCCCCTCAGTAATCGACCTGGCGTTTGCCAACGCCCCCCTCTCACCCAACTTTCACACCTGGAGCACCCCTCTCCCCCCTTCGGGTTCTGACCACGTTCCCATACTCATAAGACTTTCGGAGCCCCTGGCCCGCCCCCCGGCCCCCTCCCGTCGTGGACAAAGGCCGATTGGCCAGCCCTCGAGGATGTACTCAAAGGGATTTCCTTCTGACCCCCTCCCCCCCTCCCTACGCCGCACACGTTAGCGCTCTGGTTCGACACGGCGGTAGGAAGACTGAGAACCGAACTCAAGAACCACACCCCCGACAAGAAACCCTCTTACAGATCGAAGCCCTGGTGGACCCCAAACCTGACGGTGCAAAGGTCAGCATTCCACTCAACCGTCCGAGCAGCCCGCAGGGACCCCCTCCCCTCATCCAAGAAGTTGTGCAAGGAAGCACGCCTCCTCTATTTCAAGGCCATCAAGAAGGCTAAAAATGAGTACTGGAAGAACTTCCTGCAATCAGCAAACCCCCAGACACTATGGACGGCGAAAAGGTTCGCATTTGGCAAGCCGCCCGACAGGTTTCCCCAGATCCCGGGGGCTGAGAGCCCCGACGAAATCAACAAAGCCCTCCTCAAACATTTCTTCCCCGAAAAAAGGTCGTCTCCCCCCCCCAGAATACTGCAGGAATTCAGAGACGTCCCCGAACTATCGGCGGAGGAAATATCTGCCGCTCTTAGGAAGTCTTCCTCATCATCTGCACCCGGGCCGAACCAAATACCCTACTCCGTTTGGAAGAAGGTCCACCTAATCAACCCGGCCATACTCACCTCCCTCCTGAGTCCCCTGATCAGATACGGATTCCACCCTCCCTCCCTGAAGATAGCCAACGGTATTGTGCTAGACAAACCTGGCAAACGCTCATACGACACCCCTGCCTCCTTCCGCATTATCGTCCTACTTGAAACGATCTCCAAGATTCTGGAGAGGCTGATGGCTAACCATCTCTCAGCACTGGCCCGCTTCTTGGGCCTCCTGTCCCCCAACCAGACTGGCTCCCTACCTGGTCTGAGCACCTTTGACGTGGCTGCTACTCTCTCACACGAGGTCCAGCTATTCATGCGCCCCAAACTCAAGGTCTCGACCCTCTTCCTGGACATCAAAGGAGGCTTTGACAATGTCTCGGCCCCGATACTCTGCAACAGGCTCGCCACCAAGGCGGTCAATCCCTACATGGTCTCATGGATTAGGTCTTTTCTCCACGACCGAACCTGCCGCCTGGTCTTCCAGGGGGCGCCCCAAGTTTTCTCACCTGTCTCGGTTGGCACCCCCCAAGGCTCCCCAATCTCCCCCCTTCTTTTCGTGATCTATGTCTCTAGCCTTCACTTCTCGGTCCCAAGGGGCCTCATCCTCTCCTACGTGGACGACTTCGCAGTCACGGTGGCCTCAGGCTCATACCGGAGAAACATTCAACGACTGCAAGGCATAACCAAGGTCTTACAACGGAAAGCCGAAGGCCTGGGTGTGTCATTCTCGATCCCCAAAACAGAACTAATGCACTGGGAGACCCCCTCGCAGAAGGTCCCCCCACCCCCGATCCCGGTCCTCCTGGATGACCTAGTCTTCCACCCCTCTAAATTCATACGCTGGCTCGGATACTGGTTCGAGCCCTCCTCCACCTCAGGCACGAGAGGTACCACGTCCCACTTCGTTAGAAGACTGGGTCTGGCCCAAGGTGCCTTCGCCACAATAAAAAGGCTGTCAAGGCCCGGCAAAGGTCTTCCTCCTTTCCTCTGCCATCGCCTCGCGTCGTCGTTAATCTCCCCGATCCTCCTCTATGGGGCGGACCTTTTCTCCCCTAGTCTTACCCTCCTTGACCGGATGTCGGTGTTCTGGAGATCTGTCCCGAGATGGGTTACGAACTGCTTTTCCTCGACACCAATCGGCACCCTGGCCTGCGAATTGGCCCTGCCCCCCATGCCTCTCCTCCTACGACACCGCCAAAGGCTTGCTGCCATAAGGCTGGTCTGCCTCCCACCCGAAGCCAATCCGGCGACCGCTAGGCTCCACCCCACGTTCCCGACTTCTTCCCCCTTCCGGGCTCTCGACGACCACCACCACCACACGAGAGGCCTGACATCAGTCTACGCTCCCCTCTCATGGAGATCCCCGGTTCCCTCCCCCCCTATAAGAAAACACCTCCCGATCGACGCTATTGCTCACCGTACCCTCACCTTCATCCCCCCCTCGGGTCCTCTGCTGGTGGCCTCCCCCGACCTCCTCCCACCGGCCTGTCTCCCGCTGGAAAAGGACACGCCCTCCTACAGGTCGATCAAGTTGAAAATTAGGTCGGCCCTCGTCAAAGACTGGAACGATCAGTTCCCTCCGCCCCCGTCATACCCCTACCCTGTGACACTAGCTCCCCACCCCTTCATGGGGCTTGGCAGGTTCATTGCAGGGAGGATTCACCAGATGCGATCGGGTAAAAGCTATATCGCCGCCCACCCGTCGTGGTTCACCGAGGACCCCTCTCCCCTCTGCCCGTTGTGTGAGGAGGGTGATGAAGATTTCAACCACGCCATCCTGACCTGCACGTCCTGCAAGATACCACGAGAGCACCACCTCCAGGGGCTCAAGTCGTTAGACAGGGACAGCCCCCTTTGGCAAAACCCCTCCGCTCTCCTATCCCTCGCCAAATACATTAACGTCACGGCGACGGGCTTCCCGCCAGGCATGCCCCCAGCAGAATGGGACCTGCAACCCCCCCCAGACACAATCGTGTCTACATTGCTGATCCACGGTTTCGCTCCCTGAGGAGAGTCAACCCACATCTGTTATGTTTTATTTTAGCTTTGCTAGGATTTCGTTTCTTGTCATGATTATGCATTTATTGTTTTATTTCCGTAGGGATTTGGTGTCAGCTATCGGACATGCCTGGGAGGTTTTTATATTTGGTGCGATTATTTCCTCTGTTACTTGCGAGTTTTTGAGATTAAGGTTTTGTTTATGCCATAGCTAGCGCTGCATGCAAGTTCTTGTACCATAAATCAATGAATACATGAAGAAAAAAAAGAAAAAAGTAAAATAAAAAAGTTCCCAGGGAAGAACACGCTCCGCTTCCGCTATTTTCCCCCCCCTACATTACTTCCTTGTTTCTCAACACCTTCAGCGTCCGGTGTGCCCATACGATCGTGATTCCCCAAGAGCTCTTGGGCTGCAGCCTCTCTGCATAGCCAGACATGTCCTCGGTCCCCCTTCCCCCCTCAGAAAGCTCCTCGGTGTCAGGAATCCGCCCTCATGTCCCCCTTCTGCTCGCTTTGCTTGAAAACGCGACGACGGAGGCAGGTGTCTCCCCTCAACTTTTCCCCCCGATCAGCTCAGGCGAGCTGGATGACCTCTCGCCAGGAGAGGCTATCATACTCCCCCTCCTCTGCACATCGCTCCTAGCCTCAAGGGCCCTCTCCACTCAGATAGACGAACTGGCATTAGAAGTCGCGAGGCTCTCTGGCCAGATAGACGACCTACACACACGCAGAGCGAAACCCACTGCCCCTCCCCCACCCCCCTCCTCCACGGAGGCAGCTACGGCGGCCTCGCTGTCAGCACTCCAACTCTCGGTCAGGGATCTCGCCTCCCGTCTGACCACCCCCCTCCCCCAACCAACATGCCACCAACAGCCCCCACCCGAACAAAACGCACCTATGCAAGCCGCGAATAGGGCGGCTCAGGTAGCCCCGTCCAGAAAGGGTAAGGAGAAAGCCCCGGCTGACTCGGACCCCACCCCTTCCAACCATCCAGCCCCACCCCAGGAAGGTGGGGGTGATCCAGATTTCCCTGCCTACAACACCAAAGACGAGAAGTGGTACGGAAACCCTGCTGCCTACGCGGCCAAGTTCCCGCGCTCCTGGGAGGCCCAGGCCTTCCGGGACGGAAAGTTCCCTCCCACCTCCGAGTTCCACCCAGCCCCATCATCCTCGGCCCAGCCAGGCCCCACCTCCTACGCTTAAGCCGCTTCGTCTGGTCAAAAGAGGAAAGGCAAAACGAGCAAAAGCAAGACCGCCACGACTGCTGCCCAGGTTGCGTCTGGCATGGCTGTAGCTGCCCCGGTAAGCGGGCCGAAAAGCCTTCCAGCAGCCGAAAGACGCTTCTTTGCCCCTCGCTTGTTTCCCTGCTCGCACCCCAAGCCGAACTAATTGCTGCATCTTTCCCGGACTCCGCCGCCTCAGTATTAAGAGAGGCCAGTTGCACCCTGCCGTTATCTTTCTCTGCACGCGTGAACGACAGAGGAGCGGTAACCCTCCTTGCTCTCTCACCCTTTGTTCCCTCTACCTCCTACGCCCCCTACTACGAAGCACTCTCTGCGAAGCTGAACCAGTCCTTCTCCGTCGGTGACTCCCCCTGGCTCTCCTTCTGCCCTGCACCAAACGAGGTGCAACTAGCTGTCCACTCTCTCCCCCTAGCTTACCTCCCCGAAAAAGACAGTGACCTCTTCCGGTCCCTCTCAAACACAATACTAAACGTCAAGAACGTCCAGATCATCTCTGCCCGATACCTGAACCCTGACCCCGACTCCCGGGCCCTAAAAAAGCCGACCTCAGTAGTGGTCACCGTGGCGCCGGAAAATGAGGCCGCAATGTGGGGCAACTCTTACCTTTACTCCTCTCGATGCAAGATCGAGCGCGCGTACTCGGCTAGTAGCCTCACTCAGTGCTGTAATTGCTGTGAATACGGACACCACTCAGCAAGGTGCAAGGTCGACCACCCGGTCTGCCCCATCTGCGCACTCTCCCACAGGAAGCAGGCACACAGGTGCCATAACCCCACATGCCCAAAGGGCGGAAACCTCAGAGCAGTTGCTGACTGCTGCCCAACCTCCCCCCCGCTCTGCGCAGTCTGCAAAGGCCCGCACCCGGCCTACGCTCGAGACTGCCCATCGAGACCCGCCCCCCCTGCTCTCCGCAGGGAGTCCCCTATACCGCAGGACGAGGAAAGAATGGACACGACGAACGACCCCGGCGAGGGCTCTTCAGCTGGCGCATGACCCCTCCTACCCCCCATTGATTTTGAAATACCCCGCCCTAGGCGTGGTGCCGCCCCCCAGACACGCCCCCCCGCAAACGTTCAGAAACCCCAAGGAGGCGCCTTGCCGAACCCCGCATGGCAGGCCACTCCCACTCCTCTCCCACTGCCTGAGACGCCGGAAGGCGTGTAATGGTTGGTCGCACCTCTCCTGTGAGTTCCGTGCTGGCGACGGGCTCCGATAACTCAATAACCATTCTTCAACACAACTGCCTGGGAAGCTGGGATGTGTTTCTCTCCTTGTTTAATTCCTTTCATTTGTTGGATCACCCCCCTACACTCGTTGCTCTTCAAGACCCCCCATTATACAGATCTAGGCCCCCTGCATTTGCAGACTACAAATATTTTCTCCCCCCATGCCCCAAGGGTGTCAAGCCTAGAGTGGCATGTTACCTCAACCTCTCCTCCACACGACAGTTCTCAGTGCTCCCTGTTTTCTCTGGGGCAAGGGACTGGATGGCGATGGATTTCTTTTCTTCGATTGGATTTTTTGATTCCTTTGTAACCAAATTTCGGGTGATAAACCTTTACAGCACATGGGACGGCTCCCCCTTCAAAAGGACCATCTCGCCTGACTCTGCATTTCCCCACACTCCCTCCCCCACACTGGTCGTTGGAGGCTTCAACATACACCATCCCTCAGCGGACTCGAGTCGGCTTTTCTCGATTCAGGACCTTGGAGCATCCTCTCCGTTCTTTGAGAAGGCTACCAGTGAAGGATACTGCCTCCTAAACACGCCTGGTACCCTAACTTACTTCCCCTTCGATACAAACCTCCGCCCCTCAGTGATAGACCTGGCCTTTGCCAATGCCCCCCTCTCGCCCAACTTCAACTCCTGGAGCACCCCTCTCCCCCCTTCAGGATCGGACCACATCCCCATCCTCATCACACTTTCGGAGCCTCTGGCCCGACCCCCACCCCCCTCTCGGTCGTGGACAAAGACCAACTGGCCAGCCCTCATGGAGGAACTCAAAAAGATGACATTCTGCCCCCCTCCCCCTCTCCCTACGCTACACACGTTGTCGCTCTGGTTCGACACGGCAGTGGACAGGTTAAGATCCCAGCTAACAAGCCACACCCCTGATAAAAGGCCTTCCTACAGATCGAAACCCTGGTGGACCCCCAACCTGACAGCGCAAAGATCAGCCTTCCATTCAACTGTCCGAGCAGCCCGCAGAGACCCCCTCCCCTCGTCCGAGAGGCTGTGCAGGGAGGCACGCCTCCTGTACTTCAAGGCCATAAAGAAGGCCAAGAACGAATACTGGAAAAACTTCCTGCAATCAATGAACCCCCAAACACTATGGACGGCGAAAAGATTTGCGTTCGGCAAACCGCCCGACAGGTTTCCCCAAATCCCGGGGGCTGAGAGCCCCGAAGAAATCAACAAGGCCCTCCTCCAACACTTCTTCCCCGAGAAGAGGTCGTCCCCCCCCCCTAGAATCCTGCGCGAATTCAGAGACGTTCCGGAACTGTTGGCGGACGAGATATCCACGGCTCTTAGGAAGTCTTCCTCAACCTCTGCATCTGGACCGGACCAGATACCCTACTCTGTGTGGAAGAAGGTCCACTCCATCAACCCGGACATACTCACCTCCCTCCTAAGCCCCTTGATTAGATACGGGCATCACCCCAACTCCTTGAAGAAAGCCAGCGGCATCGTGCTGGACAAACCCGGCAAACCCTCATACGACACCCCTGCCTCTTTCCGAATCATCGTCCTTCTAGAAACGGTTTCAAAGATTCTAGAGAGAGTGATGGCTAACCGACTCTCGGCTCTGGCCCGCTTTTTGGGCCTCCTCTCCCCCAACCAGACTGGCTCCCTACCTGGGCTGAGCACCTTCGACGCGGCGGCTACCCTCTCGCACGAGGTCCAGCTATTCATGCGCCCCAAACTCAAGGTCTCGACCCTCTTCCTAGACATCAAAGCCGGCTTCGACAATGTCTCTGCCCCGCTACTCTGCAGCAGGCTTGCCACCAAGGCAGTCAATCCCTACATGGTCTCGTGGATTAGGTCTTTCCTCCACGGACGGACTTGCCGACTGGTTTTCCAGGGAGCACCCCAAGTTGTCTCGCCTGTCTCGGTTGGTACCCCCCAGGGCTCCCCAATCTCCCCCCTACTTTTCGTGATCTACGTATCTACCCTTCACTTCCAGGTCCCCAGGGGCCTTATCCTCTCCAACGTGGACGACTTCGCTGTCACGGTGGCCTCGAGCTCTTACCGGAGGAACATCCAGCGTTTACAGGGTATCACCAGGGTCCTACAGCGGAAGGCGGAAGGCCTAGGTGTATCCTTCTCGATCCCAAAAACAGAACTAATGCACTGGGAGACCCCCTCCCAGAAGGTCCCTCCACCACCAATCCCGGTCCTGCTGGACGACCTCGTCTTTCACCCCTCTAAGCTTATACGCTGGCTCGGTTACTGGTTCGAGCCATCCTCCACCTCAGGCACGAGAGGCACAACGTCCCACTTTGTGAGAAGGCTCGGACTGGCCCAAGGTGCTTTTGCCACAATCAAGAGACTGTCAAGGCCCGGCAAGGGCCTCCCCCCTTTCCTATGCCATCGTCTGGCTACATCACTAATCTCCCCGATCCTCCTCTACGGTGCGGACCTTTTCTCCCACAGTCTTACCCTCCTCGACCGCATGTCGGTGTTCTGGAGGTCTGTCCAGAGATGGGTTACGAATTGTTTCTCCTCCATGCCAATCGGCACCCTGGCCTGTGAGTCGGCCCTCCCTCCCATGCCCCTCCTTATAAGACACCGCCAAAGGCTCGCTGCCATAAGGCTGGTCTGCCTCCCGCCAGAAGCCAATCCAGCGACGGCCAGGCTCCACCCTACTTTCCCGACTTCGTCCCCCTTCCGGGCCCTCGATGATGACCGCCACCACACGAGGGGCCTGACGTCGGTCTACGCTCCCCTCTCGTGGAAGTCTCCAGTCCCCTCCCCCCCTATAAGAAAACACCTCCCGATCGACGCTATTGCTCACCGCACCCTCGCCTTCATCCCTCCCTCCGGCCCTCTACCGGTGGCCTCTCCCGACCTCCTCCCTCCAGCCTGCCCCCCGATGGTGGAAGGCACACCCTCCTACAGGTAGATCAAATTGAAGATCAGGTCGGCCCTCATCAAAGACTGGGAGGACCAGTTCCCTCCGCCCCCTACGTACCCCTACCCTGTGACCCTGGCTCCCCACCCGTTCATGGGGCTTGGCAGGTTCATTGCAGGGAGGATTCACCAGATGCGATCCGGCAAAAGCTACCTCGCTGCCCACCCATCGTGGTTCACCGAAGACCCCTCTCCCCTCTGCCCACTGTGTGAGGAGGAAGACGAGGATTTCAACCATGCCATCCTGGCCTGCGAGTCCCGCAGGGTACCACGAGAGCGCCACCTCCAGGGGCTCACGTCGTTAGATAGGGACAGCCCTCTCTGGTCAAACCCCTCCGCTCTCAAGTCCCTCGCCAGGTACATTAATGTCACGGCGACGGGCTTTCCACCAGGAATGCCTCCGGCAGAATGGGACCCGCATCATCCCCCGGACATAGACACGTCTACACTACCGATCCACGGTTTCGCTCCTTGAGGGGAGTAGGCCTACATCCTTTATGATTTTTTAGCGTTGCTAGGATTTTATTTTTTGTTATGATTGTGCGTTTATTGTTTGACTTCCTTAGGGATTTGGTGTCGGCTATCGGACACAGTTAGGAGGCTTTTATATTCGGTGCGGAATTTTTTCTTTCGTTATTTGCAAGTTTTTGAGATTAAGGTTTTGTTTATGCCATAGCTAGCGCTGCATGCAAGTTCTTGTACCATAAATCAATGAATACATGAAGATAAAAAAAAAANAAAAAAAAAAAAAAAAAAAAAAAAAAAAAAAAAAAAAAAAAAAAAAAAAAGAAAAAGTTCCCAGGGAAGAAATCTCTGGTCAGATTGACGAACTCCACGCCAGCAGGAGGAAGTCCTCGGCTCCCGCCCCACCCTCCTCATCTGAGAATGCTACGGCGGCCTCACTTTCCACCCTCCAGCTCTCTGTCAGAGACCTTGCGTCCCGTCTGACCACGCCCCTCCCCCAACCGACATGCCACCAACAGCCCCCACCACAACAAAACGCACCCATGCATGCAGCGTCCAATGTGGCACGGGTAACCCCATCCAGAAAGGGAAAGGAGAAGGCGCCGACCGACTCAGACCCCAACCTTGCCGATAAGCTCACCCCCCTCTATGAGGGTGGGGGCGACACAGACATCCCCTGCTACAGCACCAAGGACCAGAAATGGTACGGTAACCCTGCCGCTTACGCGGCGAAATTTCCTCGCTCCTGGGAGCCTCAGACCTTCTGGGAAGGAAAATACCCTCCTGCCTCCAAGTTCCATCCAGTCCCATCTCCATCGGCTCAACCCGGAGCCTCCTCCTATACTCAGGCCGCCTCATCTGGACAGAAGAGGAAAGGCAAGGCGAACAAGGCCAAGACCCCGCCGTCTGCTGCCCAGGTTGTGTCTGGTATGGCGATCGCTGCCCCTTCTATGGGCCCGAAGAGCCAGCCAGCAGCCGAGAGGTGGTTCTACACCCCGCGCTCGTCCCCTTCCCCTCATACCCAGGCTGAGCTTATAGCTGCCTCCTTCCCAGACTCTGCCGCCTCAGTCCTGCGTGAAGCAGGTTGCAATCTCCCCCTATCCTTCTCCGCCCGAGTAAATGACAGAGGCGCTGTAACCCTCCTTGCTCTTTCACCATTTGTCTTGTCCACTTCCTATGCCCCCTACTACGAGGCGCTTTCCGCGAAACTGAATCAATCCTTCCCTGTCGGGGACTCCCCTTGGCTCCCTTTCCGCCCCGCACCAAATGAGGTGCAACTGGCTGCTCACTCCCTCACGATCACATACCTCCCAGAGGACGACGAAGACCTCTTCCAGTCTCTGTCAAACACAATCTTGAACGTTAAGAACGTCCAGATCCTCTCTCCCCGCTACCTCAACCCCGACCGAGGCTCCTGAGTCCAAAAAAAGGCGACATCAGTAGTTGTCATGGCGGCCTCTGAGAATGAGGCCACAATGCTGGGCAACGCTTACCTTTACTCCTCTCGATGCAACATCGAGCGGGCATACTCGGCTAACGGCCTCACTCAATGCCGTAATTGTTGTGAATACGGACACCACTCAGCAAGGTGTAAGGTTGACCACCCGGTCTGTCCAATCTGTGCCCTCTCCCACCGAAAGCAGGCCCACAGGTGCCAGAACCCAACTTGCCCCCAAGGCGGAAACTTCAGAGCAGTCGCTGACTGCTGCCCGACCTCGCTCTCGTTCTGCGCCATCTGCGGAGGCCGCCACCCAGCTTTCGCTCGAGACTGCCCATCGAGACCTGCCCCCCCTTCTCTCCGTAGGGAACCCCCTCTACCGCAGGATGAGGAAAGAATGGACATGACGAACGACCCCGGCGAGGGCCCTTGAACTGGTACACAACCCCTCCTGCCCCCCATCGATTTTGAGACACTCCGCCTTAGGCGTCGTGATGCCCCCCCAACACGTCCTCCCGCAAACGTTCCGAAACCCCAAGGAGGTGCCCTGCCGAATCCCGCCTGGCAGGGAACTCCCACTCCTGTCCCGTAGCCTGAGGCACCACAAGGCGCGTAATGGTTGGTCACACCTCCCCTGTGAGTTGCGTGCTGGCGATGGACTCCATTAATCCCATATCCATTCTACAACACCCCTGCTTGGGAAGCTGGGATGTGTTTCTCTCCCTGTTCAATTCTTTTTCCCTTTTGGATTTCCCCCCAACCCTTGTTGCTCTGCAAGACCCCCCTATATACAGAAACAGACCTCCCGCGTTTACGGGCTTTAAATCCTTTCTTCCCCCATGCCCTAACGGTGGCAAGCCCAGAGTGGCATGCTACCTGCACCTATCATCCTCCCAACAGTTCTCGGTTCTTCCTGTCTTCTCTGATGTGAGAGACTGGATGGCGGTGGACTTTTTCTCATCTATTGGTTTTTTCGACTCCTTTGTCACCAAATTTCGCATAATAAACCTCTACAGCACTTGGGATGGTTCCCCCTTCAAAAGGACTGTCTCGCCTGATGCCGCGTTTCCTCACACGCCCTCCCCAACGCTGGTTGTTGGAGACTTCAACATACACCACCCCTCAGCGGATCCAGGCCGTCTCTTTTCAGTTTCCGACCTGGGTGCGTCCTTTCCCTTCTTCGAGAGGGCCGCCCGGGAAGGCTTCTGCCTCCTGAACACCCCCAGCACCCTCACTTACTTCCCCTTCGACACAAGCCTCCGGCCCTCAGTTATTGATCTGGCATTTGCGAATGCCCCCCTCTCACCCAGCTTCAGATCGTGGAGCACGCCTCTTCCCACGACGGGTTCTGACCATGTCTCGATCCTCATAATGCTGTCGGAGCTTTTGGCCCACCCCCCGCCCCCCTCTCTATTGTGGACGAAGACAGACTGGCCCGCTCTGGAAGAGGGGCTAAAATGGATAGAGTTCCACCCTCCCCCCCCCTCCCCACACCACACACACTATCAGCCTGGTTTGACATGGCCCTGGACAAGGTCAGGTCCCAACTCAAGAGCCACACCCCCGACAAGCGGCCTACCCACAGGTCGAAGCCATGGTGGACCCCAAACCTCACAGCGCAAAGAGCTGCTTTCCACTCCACCGTTTGGACCGCCCGGAGGGACCCCCTCCCCTCATCCAGAAACCTGTGCAAGGAGGCGCGCCTCATGTACTTCAAGGCCATCAAGAAGGCCAAGAATGATTACTGGAAGAACTTCCTGGAAACAGCAAACTCCCAAACTCTATGGACAGCGAAGAGGTTCGCCTTTGGCCATCCCCCCGACAGGTTCCCACAAATTCCTGGGGCTGCGAGCCCGAAGGAGATTAATCAGGCACTCCTGAGGCACTTTTTCCTGGAGAAGAGGTCCTCCCCCCCCCCCAGCATCCTACGTGAGTTCAAGGACGTCCCGGTGCTATCGGCGGAAGAGATATCTGAAGCCCTCCGGAAGTCCTCCTCGTCCTCCGCTCCCGGCCTGGACCAGATACCCTACTCAGTCTGGAAGAAAGTACACCAGATAAACCCCAGTATTCTTACCTCCCATTTGGGCCCCCTGGTTAGGTATGGGCACCACCCCTCTTCCCTGAAAAAGGACAACGGAATAGTGCTGGACAAACCGGGGAAATCCTCCTACGACACTCCCGCTTCTTTTCGTATCATCGTCCTCCTGGAGACTGTTTCCAAAATTCTGGAGAGAGTGATGGCAAACAGGCTCTCAGCCCAGGCTCGCTTCCTGGGCCTCCTCTCCCCCAACCAGACTGGTTCCCTCCCCGGCCTGAGCACCTTCGACGCGGCGGCTACCCTCTCCCACGAGGTCCAGCTGTTTATGCGACCCAAACTCAAGGTCTCGACCCTCTTCCTAGATATAAAAGGAGGCTTCGACAATGTCTCAGCCCCAATACTCTGCAACAGACTAGCTACAAAAGTGGTAAACCCCTACCTGGTATCGTGGATAAGGTCCTTCCTCCACGACCGTACATGCCACCTGGTTTTCCAGGGGGCACCTCAAGTTTTCTCACCCGTCTCGGTTGGAACCCCCCAGGGCTCCCCGATCTCCCCCCTGCTCTTTGTCATCTACGTCTCGACCCTCCACTTCCCGGTCCCCAGGGGCCTTATCCTCTCCTATGTGGATGACTTCGCTGTCACGGTGGCCTCGGGCTCGTACCACAGGAACATCCAGAGGCTGCAAGGAATCACCAAGGTCCTACAGAGAAAAGCTGGAAGGCTAGGGGTGTCCTTCTCGATCCCGAAAACGGAGTTGATGCACTGGGAAACCCCTCTCAGAAGACCCCCCCCCCCCGATCCCGGTCCTGCTGGAGGACCTCATGTTCCGCCCCTCCAGGCTGATTTGTTGGCTCGGTTATTTGTTCAGGCCTTCCTCCACTTCTGGTTCAAGAGGTACCACCTCCCACTTCGTGAGGAGACTTGGACTGGCCCAAGGTGCCTTTGCAACAATCAAGAGACTTTCAAGGCCTGGCAAGGGCCTTCCTCCTTTCCTATGCCACCGCCTGGCTTCCTCCTTGATCTCCCCAATCCTCCTATACGGAGCGGACCTTTTCTCCCCAAGCCTTACCCTCCTCGACCATATGTTCGTCTTCTGGTGATCTGTCCAAAGATAGGTGACGAACTGCTTCTCCTCAACGCCTGTTGGCATCCTCGCTTGCGAGTCGGCCCTGCCCCCCATGCCCCTTCTGATACACCACCGGCAAAGGCTGGCAGCGGTAAGACTTGTCTGCCTCCCGCCGGAGGCCAACCCAGCAACTGCGAGACTCCACCCCACGGTCCCGACTTCATCCTCATTCAGGGCTTCTGATGATCACCGTCACCACACGAGGGGCCTGACCTCGGTCTACTCTCCCCTCTCTTGGAGATCCCCCGTGCCCTCCCCACCAATATGGAAACACCTTCCAATAGATGCGATTTGGTACCGCATCCTCCCTTTTCTCCCTGCCTCCGACCCCCTTCCGCGGGAGTCTCCAGGCCTCCTCCCTCAAGCCTGTCTCCCCATTAGGGATGATACCCCCTCCTACAGATCGATCAAAATGAAGGTTAGATCGGCCTTGATCAAGGACTGGAACAATCAGTTCCCACCCCCCCCATCTTACCCCTACCCCGTGTCACCGTCACCCGATCCTTTCATGGGGCTCAGAAGGTTCATGGCAGGGAGAATACACCAAATGTGCTCGGGCAAGAGCTACCTCGCTGCCCACCCTTCCTGGTTCACTGAGCACCCCTCCCCCCTCTGCCCGTACTGCGAGGTGGACGAGGAGGACTTCGCCCATGCTATCCTGACCTGCGAGTCCCGCAGGGAACCTCGTGAGCGCCACCTCCGTGGGCTCACTTCGTTAGACCAGGACAGCCCACTCTGGTCGAACGTAACCTCTCTCCACTCACTGGCTAGATACATCAATGTCACGGCGACGGGCTTCCCGCCAGGGATGCCCCCAGCAGCACAAGACCACCGACTTCCGACGGACGAAGAAGCGTTCGCCCTGCCGATTCACGGTTTCGTCCCCTGAGAAGGACGGCTCCCTTCCTGTTATTTTTCTTTTAGTTTGTCGCTAAGGGATTTTTACTTTTTTGTTATGATCATGCATTTTATTGATTTATTTCCTTAGGGATTTGGTGTTAGCTATCGGACACACTTAGGAGGTTTTTATAGTTTGGTGCGAGTATTTCCTTTGTTACCGCGAGTTTTTGAGATTAAGGTTTTGTTTATGCCATAGCTAGCGCTGCATGCAAGTTCTTGTACCGTAAATCAATGAATACATGATGATAAAAAAAAGAAAAAAAAGAAAAAAAAGAAAAAAAAGAAGAAAAAAAGTTCCCAGGGAAGAAAGGAGAAGCAATGTTGAAATACTGAGACCGAAAAGCTAGACAATAGTAGGACTTTAAGATCAGGTACAAAGTAATGTTAAATGCAAAAAACATTTGCATGCAATAAAATCACAAAAGATATGCTTGAAGCTTTACGGTCCCTTCCAAATATGGGAAGAACAGGGATCATAGGCCTTCAAGTTGAACATATTCAATCCATGGAATATTCATCTGATATTCCATATCAGATTACTCTAATCCTATTGCGAATCAGTTTATAGCAATAATCCTCAACCTCCTAGACAACTAGAGGACTTTGATAGTGATCTACAATCGGAGGTTGAAAAAATATTAAGAAGCAAGATATGTTCTTACAGAAAACAGGTATGTGGCTGCTATTAAGAAGAGCCAGAACTTTGGTACTATGTCAAATGACAAGGGTGCGCAGAGGATGAGAACACGTGAGGGCCAGCCACTAGGATGGAAAATGTGGAGGAAGTTGTGGAAAGTTTTCATAATAAAAATACAGACATACCAGGAAGGGTAAAAGTAAGATAGTGAGCAACAGTTTTTTCTACCATGACCAAGTCAATGTAGGAGATTTTTCACCCTGACAATACTAAGTCTTAAAATGTATTTAGAAAAATTATAAATAAGATTTAAAGGCATTTATGGCAAAGCCTGGGAGTAGGGAGCTCATGTTAGGTATATGGAAATCTGAGACCAAGTGTACAGACTTCACAGTTGGGTAACTACACACAGACCCTGGATTTAGCGAAGCGAACACCCTCCTCTGGCCTTCTAATAGGGCCTGCACATCATTAGCAAGATTTCAAGAGTTGCGTTGCATAACAAGAATATGACACCAAAGAAGCCCACTTCACTATATCATATACCTCATCACAATCCACACGATGGCGTGCTGTTTACAGGATATATGAGAGGGGGCCTTTGGTAAAATCTGGGAAGTGGAATGGAAAAAATCATTGGGAGGCACATTAAGAGTCTAGGTTCCAAAGTTAGGCTCTCTAATTATAGGCCGAATGTGAGGAGATGCTTCTAGGGAAATACTGTCAGAAGATATCCTGGTAGTAGAGGCTATCGAGGATATACTAAATCTACCCATACCCGTCTGACATCAGCTGGGTATTGGTTGTTGTTAGGCATATTGAAATGTGAGACGAAGTGCACAGACCTCTCGGTAGGGTAACTGCGCACAGACCCTCGATTTACCAGAGTGCTAACACCCCCCTCCGGCCCCAGTATGGGGCCCGCATGTCATTAGTGAGATTTCGAGAGTTGGGTACCATAACCCAAATGTCACATCAATGAAGTACACTTTATAACACCATATACATCGCTACTGTCCGTCCAACCGCATGCTGTTTGTGGGATATATGAGAAGGGACCATTAGTGATATCTGGGAAGTAGAACAGAGGAGATCCGTTGGGGGCACATGGAAATAGAAGGTTGCAAATGTTAGGCTTCCTAGCTATGGGCCACAGGTGACAGGACATTTTTGGCGAAATACTCCAAGAGGATGTCCCAGTACCAGAGGCTATTAGGGATATACCAAATCGACCCATACTCTTCTGAGATCACCTCTAGGTTGATTGGTCCTAGTAATAAGACCCCTCGATGGAGGCCAGGTAGGCCAAGGGGAAGCATGCCCAGAACGGAAGACCTAGATAACTCAGAGCTCCTTAAGATGCTGACACATTGGGCACAGACTTGCGATTGGGACTAGGTGCCCTGACATGAGCTTAATCACCACATGACTGAAGAGACTACTGGAGCGATAGTCAACGACACCAAAGTAAAATAATAGTCTACACGTACATGCAAGTTAGAGGCCGCTGTGTGGTATAACAAATTGCGCCATCATTTCAATGGAGGAATTCCATTCTGTGACCACAAAAGGGTGTGATAAGTTTCATGGTCAAACAGTGTTCGCACTTATAAGATTGTGGATGTTTTCGTACTAAAACCAGGGTGGTACTGTGGGGGCATAGTTATTAGAAGAAGCCCATAAAGACTGAGACACGCGATATAAATATTGAAGTGCCTTCTGGGCTCTACAGACATTATCGAGAAACTGAGAAGAGATCTTATCAATACAAAATTGTTTTACGCTTTAAATCTTTACCTTATCTATTTTATCAAAATGACCCTTCCTCAACAAATTCTCTAATCCAAGATTTTGGCCTATATACCTCGGTGATATACATGAGTTTGCCATCCGCCTGACAGTATATTGATAGTTCTCCTGTTACCAAAGCTCACTATATGAACTGTGAGTTCACTTTAGACTCCACCATCAGCTCAGATATCGCTTACATTTTCGAAGCATCCTACTGTCCCATTTATATTCATACATACAAAGAAATCTTCCACTATGAACTCTTCAAAGTCAAAGAAGAGTATACTCAAGAACCCACATAGTTCACAATTCCTTTCGAGATCCAGACAAGGGATCAATTCAATTGCACATATTGCATCGCGAACTGTACGAACTTTGAGTGAAGTTCTACCAAGTCAGAAGACTTCGTCGAGTGGAGTACCCAGTATTCTAAAAAGGACGATAACCCAGGCACTGTCATCTGAGGGCCAGACGTCCCCTCGGCTTGGGCCTAAAACATATGTCTGTACTACAAGTACATTTTGAACCTTGAAAAAGGGAAATTCAGGTCCTGCCTCCAGAGTCAGAACAACCCAACACTTTCATACCTACATATTTAGAGTACCTCAGATGTTGGATACCTTACATCCGATTTCTTAAACCTTTTAAAAGATATAGCGAGCTCTGGTAGAAGTACGAGTAATCAGTCATCTAGGGCTATTAGAGCAATTAGCCTCTCTGACAAGTATCACGAGGCTGAGATATCCCAAGACCCAAGAAAGAGAATAATGGCGGGAGAACCTATAGACACCAAACCTGATACAATGGAAAAAACCTATGATTCGGCAATATGGAGTCCCTCCCTAACAATACCTCATGAGCCTACATTCCGGAGAGCAAATTTACCATCTCACCGCTCCTCTAGTATCGCAAGCACCTATCCAATATCAAGGGCCTCGAGACGAAAACCACGTGGAGATCACGGGGCCAATCTTGCTAGGCTAGCCACTCCTCTGGGATGACATTAGGTTGAATAAGACAAGATATAGACACCACGCTTGACCAAGCCAATATCGCCTTCAAATATTTCAACGGAGCTACCTGTGACAATACCTTAAGATTACTAAAGGTTCAACAGCAAATTGCAGAAGGACAAGATATTCATGATAACGATATCGCAATCTTATTGATGCAGCTGGTAGGCGTAGAGACAGAGGTCAAGGGTATCCAAGAGCAGATGCTACAGGAAGTAGTAAAAAAGATAGACGCCCTAGGTAGGCATCAACAAGAACATGAAGAGGTAACCATGAGGTTACAAGGGATGCTCAGGCAAGAAAACCAAGCAGCATTGGCCCAAGATCAGATTCTGGAACAGTTGGTCCTCATAGCATCACACAGGCAAGAGAGGTCAACCATACCTTAGGGCAAATGCATCACACCTAAACTACTTGCCAAGCGGAGAATCGCAGGTCTCAAGACCACAACAGCTGTAAAATAATGAGACGAACAATACTCTGAAGGTATTGACGGTATCAATAAATAAGATGCTGGCTGTTGTACCAAGTCCTGAAGCTGCAGGGCCTGCACCCTTCTCCGCAAGCTAAGAAACTGATGACGAGGAGTACTACGCTTCGCCCATGCGCAGGGACAAGGGGAAAGGCAAGGAAGCCACTGATGCATCCTCCTCAGGTGCCCACGGAGGTGACCCGAGAGATCCTAGGGATGATGATAACGATGATGATGAGAGAGGAAGCAGGAGAGGAAGTCCTAGCGACAGTAGGCAAGGACAAACACCAGATCAGTCTAGTATGGCAGAAAGAGTTTCCACCGTGATGGCGCTAAACACTAAGCAACCATCAGAGCCACCCCCATTCTTTGAGGATAAACCCGCACAAGATATATATGTGTAGATTATACAATGCACCGACTATTGCGAGTGGATCCCAGGAATCTGGGACGATTTCCGAGAATGAGTTATATACATACTCAATCGTACGAGGGGAGACATAGTACTTCCTTACACTATCTGGTATAGGAAGGCTATGGACAGACTTTCAAGGGAAGCCCAACAGCAAGAATTGGCTGCGTAAACATTTTTTGAACACAATATGATTAAACTATTTGCCCTGGTGAAAGCCGAAAGACTAGCGCCAGGAGCTATGAAGCTAGTCGAGTATGATAGCAGTATTGAGCATCACCTAACAGTCATGCATAACCATAATATTTATGCACGCATAACCGCAGAGTCCTGAAGGCAGGAAGTCGAAGATAAACTTCCCAAACAAATTGTCCACAGGTTGTCTGCAGTATACAATGGATCAAGAATGGGAAGAGGTACTAAGGTTGTACCATCAGTTGGAAGAAAGACTGATGGCCAGTGAAAAGATTGGGCAAGACAAACCGCCCAAGCCCAAGGTAGTCTAGGAGGTCAAAAGGGAAGACTGACGGAACTCAAAAACAAAGCGGCAAAAGGACAACAAACCTTATGTCAAGGGAGGTGGAGTCTCCCCATGAAAGCGGAACTGGGACAATATGCCAAAGAGGTCAAGGAAAAGACTACACGGTGCAACTAAAACCACCCATGTAAACTTCGACCAGGCCCATATGGTATCCCACAGAGCCTGATAGGCACTCGGAGACGAGACATAGATTGCACACATAGTTGCAAGGAAAACCACACCTACCAGATGTGTTGGGAAGATGCCCATATATTGGCAGCAATGGTCAGCTCTAGACCGGTGAAAATGTGAATCAGACAAGCAAGATTGGCGGTTATAAAGCCTGAATTAGCTCGCAAAATCGCAACCATCCAGCATCCAGGGTGATTAAATAAGATCTGTGAACTGGCGGATGATGAGGAACTGACCTAGAGTAGTTCATTGGCACTTATGTCGACAGCGTTTGGGTATTCAGAGTCCTAATAGAGCTGGAAGCGAAATGGGAACGCCCTTTAGCTGGGGTGTATTGGGTACCGACCTTGATGGGGATCAGGTATTCCATGTGCAACAATGGGAGTCGAAACTCAAAATGACCAATGCGGTATGAAGCAAGTCTCTTTTTTTAAGATCAAAGCAAGTAGGCTCTAAGTGATAGGACCTCACAAGGGACTTACGAGCTCGAACACAACAATCAATATCTGGCAAGTCTTGATGGAAGGAGAGGATAGTCAACATACACACATGGCCTGGGAGCTAACAGTACGATGTTCCTCGAGTTACCTGGTGGCCACCTGCTACACCTATACAAGCAAGTTACTATACTGAAGATGTTAGGACATTGTAACGTAAGATCTACCTGGTAACAATACAGGAGAGGAGGACAACCGACGCAGGTCGTTCCACCTACCCTACCAGTCTGTATTGTATTATACGCATGTACTATCTTGCCATCTGGCTATAGTGTGGGATAGGCATGTACCGCTTTGGTATGCAAGGGCCATCTGAGGGAGTTGGATGGATAACTAAAACCCTAAGGGAAAGGATTGGTGACAACGGGAACCCCACACCAAGGGAGTAAAATGGCTAATAACCACGCGAAAATCTGCTATAAACCTAGGTCTGGCATGTGGGGAGAAGGCATTCAGCTTGAAAACTGGTCGTGCGCAATTGCGTAGCGGTGAAATGCTACTTAAGCATTTAGACCATGATTGTTAGAGCCAAAGAGTTAGTAGTTTGTCAGATGAGACAGCAATAGTTGAAACTATGTGGGTGTAGTAACATATATCTCGTTACCTACACCCAACACCAATGATGCCTAAATGAAAGAACCCAGGAAGTCTTTTCTGCCCTAAGCGAAAGCAATTAGTCACTCCAAAACCAAGACGCTAAAACTGTCCTGAGAGCATCGCTTACCTCCGTATACATAATAAGTGATACAAAGTGAAAGTCTTGCTGGACTCGCGATCCAACGTGTTCCTTATTAATAAGGACCTAGTTGAAGACCTTCGCGTTCCTATAGTAGAACGCAACAATACAGTTAATATCTTAGGCTTTGATGGATCATCTGCTGCCTCTGGAGGGAAGTGTTACAACCTACCTATAAAGTTGGAAATTGGAAAAAACCAACACATCCCTGAAGTGTCGTGTGAAGTGGCTAAAGCAGGTTACTATGGAATGATAATTCCGTTTGGTTAGTGGCATCGTGAATACACAGTGTCTCACATAAAAGATGCAGAAAGTTGGACCTTCTCTGCAAAATGTTTTAAAAACTGTGCGGAAGAGGATGAACGAATAGTGGATATGTTCAAATATGACAAGTCCGTCGCTTGTGACCTCAACGCATGCCACATCGGAAGAATGACAGGCACCAAAAATACAGTAGAACTCGAATCATTACTGAAAGAACACGGGTATTACAAACATTTGATTGAAGCCCAGAGAGCAGGTAAATTAGCCACAAGATGGACATTTGATTACAAAATCAAGTTGATTCCAGGATCAACTCTGCCCTTGGGACTGATATATCCACTGTTCAAAAAACAGCTTAAGGTATTAAGAGAATACTTGGAAACGATAATTAAGCAGTGAAACATGACACGAAGTTAATCTCCTACAGGGGCACGTATATTGTTTATACGAAACTGGATGGAAGACTATGGCTTGTTGTGGATTACCAAAATTTACACGAGATCACCATCCTCAACAAACATCCCCTTCCACTAAAGTGCGAACTCCGAGACTGTGTAGCCGGTGCCAAGATCTTCACCAAGTTAGACCTTGAGGATGGCTACCACTTGATTGGGATTAGGGAAGGAGATGAATGGAAAACAGCCTTCCGAATAAGATATGGGTACTATGAATATAAGGTTATGCCATTTGGATTAGTCAATGCTCCAGCAACTTTCAAATACATGATGAACTAAGTACCCAAAGAATACTTGGATGTTGGAGTCATGTATTATCTTAATAATATTCTCAGTTATTGTAAGGATGAAAAGAAAGACAACTAAGCTGTCAGAAGAGTTTTCCAAACTTGGTCAGACTTTGAGGTAGCGGTGTCACTAAAAAAGTTGACGGTTCATGCCACGGAGATCGAATTCCTCGGTTATATGGTAGCGGTGAATGGGGTATCTATGAGCACCTGCAAAGTAGAATCCATAATATTTTGGAAAGCACCTAAGTCAGTTAGAGAAGTGCAAGTCTTTATTGGATTCACTAACTTCTACCAATGCTTTATTAAAAACTTCTCCGCTATTTGCAAACCTATAATCAAGATATTACAAGGAAATCCTAAGAATTTCAAAGGGGGTGTCGAGCAGGACACATTGTCTGAAGTATTAAAACACCAATTCACCACTGCTCCCATAGTCCACCACTTCTTTTCAGAAAGAAAAACAGTAGCAGAAACTGACACTAGTGATTTCGTACTTGGTTCTGTTCTTTCTCAATATTTTGAGAAAAGATTATATCCAGTAGCTTTCCATTCCAGAAAATTGAATATGGTGGAGCGCAATTATGAGATTCATGATAAAGAACTTCTTATAATCCAGGAAGCAATTAAGGAATAGAGGCAGTACTTGATTGGGACAGTAAAACTGATCACAGGATTTGCTGACCATTAGAACCTACAATACTTCTTCAGCTCGAAAGTCTGGAGTGGCTGTTCAGTACGATGGGCTTAGAAGTTAGCGGAATACAATTTGCGGATTGTATACTGACCGGGAACAAAGGGCGGAAAGCCGGATGCGCTAAGCAGAGGGCTAGAGTACCGTCCTGAGGAGGGAGCTATGTATCGTAAATAAAAATCTTTGAAACTGGAATATTTCTTAGTATCACAGGTAGCGAGAGTAGGGGACGAAGGAGAAGACTGGGATGGGGATAAGGATTTGGATTTGGAACCTCGAAGAGGTGGAAAGAGTTAGGCAGATGCCAAACTCAAGTATGTAACTGAGGAACTTAGGCCTAAAAAATCTTTGATTAAAGAATCTGTCGAGGAAGGCTTGTCTCGACAAAATAGGTAAGGCAAATATTAAAGTGTGAAACAATAGTATATTGACAAGATCTTTTCTCTGTTCCATGATGATGTCTGTAAGGCGTGGGAGGTACTTTGATATTTATATCCTGCGTGTGAGTGTTCGTGGACTACTTGTAACTACCATGCCCCTAAAGGACTATTCTGGTTTTAATATGCAAACATCCAGAATCTTATAAGTGCGAACACTGTTTGACCCTGAAACTTATCACATGCTTTCGTGGTCACGGAGTAGTATTCCTCTGCTAAGATAACACCGCTATTGGTTATTCCAAACAGCGGCCTCTAACTTAGATGTCTGCGTGGACTATTATATGACAGTAGTCGTGTTGAATATTGTTCCATTAGTCTCTTTGGTCATGAAGTGATCAAGTTCATGCTAGGCCACCTAGTGCCAATTGCAAGTCCAAGCCCCATATGTCAACATCTCAAGGGGCTCTGACATATCTGGGCTTTCAATTCTGAGCATGCTTCTCCTTGGTCTGCTGGCCTCTGCAGATGGGTCTTATTACTAGGACCAACCAACCTACAGCTGATCTCAGAAGGGTATGGATGGATTCAGTATACCCCTAATAGCCTCTGCTACTAGGGCATCCTCGTGGAGTATTTTGCCGAAAACATTCCATCACTTTTAGCCTATAGTTTAGAAAGCCTAACCTTGAAGCCTACTATCTCGATGCACCTTCCACAGATATCTTCCGTTCCACTTCCCAAATGATGCTAAAGGTTCCCTCTTATGTATGCTGTGAACAGCATGCCGTCAGACAGACAAGGGTGACGTATATAGTGTTGTGAAGTGGGCTTCATTGATGTGACTTTTTAGTTATAGGACATAACTCTTGAAATCTTGCTGATGATGTGTGGGCCCCATGAGGGGGCCATAGGGGGGTGTTGGCACTCTAGTAAATCGAGGGTCTGTGTTCAGTTATTCTAGCGTGAGGTTTGTGCTTTTGTCACAGATTTCCATATGCCTAACATGAGTTGCCTCTTACCTGGCTTCGCTTCAAATACTTTTATAATTCCTTCTAAATACATTTTAAAACTCAGTATGGTTTGGGCAAAAAACCTCCCGTATTTACTTGGCCACGGTAGGAAACCCTTTTCCTCACTATCTTACTTATGCTCTTCCTGGCATATCCGGATTTTCATTATGAAAATTCTCCACAACTTTCTTCGGATTTTCCATACCAGTAGCTAGCTTCAATGTATTCTCATCTTCTGAACACCCTTGCCATTTGATAAAGTACCATAGTTTGCGCTTCTCTTGGTAGCGACCGCATACCCATTTTCTGCAAGAGCGAATCTCGCTTCTTACGATTTTTCCAACCTCCCATTGTAGATCACCATCAATGTCCTCCGGTTCTCTAGGGGGTTGTTGGCGATTATCAGGAACTGATTCGTGGTAGAGTTCAAATAGTGCATCATGAAATACTGGGTGAATATTCCATCAATCGGATATGTTGAGCTTGTAGACTCGTGATTCGTGCTTCTCTATGATTTGAAAAGGACTGCATAGCTTGGGACTTAGCTTCTTTGACTTCCGGCGAGTACGAATGTTCTTTGCGTTTAACCTTACTTTGTCCCCAATCTTGAAGTCTGGCTGTTGTCGAGCTTTACGGTCATAATATTTTCACATTCCTTGCCGTGTCTTTTCTAGTGACCCGCATGCTTGTTCATGCATTGTCTTAATCCAGTTTGCAGAAACTGTTGCTCCTGGATTTTGAGCTTCGCGCTGCTTCATCCACAATGGAATCTGCAGTTTGTATAGAATGGCGACATCCCATGAGCGTTAGTTGGGGAGTTGTTATAAGCATATTCAACTAAAAGTAATAGCTGATACCAGTCATTCTGATCATAATTGACAAAGCTTCGAAGGTAGCCTTTCAGCACTTGGTTGGTACGTTCGGCTTGTCAGTCAGTCTGAGAGTGGCACGTCATTGATATTCGTCGCTTGATTTCTAGAGCTTTGCAAAGGGATTTACAAACTTCTCCTGTGAGCTTCGAGTTCATGTGCGAGACGATTTCGGGTGGCAGGCCGTGTAGCCTACAAACCTCTTGGAAAAACGCATTAGCGACATCCGTGAACATGGCTGAGGTCTGAAGTGTCCTGAAATTTACCAATTTGGTGAACCGGTCGACTACCACAATTATCTGAGTACAGCCTTGTGACTCTGGTAGTTGAGTGATAAAGTCCCCTAAGATAGATGTCCATACCATGTAGGGTATTTGCAATGGTTGCATTAATCTGCACTTGGTGTATCTAGGCAACTTATTATCTTGTTATTCATCGCAGGATTGTACGTAATCGTTGACCCATTCCCCAACTCCTTTCCAGTAGAAGTCCCTTATGATTATCTCCCAAGTTTTTTCTTGTCCGAAATGTCCTACAACCTTTGCATCCTGACATCCTTCTGCAACCCTGCTGTATAGTGCCTGACTCTCTGGTATAAATAGTCTTTGCTTATAGTATGGTAGATCGTCAGTCAAGGTCCACTCCTTGCAGAAATCCATTACTTTATCTCGTAGCCTATTGAGCTCTTCCCTTCATTCCCTCTAAGCTGTATCTGTCCCGATGGCTGCTTGTATCAAGCTTAAGAATTCAGGATTGAACTGGTTCATTCCTTTTTGCAGGATTCTCGCGTTTGACATTAAAACTTTCCCCGGTACTTCTGAAATGTCGTACTAGTATTCGTTATCTGTAGCCGACAGCTGTAGGTAACTGATGCTAGGTTCCTATTCCGTAACGATGAAGGACCTTGTTGCTATATCAGTTCTTCCGAATCCCGCTGTTCATCATTCCATCTCTTTTCAGTCATCTACTTCCATCGTGTCAGAGGTATTGACTTTTTCTACAACTAGCTGCGCTATGCGATCACCCATCCTTATCTGGCACTCCTCATTTTTGTTGTTGAATAGTATCACCTTGAGTTTGCCAGTGTAATCAGCATTGCTTACTCCGGTGCCTGTGCAGATTCCGTATTGAAACGCTAATCCGCTTCTTGGAGCACCTCTTCCACAAGTTCCTTCTGGTTGCCCTACGGCTATGCATGTTCTTATTAATGTTTGTCCATATTTTGGGACAATATCATCCTCAATAGTATATAGGTCATGTCCTGCCACCATCCTTGAGCCCTTCGCTGGCAAGTATGCCTTTTTGCTCAATCTTTTGACCCTGATAATAGGTTCATTTCCAACTCTTTGAGGTTCCAAATCCAAATCCTTCTCTCCATCCCGGTCTTCTCCTTCATCACCTATCCTCGCTACCAACAATACCAAGAAATTTCCCTATTTCAAAATCTTTTGTTGGGAATGCATAGCTCCCTTGTCAGGATGGTACTCGGGCCGCCTGCTTAATGCGTCAGACTTTCCGCCACTTGTGCCTGGTCAGTATACGATCCGAAAATGGTATTCGATGAGCTTTTGAGCCCATCAAATTTGATGGCCACTCCAGACTTTTGAAGTGAGCAATTATTGTAGGTTCTGATGGTCGGTAAAGACTCTAATTTGTTTTTCTGTTCCGATCAACAATTGTCTCCATTCCATGAATATTTCCAGGATCGCGAAAAGTAATGTATCATGAATCTCATAATTGCGCTCCACTAAGTTTTGTTCTCGAAAATGGAAAGCTGCTGGATGTAACCTTTTTTCAAAGTACTGAGGAAGCACGCAACCGAGTGCAACATTGCTAGCATCGGATTCTACCAGTGTTTCTCTTTCTGGGTAGAAGTGGTTGAGTATGGGGGCTGTAGTTAATCGGTGTTTTAATTCTGCGAACCCTGTATCTTGTTCTAGTCCGCCTTTCAAATTCTGGGGATTTTCCTGTAATATCTCAGTTATAGGCTTACAAATAGCGGAATGGTTTTTTATAAAATGTCGATAGAAGTTAGCGAATCAGATAAGGACTTATACTTCTGCAACTGACTTGAGTGCTTTCCAAACCATTATGCATTCTACCTTGTGGGTGCTCATAGCCACCCCATCGACCAGTACCATATAGCCATGGAATTCTACCTCAGTGGCAAAAAAGGTCGACTCTTTTAGTGATACCGCTAATTGAAAGTGTGACGGACTTTGTAAAACCTTCTTGACAGCCTCAATGTGTTCTTTTTCATCCTTTGAGTAGATGAGAATATTGTCAAGATAACATTCCACTACAACATCTCAGTATTCTTTATGTACTTGATTTATCATATCTTGGAAGATTGCAGTAGCATTAACTAATCCGAATGGCATAACATTATATTCATACTGCCTACATCTCGTCCGTGTAGTGGTTTTCCATCTATCTCCTTCCTTAATCCTAATCAGGCAGTAGCTATTCTTAAGGTCTAGCTTGGTGAAGATCTTTGTGCCAGCTACTCTATCTCTGAGTTCAGACATTAGTGGAAGAGGATGATTGTTGTGGATAGTAATCTTTTTTGGATTCCGGTAATCCACAACCAAGCGTAGCCTTCCATCAGGTTTGTGTACGAATAATATAGGTAATTTTGCAGGAGATTGACTTTTAGTAATCTTTCCCCACTTAATTATTGTTTCCAAGTATTCCTGTAAAGCCTTAAGCTGTTCTTCGGATAGTGGATATATCGGCCCCTAGGAGGCAGTTGATCTTGGAATCAACTTGATATCGTGATCAATTGTCCATCTTGGGGCTAGCTTTTCTACCGTCAGGGCTTCAAACAAATGTTTGTAATGCCAGTATTCTTGTGGTAATAATTCGAGTTCCACCATAGTTTCAATGGCTCTGATTCTTCCGATGTGGCAAGTATTAGGGTCCCAAGTGACAGATTCGTCATATTCAAACATATCCACTATTGCTTCATCTTCTTCCACACAGTCTTCAGAACATTTTACTGAGAAGGTCCAATTTTCTGCATCTTCGATGTGAGACACTAGGTGTTCATGAGGCTACCAACCAAATGGAATTATTATTCCATAGTGACCTGCTTTAGCCACTTCACAGGATACTTCAGAGATGTGTCTGTTTTTTCCTATTTCCAATCTTATAGAGAGAGTGTAACACTTCCCTCCACAGGTAGCTGATGATCCATCAAAGCCTAAGATATCAACTGTATTGTTGCGTTCCACTGTAGGAATGCAAAGGTCTTCAACTAGGTCCTTGTTAATAAGGAAAACATTGGATCCCAAGTCTAACCAGACTTTGACTTTGTACTGCTTATAGTGTAGATGGAGGTAAGCGATCCCCTCCATACAGTTGTATCGTTTTGGTTTTCGAGTATCTAATTCCATGCGCTTAGCACTGAGAAGACCTTTTGGTTCTTGCATTTAGGCATTGTTAGTGTCAGGTGTAGATAACAAGATATTTGTTACTACACCTACCTATTTTCGACCACCGAGGTCTCCTCAGACAAACTAGTAACTCCTTTAACTCTGACAATCAGGGTCGACATACTAGGTGGTATTTCACCAATATGCAATTACACGCGACCAGTTTTCAGGCTGGATCCCTTCTCCCAACACAACAAACCTAGGGTCATGGCAGATTTTCGGGCGGTTGTTAGCCATTTTACTCTCCTAGTGTGGGACTCCCGTTTTCACTGATCCTTTCCCTTACAGTTTCAGTTATCTGTCCTGCTCCCTCCGAGGGGCCTTGCGCAACAAAGCGGTATATCCCTATCCCACACTCAGGCCAGAAGGCAAAATACTACATACATATAATACGACTCTGGCGTGTGTGGTAGGTGGAATGGCCCGCTTCGGTTGTCATCCTATCGTGTATTGTTATCAGGTAGATCTTGCCTTGCTATATCCCAAATTCTTTGGTATAGTAACTTGCTTGCATACCGGTAGTGGGTGACCACTAGGTGACTTGAGGAACTTTGTACTGTTGGCTACCGGGCCATGTAGGCATGTTAACTATTAACTCTTGTGATCACGACTCTCCCTATATTGATTCGTGTGTTCGAGCTTATAAGTCCCTCGTGGGGTCCCTTCACTTAGAGCTTACTTGTGTTGATCTAGAAAGCAAAGACTTCCTTCGTGCCATGTTGATCATTTTGGATTTTGATTCCCATAGTTGCACACAGACTATGCGATCCCCATCATGGTTGGTACCCAATACACCCTAGCCGAAGGGGGTTGCTATTTCAATTCCAGCTTTATTTGGACACTGAATACCCCAATGCCATTGCTGTTGGTTCTAATGGACTAACCTAGGTCAGTTCCATGTAGTCCACAGTTCACAGATCTTACTAACTCACTCGGGGTTCTGGACAGCCACGACTATGCGAGCTAATTTAGGCTTTACAATAGACGATCTTTCTTTTCGAATTCCTATCTTTATTGGTCTTGAGCTGACCGTTGCTACCGATATATGGGCGTCTCCTCCACATATCTGACGGGTGTAGTTTTTCTTTCCACAACGTGTACAATCTCTGTCTCCCCTCTGAGTGTCTATCACACTCTGCCAGATACCAGTATGAACCTGGTCGAAGTTCATGTAGGTGGTCTTTGCCATACCACCCAACCTTTGCCTAGGCTTCTCTGTCTCGCTGCCTCTTTTTTGCTTTCGTGTTGGGGCTCTACCTCCCTTGACATTAGGTTTATTCTCGCTTTGTCGGTTTGGTTGAGAGTACCTGCCGTCTTCTCTTTTGACCTCTTGAACTACCTTAGGCTTTGACCATTTGTTGCACCCAATCTTTTCTCTGGCCAGAAGTTCTTCTTCTGACTGACCACACAGCTTGAGCCCCTGTTCCCATTCTTGATCCTTTGTCTACTGCAGGGCTGACAACGTGCGGACAATTTGTTTTCCAAGTTTATCTTTGCCTTCCTGTCTCCAGGACTCTCCGGTCATGTGTGCAAGAATGTTATGGTCATGCATAACCGTCAGATAATAATAAATACTGCCACCGTACTCGACTAGATTCATTGCATGAAACACTGGTCATTCAGCTTCCACTGTGTCAAATCATTAGATCATATCGTATTCAAAAGGAGTCCACGTATCCAGTTTTGACTGCTGAGTTACCTCTTGAAGTCCGTCCATAGCTTTCTGATACCAAAGGGTATTCGGGAGTACTTTGTCTCCTCTTGTACCACTGAGTACGTATATAGCTCATTCCCGACCACCATCCAAGCTCTCTGAGTTTCTTTCAAAATAGTCAGTGCATTGTATAATGCACACGTATATATCTTGTGCAGGTTTAACCTCAATGAATGGAGGTGGTTCTGATAGTCACTTAATGTTTAGCGCCATCACGTTGGTAAGTGCGTTTGCCATACCAGACTAATCTGGTGTTTGTTCGCGCCTGCCTTGGCTAGAAATTTCTCTCCCTCTCCTTCTCTCATCATCATCATCATCATCGTCCTCACTAGGATATCCGGTGTCACCTCCCTGGGCACCTGACAGGGATCAATCAGCAGTTTCCTTGCCTTTCCCCTTGTCCTAACATATAGGCAGAGCGTAGTACTCCCTGTCATCAGTTTCTTGGACTGCTGGTAAGGGTGCAGGTCCTGCAGCTTCAGGACTTAGCGCGGCGGCTAGTATCTTATTTATGGACACTGTTAATCCTTTTAGGGTATTGTTTGTCTCATTATTCTGCTGCTGTTGCTGGTCTTGGGACCTGCAAATCTCTGCTTGGTGGGTCATCTGATCTAGGCTCGTTTCTCCCAGAGTATGATTGACCTCGCATTTCCGACTGACACTAGAAGTGCGGAATTCTATGAATTCCGCCATTAGACTAAGGACCATCTGTTTACAAGTCTGATCTCAAGCTAATGCCAGTTGGCTTTCTTGCTTGAGTGTCCCATGTAACCTCATAGTTGCCTCTTCATGTTCCTGTTGATGCCTATCTTGAGCGTCTATCTCTTCTGCCACTTCCTGTAGCATCTCCTCTTAGATCCCCATGACCTCCCATTCCACCCCTGCCACTTGCATCTGCAAGGGTGCCATATTGCTGTCATGGACATCTTGTCGATCCGCGATTTGCTGTTGAACCTTGAGTATCCATGAGGTATTATCTTGGGTAGCTCCCTTTAAATCTTTGCAGGCGATATTGGCTTGGTCGAGCGAGGTGTCTATATCTTGCCTTATTCGACCTAAGGTTATCCACAGATGGGTAGCTTCCTTGGCTAGATTGGTGGCGTGGTCAGCACTAGGCTTTGGTGTGGAGGCCCATGATATCTAATGGGTGCTCGCTAAACTAGAGGAATAATGAGTGTGTACAGCTCCTCTCCAGAACGTAGACTCATAGGGTATTAACAGGGAGGGACTCCGTATGGACGAATCATCAGTTCTTTCCGGCGTATCGGATGGGGTGTCTATAGGTTCTCCCGCAATTATTCTTTTTCTTGGGTCTCGAGGAATCTCAGCCATTGTAATACTTTCCAGATAGGCTAAACGCTTTAATAGCCTGGGATGTGTGATTACGGGTACTTCAGACCAGAGTTCGCGATATCTTTTAAAAGGTTTAAGGAATCGCATGTAAGGTATTTAATGTCAGAGATACTCTGCAGGTGTGGGTATAAAAAGGTTCACACAATCCGATTCAGGACTTCGGACCTGAATTTCCCTTTTTCGAGGTTCACCATATACTTATAGTACATGTATGGGTTTTAGGCCCCAGCCAAGGAAATGTTGGGCCCTCGGATGAAGGTGCCTGATTTTTTCTGGGAGCACTGGGTACTCCAATCGACGAGGTCTGCTTACTGGGAGGAACTCCGTGCAAAGTTCGGACCATGCCAGGTACAATATGTAAGATTGAATTGATTACTGGTTGGTATCCCGAAAGGAATTGTAAAAAACGCGGGTGCTTGTGGATATTCCGCTTCAATTGCGGAGAGCTGAGTGTCAAGGACTGCTTGGAATGTATGAATGTAGATAGGAGTGTGTGGTGCTTAGACGATGTAATCGAGGTCTGAGTTGAGGGTGGAGTTTGAAGTAAACTTATAGTTCATATAGTGAGCCTTGGTAACAGGAGAACTATCAATATACTGTTAGGTAGAAGTCAAACTCAAGTATGTAACTGAGGGACATAGGCCAGAGAAATCTTTGATTGGAGAATCTGGCGAGGAAGGCTCATTGCGATAAAATAGGTAAGGTAAGGAATAAAGTGTGAAACAATATTATATTGATAAGATCTGTTCTCTGTTGCTTGATATTGTCTGTAAAGCACGGGAGGCACGTCATTATTTATATCCTGTGTCTAACTGTTCGTGGATTACTCGCAACTACTATGCCCACTAAGTTCTATTCTGGTTTTAATACGCAAACGTCCAGAATCTTATAAGTGCCAATACCATTTGACCCTGAAACTTATCATACCCTTTCGTGCTCGCGGAGTAGTATTCCTTTATTAAGATGACTGAACTATTTGTTATTCCAAACAGCGGCCTCTAACTTAGATGTCTGCATAGACTGTTATATTGCTTTAGTCTTGTTGACTATCATTCCAGTAGTCTCTTCAGTCATGAAGTGATAAAGTTCATCCTAGGCCACCTAGTGCCAATCACAAGTCCGAGCCTGATGTGTCAATGTCTCAAGGGGCTCTGACTTATCTAGGTCTTCCAGTTTGAGCATACTTCCTCTGGGTCCACCAGCCTCCGTGGAGGAGTCCTATTACTACGATCAACCAACCTACAGCTGATCTCAGAAGGGTATGTGTGAATGTGGTATACTCCTGATAGCCTCTGCTACTGGGGCATCCTCTGCGAGTATTTCGCCGCAAATGTCGCATCACATTCCGCCCGTAGTTTAGGAACCCTAAGTTTAAAGTGGACCCTCTCAATGCACTCCTTACTGATCTCTTCCATTCCACTTGCTAGATGTCGCCAAAGATCTCCTCCCATACATCCTGCGAACAGCCTGCGGTCAGATGGACGGCGGCGACATATGTGGTGTTCACAATGGGGCTTCATTGATGTGACCTTTTGGTTATGGGACGCAACTCTCAAAATCTCGCTAATGACATGTGGGCCCAATAAGAGGGCCGGAGGGGGTATTGGCACTCCAGTAAATCGGGGGTCTTTGCGCAGTTACCCTACCATGAGGTCTCTGCTTTTGTCTGAGATTTCATAAGTCCAACAGATAGGAACGCGTTATTAGGGTTACCAGATTGAGCAAAAAGGCATACTTGCCAACAAAGGGTTCTAAGATGGCGGCAGGACATGACCTTTATGCTATGGAGGATGACATTGTCCCAAAATACGGACAAGCATTGCTAAGAGTAAGTATAGCTGCAGGGCTGCCCCAAGGATCTTATGGAAGAGTTGTTGCAAGAAGTGGATTAGCGGTCTGATGCAGAATCTCCACTGGAGCAGGAGTAATCCATGCCATTTGCACCAAGGAACTCAAGGTCGTACAATTCAACCATAAAAATGACAACTGCCAGATAAGAATAGGCAATCACATAGCTTAGCTGGTGGTAGAAAAGGTCAATACCTTGGATATGACGGAAGTAGACGACTTGGAAGACACAGAACAAGGAACTGCGGGATTTGAAAGCACCGATATAGCAACAAAATCCTTGATCATTAAGGAACAGGAACCAAGTATCAGTTACCTGCAGGCATCAGCTAAAGACAATGAACCCTGGTGCAATATTTCAGAAGTATCAGAGAAAGATCTGAGGTCAAATGCGATTATCCTTCGAAAACATTTGAAGAAGTTCAATCCTGAATTCTTGAGTGAGACACTGGCTGCTATCGGGACAGATGCACCTGGGAGGCAACGAAGGGAAGAACTCCTTAGGTTACGAGATAAAAACAAAGATTTCAACAAGGATTAGACCTTAACTGACGATCTAATATACTATAAGCAAAGACTATTTGTACCCAATAGTTAGGCGCTATACACTAAGATCACAGAAGGATGTCGCGATGCAAATTTTGCAGGACATTTCGGGCAAGAAAAAGCCTTGCAGATAATCATGAGGGACTTCTACTGGGAAGGACTTGCAAAATGGGTCAACGATTAAGTACGATCCTGCGATGAATGCCAACATAATAAGTTATCTAGACATGCCAAGTACGGATTACTGCAACCATTGCAAATACCCTGCATGGTATAGGCATCTATCTCGCTGGACTTTATCACTCCACTACCAGAGTTACAAGGGTGTACTCAAATAATGGTAGTAGTGAGTCGGGTTACGGAAGTGGCACATTTCAGCGGATTTCAAACTTCAGCTACGGCCAAGGATGTCGCAAACACATTCCTGAAAGAAATATGGAGGCTACACAGCCTGCCAACTGAAATCATGTCCGATACGGACTCAAAGTTTGCTGGAGAATTCTGGAAATACCCTTTCAAAGTAGGAGAAATTAGGGGAAGAATATCAATGGCATACCACCCTCAAACTGACATACCGACCGAATGTACCAACCAAGTGCAGGAAGGATACCTGTGAATCTTTGTCAACTATCATCAGAATGACTGGTATCAGCTACTCCCTCTAGCTGCACATACCTACAGCAACTCTGCAACCAATGCCCATGGGATGTCTCCGTTCTATGTGAACTACGGTTTCTATCTACAGAGAGAATAAATGAAGGTGTGAGAAGCTTATAATCCAGGAGCAACACTGTTTGCAAACTGGATTAAAATGATACATGAACAAGCAAGATAGTCATCAGAGAAGACACGGGAAGGAATATTGAAATATTATGATGGGAAAGCGCTACAACAGCCAGACTTCAAGATCGTAAACAAAGTAATGTTAAACGCTAAAAAGATTCGAACCTGGCGGAAATCAAAGAAGCTAAGTCCAAATCTATACAGTTATTTTCAAATTGTGAAGAAGTGCAGATCAAGAGCCTTCAAGCTCAAGATATCTGACCAATAGAATATATACTGTGTATTGCATGTCACACTATTGGAACCCTACCGTGAGTCAGTTCATGACAATCATCAACAACCCTTAAGGGAGAACTATAAGACATTGACGGCGATCTACAATGGGAGGTTGAAAAAATAGTAAGAAGCAAGATTAGTGCTTATAGGAAATGAGTATGTAGCCGCTATCACGAAAAGTGGTAACTGTGGTACTTTGTCAAATGGCTCGGGTGTTGAGAAGATGAGAACACATGGGAGCAAGCTACCGGTATGGGAAACGTGAAGGAAGTTGTGGAGAATTCTCACAATAAAAATCAGGACATGCCAGAAAGGGCAGATGTAAGATAGTGAGGGAAATGTTATCCTACCAGGGCCAAACAAATGCGGCAGGTTTTTTACACTGACCACACAGAGACTTAAAATGTAGTTAGAAGAAAATTATAAAAAAAAAGAAAAAAAAGAGAAGATATAAAGGCATTCAAGGCGAAACCTGGTAGGAGAAAGCTCATGTTAGGTATATGGAAATCTGAGACAAAGTGCACAGACCTCTCAGTAGGGTAACTGCGAACAGACCCTTGATTTACAAGTTTGCCAACATCCCACTCTGGCCTCCTTATGGGGCCCGCACATCACCAGCGAGATTTTGCGAGTTGTGTCCCAAAACTAAAATGTCACATCAATGAAACACACAGCTGAACACTATATGCATCGCCCGCATCTGCCTGACCGCATGCAGTTCATAGGATATATGAGACTGGACCTCTGGTGAAATCGGGGAAGTAGAATGAGGGAGATCTGTTGAGGGCGCATCGAGATAGAAGGCTGCAAAGGTTAGGCTTGCTAACTATAGGCTGAAGGTGACCGGACGTTTTCAGCGAAATGCTCCTGGAGGATGTCCCAGTAGCAGAGGCTATTAGAGGTATACTGAATCCACCCATACCCTTCTGAGATCAGCTATAGGTTGGTCGATTCTAGTAATTGGACTCCTCTACCGAGGCCAGCAGACTAAGGGGAAGCATGCTCAGAATGGAAGACCTTGATAAGTCGGAGCTCCTTAAGACACTGACACATGGGGCTCGGACTTGTGATTGGTACTAGGTGGCCCGGCATGAACTTGATCACCTCATGATCGAAGAGACTACTGGAACAATAGTCAAGAAGACTAAAGTAAAATAATAGTCTTCATGGACATTGAAGTTAGAGGCCACTGCTTTGTATAACAAATAGCGTAATCATCTCCATGAAGGAATACTATTCCATGACTGCGAAAGGGTGTGATAAGTTTCAGGGTCAAACGGTGTTCGCACTTATAAGATTCTGGACGCTTGCGTACTAAAACCAGGACAGTACTTGCGGGCCTTAGTAGTTAGAAGCAGTTCGCGAACAATCAGACAAGGAATATAAATATCGAAGTGCCTTCTGAGCTCTACAGACATCATCAAACAACAGAGAAGAGATTTTATCCATATAAAATTGTTTTACGCTTTAAATCTTCACTTTAGATATTTTATCTTGACTAGCCTTACTCGACAGACTCTCCAATCAAAGATTTTGGCCTAGATTCCTCGGTGATATACCTGAGTTTGGCGTCCCTCTAACAGTTGGTCCTAGTAATAGGACCCCTCTATAGAGGCAGGCGGACCAAGACAAAGTACACACAGATGGGAATACCTAGATAGGTCGAAAACCTATAAGATGCTGACCGGTCACACTTGTACTTGCATTTTGCACTAAATAGCCCTACATGAAACTTATCACTTAATGACTGTAGAGACTACTGGAACAATTGTCAACAAGACTAAAGTAATATAATAGTCTATCCGGATTGCTAAGTTGAAAGCTCCTATCTGATATAACAAATAGTGCCATCATGTAAATAGAGGAATACTATTCCGTAACCATGAAAGGGTGTAATAAGTTTAAGGGTCCAACCGTGTTCATACTTATAAGATGCAGGATGTTTGCGTATTAAAACCAAATTGGTACTTCAGAGGCCTAGTAGTTAGAAGTAGTCAGTGAATACTCTGTCACAGGATATAAAGATTGAAGTACCCTATGTACTTTACAGATATCATTAAGCAACGGAGAAGAAATCTTATCAATATAATCTTGTTTATACTATAAATCTTTACCTTGCCTAATTTATCGAGATGCACCTTCCTTGACAGATTCTCCCATCACCGATTTGGCCTAGGTCCCTAAGGTATACCAGAGTTTGGCATCTACCTAACGCTAAAAAAGTGTGCTATCTTAGTGAATTGATTAAATACTACTATTATTTGAGTATATCCTTGCATCTCTAATAGTTTTTTAATAAAGTCTACTGAGATAGACGCCCATGCTGTACAGGGTATCTGCAATAGTTGCAGTAATCCATACTTACCATGTTGGAGCGATTTGTCATGTTGCCATTCATTTCAGGATCGTATGTAATCATTAAGCCACTGCACAAGTCCTTTCTAATTGAAGCCTCACATAATGATTTCTAATGTTTTCTCTTGTTCGAAATGTCCTTCAACCTTTGCATCATGACATTCTTCTGCTATCATGGTATATAGTGCCTTACACTCTGGTACAAATATTCTTTGCTTATAATATAGTAGTTCATCACTTATGATCCAATCCATGGAGAAATATTTTCCATCATTTCATAACCTAGTGAGTCCTTCCCTCTCGCACCTCCAAGCTATTTCCGCCTCAATTGCTGCCAGTATCTTGCTCAAGAATTAAGGATTAAATTGCTTCATATCATGTTATAAGATAATGGCATTCAACATCAGAACCTTTTCCGGCACTTCTGAAACCTCATACTAATGTTCATTGTTATTAGTCAATGCATGCAGGTAACTAATACTAGGTTCCAGTTCTTTCACGATCAAGGATCTTGTCACTATATCAGCACCTCTGAATCTTGCGGTTTCGAGTTCTTAGTCTTCTAAGCCATCTACCTCTATCATGTCTGAGGTACAAATTCTTTCTACAATCAACTGTGCTATATGATCACCTATTTGTATTTGGCAATCCATATCCTTATAGTCAAATAGCACAACTCTGAGTTCTCTTGTATAATCAGCATTAATCACCCCAGCTACAGTGGAGATCCTGCTTTTAACTGCTAATCTACTGCTTCGAGTAATCCTGTCCTATTTTCCTTTAGGTAGCTCTATGGCTATCCTTGTTCTTATTACTGCATCTGCGTATTTCAGGACAATATTATCTTCTGTGTTATATACATCATGTCTTGCTAACATTCTGGTGCTTTTTGTTGGCAAGTATGCCATTTAACTCAATCTCTTAAACCTAATCATGGGTTTCTTTCCCCCTGTTCATGGTTTCAAGTCCAAATCCTTTTCTCCATCCCAGTCTTACCTCTCTTGGCCTACCCTAGCTAGTAGCAATACTAAGAAACATTCCCCTTTTAAAGTTCTCGGTTTGCCATGCATAACTCCCTCCTCAGGATGGTACTATAGCTATTTGCTTAATGTGTCCAGTTTTCTACCCTTTATGCCTGGTTGGTCTACAATAAGAAAATAGTATTTCACTAACTTCTGAGCCCATCGAATTTGAAGGCTACTCCAGACTTTTGAAGTCTGGAAGTATTGTAGGTTTTGATGATCGATAAAGACTGAAATCTGTTTTTCCACTTCGCTCAAGTAGTGTCCCTATTCCTTGAATGCTGCGCAGATTGCAGGAACTTTCTTATCATGAATTTGATAGTTGCCCTCCGCTGAGTTCAACTTTCGTGAATGGAACCCTACTTGATGTACCTTTTTCTCAAAGTATTAAGAAAGGATACAACCAAGTGCGAAATCGCTAGCATCAGTTTTTATCAACATTTTTCTTTCTGGGAAAAGGTGGTAGTATATTGAGGCTATAGTAAATTACTACTATAGTTTCTCAAAAGCTTTATTCTACTCAACTCCACACTTAAAATACTTTGGATTTCCTTGTAATATCTTGGTAATTGGCTTACAAATAACCTGAAAGTTTTAGGTGAATTGTCGGTAGAAGTTCATGAATCCAATAAAGACTTACACATCCTGAACCGATTTCAGCAGTTTATATACTATTATAGATTCCCAATTTTTAGTACTTATGGATACCCCATCAACTGCTACAATGTCACCTAGGAATTCTACCTCTGTGTCATGGAATGTCAACTCTTTTAGTGATAATAGTAACGGAAATTCTGATAGACTTTGTAAAACTCTTTTGATGACTTGGATGTGTTCTTTTTCGTCCTTTGAATATATAAAGATATCGTTAAAGTAACATGTGACCTCCACATCTAAGTATTCCTTAAGTACTAGGTTTATCATATCTTGAAAAGTTGCTGTGGCATTGACAAATCCAAATAAAATAGCCTTATATTCATAGTACTCATTGTAGAAATTTTCTATTATTTGTTTCATGAGTATATTTCTTCTAAATAACTTGTATTTCTATCCTTAAGTTATATTTCGGGTTTACCTATAGATCATGAACATTACTACAGCAGGAGTATATACATTGGGTATTTCGTTTATATTTCATGATAATGATGGGATAATTGGATATATATTTTCTTATTGCATGTGTGGGATGTCTTGGTTATTCTCACTTATGTACTGCAACCTTTTTGGAAGGTGCATTGCATGTTAGTTTTCCATTTAAAATCTCTCACACTATTACAAGTTATATATATTTTATTTGGAATTTCCTGGGTAGTTTTTCGGGGTCAAACTTGTTCGCACTTATGTTTTTACAAGATTTTCCCAATTATTTCTTTTCTTCGCTTAAGTATGCGCACCTGTATATGTAGCTGGTTACCGCTCCCAGTGATAGAAAGAATCAAGGATAAGAACGCCTACCAATCTGCCTTCCTACTACCATCCTCTTCGCCTAAGTGTGCCTACAGTATACCTTTAATACTGTATCGTATTCTCGTACTCAAGCTATTAAGATTGTGCCGCTACATACCAATTCAATACTCATATCTTGTCCAGAAATCTGTTTTCCATTCATCTAGTTTCTCAATTCTAATTAAGTGGTAACCATCTTCAAGGTCTAACTTAATGAAGATTTTTTGGGCCAGCTGCTAAATCTCCAAGTTCGAATATTAATGAAAGAGAATATTGATTGTAGAAAATAATTTTATCTGGATTTCAATAATTCACAACAGGATGTAAACTTCTTTCTGGTTTGGGAACAAATAATTTGGGTACTCCTGCAGGAGATTGATTTAGGATCATCTTTCCCTTCTTGATCATAGTTTCCCTGTATTCTCTTAAAGCCTAGAGCTATTTTTCAGATAGTGGATATATTGGTCACTAATGTGCTATTGATCTAGGGACTGATTTAATTTTGTCATCAAAGGTTCACTTAGGGGCTAATTTTCCTACCATCTGGGTATCAAATAAATGTTTATACTGCTAGTATTCTTTTGGTAACAATTCTAGCTCCACCGTATTTTTGATGGTTCTGATCAGTCCAATACGATAAGCATTTGGATTCCATGCAACTGATTCGTTGTATTTGAACATATCCGCTATTCGTTCCCCTGTTTCCTCATGGTTATCACAATGTTTTTGGGTAAAAGTTCAATTTTCTGCATCCTCCATGTTAGACATTGGGTATTCACGATGCCATCATCCAAAGTAAATTATCATTCCATAGTATTCTGCTTTAGCAACTTCACATAATACTTCCAATATGTATCGGTTGTTTCCTATTTCCAATTTTATAGATAAGGTATGACACTCCCCTCCTGAGGCTGCTGATCAATCAGCAAAGCGTAATATATTACCAGTATTATTGCATTCAACTATAGGAATGCGAAGGTCTTCAACTAGATCATTATTGATGAGGAATACATTGGATCTTGAGTCTAACAAGACTTTAGCTATGTATCGCTTATCGTGTATATAGAAATAATGAATCCCATCTGGACAGTCATATCATCTTTGTTTTAAAGCGTCTAATTCTACTCGCTTATCACAAATTACCTTTTCCTCTTTCTTGTGTATAGGCATCACAGGTGTTGGGTATAGGTAACATAATGTTTACTACAATGCCCACATAGTTTCGACCTTTGAGGTCTCTTCGGGTAATCTAGTAAATATTAGCTCTCACAATTTGAGTCCTCATACTAAGCGGTATTTCACTGATATGCAATTGCATACAACCAGTTTACAGGCTGGATACCTTCTCCTGACATGCCAGACCTAAGCTCTTAGTAGATTTTGACGTAGTTATTATCCATTTTACTCCCCTGATATGGGGTTTCTGTTTTCACCAATCCCTTCCATGAGGATTCCAGTTGTCTGTCCAACTACCTCAAAGGGGCCTTGTGTACTGAAGAACTACATTCCTACCCCATACTGTGGCCAGAAGGCGAGAAAGTACATATATATAATATGACTCAGACTTGTGCAGTTGGGAGATTCTCTCCGTAGGGAACCCCCTCTACCACAGGATGAGGAAAGAATGGACACGACGAACGACCCCGGCAAGGGTCCTTCAACTGCGACACGACTCCTCCTTCCCCCCATCGATTTTGAGACACCCCGCCCTAGACGTGGTGATGCCCCCCCGACACGTCCCCCCGCCAACGTTTCGAAGCCCCAAGGAGGTGCTCTGCCGAATCCCGCCTGGCAGGCAACTCCCACTCCTGTCCCGCAGCCTGAGACGCCGCAAGGCGTGTAATGGTTGGTCGCACCTCCCCTGCGAGTTCCGTGCTGGCGACAGGCTCCGCTAAACCTATTTCCATCCTACAACACAACTGCTTGCGAAGCTGGGATGTGTTTCTTTCCTTGTTTAATTCTTTTTCTCTTTTGGATTTCCCCCCGACCCTTGTTGCACTGCAAGACCCCCCCCTGTACAGACATAAACCCTCCGCCTTCGCGGGCTACAAGCCTTTTCTCCCCCCCTGCCCTAATGGTGGCAAGCCCAAAGTGGCGTGCTACCTACATCTACCCTCTTCGCAACAGTTCTCAGTTCTTCCTGTTTTCTCTGATGCGAGGGACTGGATGGCAGTGGACTTTCATTCCTCGATTGGTTTTTTTGATTCCTTTGTTACCAAGTTCCGTGTGGTAAACCTTTACAGCACTTGGGATGGCTCCCCCTTCAAAAGGACCATCTCGCCTCATGCTGCGTTCCCCCGCCACGTCCTCCCCAACTTTGGTCGTTGGCGATTTCAACATCCATCATCCGTCAGCTGACCCTGGCCGTACTTTTTCGGTTTCGGACCTTGGCGCGTCCTCTCCCTTCTTCGAGAAAGCCGCCCAGGAAGGCTTCTGCCTCCTGAACACCCCCGGCACCCTTACCTACTTCCCTTTCGACACTAACCTCCGCTCTTCGGTAATCGACCTGGCGTTTGCAAACTCCTCCCTCTCGCCCAGCTTCAGGTCGTGGAGTACCCCGCTTCCCCCTACGGGTTCTGACCATGTCCCAATCCTCATAAAGCTTTCGGAGCCTTTGGCCTGCCCCCCACCCCCTGCTCCGTCTTGGACAAAAACAGACTGGCCCGCCCTGGAGGAAAAACTAAAGCAAATAGAATTCCGGCCTCCTCCCCCCCTCCCAATGCCACACACTCTATTAGCCTGGTTTGACTTGGCCCTAGGTAGGGTCACGTCCCAGCTCAAAAGCCACGCGCCAGAAAAAAGGCCCAACGGCAGGTCCAAGCCCTGGTGGACCCCCAACCTCTCAGTACAGAGGTCTGCTTTTCATTCGACAGTCCGGGCGGCCCGCAGGGACCCCCTCCCCTCATCCAAGGAGCTGTGTAAGGTGGCACGCCTCCTCTATTTCAAGGCCATAAAGAAGGCCAAGAATGAATACTGGAGGAATTTCCTAGAGACAGCCAACCCCCAGACACTGTGGACGGCCAAAAGGTTCGCCTTCGGCAGGCCACCCGACAGGTTCCCCCAACTTCCAGGGGCCATGAGCCCCGACGAAATCAATCAGAAACTTCTCAAGCACTTCTTCCCCGAGAAAAGGTCTTCCCCCCCTCCCAGCATCCTACTAGAGTTCAAGGACGTCCCGGAGCTGTCGGCAGAAGAAATATCAGCGGCCCTTCGGAAGTCCTCCTCATCCTCCGCCCCTGGCCCAGACCAGATACCCTATTCTGTGTGGAAAAAAGTGCACTTGATGAACCCAAGATTCTGACCTCCCTCCTGAGCCCCCTGGTCAGGTACGGACACCATCCCTCTTCCCTAAAGAAGGCGAACGGCATTGTGCTGGATAAGCCTGGGAAACCCTCCTACGATACTCCCACTTCGTTCCGTATCATCGTCCTCCTAGAAACTGTCTCGAAGATTCTGGAGAGAGTGATGGCGAACCGTCTTTCGGCCCAGGCTTGGCTCCTGGGACTTCTCTCACCCAACCAGACCGGCTCCCTTCCTGGCCTGAGTACCTTTGATGCGGCGGCTACCCTCTCCCATGAGGTTCAGCTGTTCATGCGTCCCAAGCTCAATGTTTCGACCCTTTTCCTCGACATTAAAGGAGGCTTCGATAATGTCTCAGCCCCGCTACTCTGCAACAGACTTGCTACCAAGGCAGTCAACCCCTACCTGGTATCGTGGGTAAGGTCTTTCCTCCACGGTCGCACCTGCCGCCTGGTTTTCCAGGGGGCTCCACAGGTCTTCTCGTCAGTGTCGGTTGGCACCCCCCAGGGTTCCCCGATCTCTCCCCTGCTCTTTGTGATCTACGTCTCAACCCTTCACTTCCCGGTCCCTAGGGGCCTCATCCTCTCCTATGTGGACGACTTCGCTGTAACAGTGGCATCGGGTTCCTACCGCAGGAACATACAGAGACTCCAAAGCATCACCAGGGTCCTCCAGCGGTAGGCTGGTAGGCTGGGTGTGTCCTTTTCGATCCCGAAGACGGAGTTGATGCACTGGGAAACCCCCTCCCAGAAAATACCCCCACCCCCTATCCCAGTCCTATTGGACGATCTTGTCTTCCGCCCCTACAAGCTGGTCCGCTGGCTTGGGTACTGGTTCGAGCCCTCATCCACGTCAGGTACTAGAGGTACCACCTCCCACTTCGTCAGAAGACTGGGTTGGGCCCAAGGGGCCTTCGCCACGATCAAAAGACTCTCAAGGCCGGGCAAGGGCCTTCCTACGTTTCTCTGCCACCGTTTGGCCTCCTCGCTGATCTCTCCCATTCTCCTATACGGAGCGGACCTTTTCTCCACGAGCCTTACCCTCCTCGACAGGATGTCCGTCTTCTGGAGGTCTGTCCAAAGGTGGGTAACAAACTGCTTCTCCTCGACGCCCGCTGGAATCCTTGCTTGCGAGTCAGCCCTCCCTCCCATGCCCCTCTTGATACGTCATTGCCAGAGACTGGCAGCGGTGCGGCTGGTTTGCCTCCCGCCGGAGTCCAATCCTGCCACTGCGAGACTCCACCCCACATTCCCGACCTCGTCCCTGTTCAGGGCCACTGACGATCACCGACACCACACACGGGGCCTGACCTCGGTCTACGCTCCCCTCTCCTGGAAATCCCCTGTCCCCTCTCCACCGATAAGGCAGCACCTACCCATCGATGCGATTGCGCACCGCACTCTCCCCTTCCTCCCCCCCCTCCGGTCCTCTTCCGGTGGCTGCACCGGACCTCCTCCTGCCAGAATGTCTCCCGATCAAGGACGACACCCCCTCATACAGGTCGATGAAGCAGAGGCTTAGGTCGGCCCTGGTCAAGGAATGGAACGATCAGTTCCCGCCCCCCCCGTCATACTGCTACCCCATGTCCCTGTCGCCCCACGCTTTTATGGGGCTGGGAAGGTTCATCGCAGGAAGGTTACACCAGATGCGCTCGGGCAAGAGCTATCTCGCTGCCCACCCCTCCTGGTTCACCGAGCACCCCTCCCCTCTATGCCCACTCTGTGAGGAGGATGAGGAGGACTTCGCCCATGCAATCCTGACCTGCAAGTCCCGAACGGTACCTCATGAGCGCCACCTCCGCGGCCTCGACTCGGTAGAAAGGGACAGCCCCCTCTGGACGAATCCCTCCGCCCTGCACTCCCTCGCCAGGTACATCAACGTGACGGCGACGGGCTTCCCGCCGGGCATGCCCCCGGCAGCTCGAGAACCCCCGGTTCAGACAGACACGGATGAATCTGTCCTCCCTATCCACGGCTTCGCCCCCTAAGGGGGAGAGTCCGATTCTTTACTTGCTAGTTCTGCTTGGCTTACCGCTGGCGGGATTTACTTTTTTGTTATGATCATGCGTTTTTTTGTTTTATTTCCTTAGGGATTTGGTGTCGGCTATCGGACACATCTAGGAGGCTTTTATAAGTTTTGGTGCGATTGTTTCTTTTGTATCTGCGGGTTTTTGAGATTAAGGTTTTTCTTTATGCCATAGCTAGCGCTGCATGCAAGTTCTTGTACCGTAAACAAAGAATATATGAAGATAAAAAAAAAAAAAAAAAAAAAATTGTGCAGTTGGGAGAATGGCCAGCATTGGTTGTTCTCCAATCGGTATTGTTATCAGGTAGATCTTGCATTGCTATATTCCACCTTCTTTGGTAAAGTAACTTGCTTATACTCGAGTAGCGAGTGGGTACCAGGTGACTCGAAGAACTTCGTGCTGTTGGCTTCTAGATCATATGGCCATGTTAACTATCCTCTCTTTTGATCAAGACTCTCTCCATATATTGATTCCTTGTCTTCCAGCTTGCAAGTCCCATGTGGGGTTCCTTCACTTGATGCCTACTTGCTTTGATCTTGAAAGGAGAGACTTGCTTTGCACTGTATTGATCATTTTGGGTTTCAATTCCCGGGGTTGCATTCAGACTACCCGATCCCCATCATGGTCGGTACCCAGTACACCTTAGCCAAACGGGGTTCCCATTTCTATTCCAGTTCAATATAGACACTGACTATCCAAACACTATCGCTATTAGTGCCTGTAAACTGACCTAGGTCAGTCCTCAGTCATCTGCTAGTTCCCAGATCCTACTCGTCCAGGTTAGGTGCTAGACTATAGCGACCAGGCACGCTAATTTAGACTTCACAATAGCCAACCTTACATGATCAATTCTGATCTTTATTGCTCTTGAACTGACCGTAGCTGCCAATATATAGGGATCTTCCTAACACATTTGATAAGTGTAGTTTTTCTTCCCGCAACATGTGCAATTCTTGTCCTGCCTCCAAGTACCTATAATATTTTAGGGAATACCAGTATGAGCCTGGTCAAAGTTGATGTGGGTTGTCTTAGCCACACCTCCCAACTTCCTCTTTAGCCATTGTAGCTCATTCTCTCCTTTTCACTTTCATAGTATGGCTCCAGCGTCCTTGATCTAAGATTTGTTCGTTCTTCGCCATTTTGGTTTAGAGTTCCCTTATTCTTCTCTTTTGAGTTCTTGTACTATTTCTGCAGTGGGTGGTTTCTCTCTCGGGAGAATTTCTCTGGTAACTAAAACTTCTTCTGATTGACGACATGCCTAAAGCATTTCTTCCCATTCTTGGTTAGTGTCATAATTAATTGCTGACAACCTGCATATGATTTGTTAAGGATGTATGTTTTGAACTTCCTTTCTTCAAGATTCTGCCATCATTTGTGCTCTAACATTAAGGTTGTACAAGAATGTTACAAATAGTTCAATGCTTCCTTCATACCTTACCAGCTTGATGTCTAGAAGTGCCTGTCATTTGGCTTCTACAAGTGCACAACGTTTGATCATATCATGTTCAAACTAGATTCAGGTAGCCAATTCAGGGTGTTGGGCTTCTCCCCGAAGTCTGTCCATTACCTTCCTGTACCAGATAGTAGATGTGAGAACTATGTCTTCTTTTGTACCATTGAGCCTGTAAATAACTCACTCACCGGCAATGTCCTAGATCTGTGTGGGTTTTCACGCAATAGTCGCTACACTTTATTATCAAGACATATATCTCTTAAGTGGATTTGGCCTCAAAAAGGTGGGTGCGATTCTGATAGTTGCTTAATATTTAGCGCCATCGCATTGGCAAGTGTTTCTCCGATTACAGACTGTTCTGATATTTGTCCTGGCTGACCATGGCTTGGAGTTCCTTTCCTTTTTCCTCTCTCCCCTTCATCATCATCATCATCACTGTTGAAATATCTTATTTATTCATTTCATAAGTATATTCCTTTTAAATCACTTGTATTTCTCTCTTTGGTTATATTTCAAGTTGACCTACCGATCATGAATATTACTACAGCTAGAGCATATACAACAGGTATTTCGTTTATATTTCATGATAGCGATGGGATAATTGAATAAATATTTTGTTATTGTATGTACGGGATGTTTCAATTATTCTTACTTATGTACTGCAACCTTTTCAAAAGGTGCATTGCATATTAGTTTTCCTCTTAAAATCTCTCACACCATTACGGTTTATATATATCTTATTTCAGGTTTTCATGGCAGTTTTTCGTAGTCAAACCTTTTTGCTCTTATGTTTCTTACAAGATTTTCCCACTTGTTTCTTTTCTACACAGAAGTATGTATACTTGGATATATAGCTCATTACCACTCTGAGTGTGAGAAAAAATTAAGGATAAGAACTACTACCAGTCTGCCTTCCTACTACCATCCTCCTTGTCCAAGTGTGCCTGCAGTATATTATTAATACTGTATCATATTCTCATACTCAAGCTATCAAAATTATGCCACTATTTAAAAATTGAATAATCACCAGGGTTATTCGGGTCTCCCCCTTGTGCTCCAGAGGTAGTTGCGTCCTCAGGTTCGTCTCTCTTCCCTTTATCCCTGTGTACTGGTAGAGAATAATAGTGATCATCATTCACGTCCTTGACTGCAGGTAAGGGTATTGGTCATCAAGCACCTTATTCTGGTACAGTTGCACATACCTTGTTTGATGAGGCTATTAATAAGCTTATGGTACTATTTACTTCTTCCCCTTCCTGATAGTGTAGGGTTTTGTGTTCCCAAATCTCCGGGGAGTAGATCATTTGATCCAACTATCAAGTTTCTAATGCCTGGTTGACATTTGGATCATGGCTGATACTTTGAGAACAGAATTCTATGAATTCTGTTTGCAGCCTAGTATGTTTGGTATATGGAAATCTCAGGCAAAGTGCACAGACCTCATGGTAGAGTAACTGCGCACAGACCATGGATTTTCCAGATTGCTAACACACCCATCTGGCCCTCTTATAGGGCCTGCACATCAGTGGTGAACTGTTGAGAGTTGCGTCTGATAACTAATATGTCAGATCAATGAAGGCCACTTTATAATACCATATACATCGCCGCTGTCCTTCTGAGCACATGCTGTTGGCAGGTTATATGGAAGGGGTCCTCTGGCGACATCTGGGAAGTGGAACAGAAGATATCTGTCAGAGGTGCATTGAGATAGTAGGGTTCAAAGTTAGGCTTCCTAAACTATAAGCCATAGGTGATGGGACATTTTCGGCAAAATACTCCAAATGGATGTCTTAGTAGCAGAGGCTATCATGGGCATACCAGATCCACCCATACCCTTCTGAGATTAGCTGTAGGTTGATTGGTTCAAGTAATAGGACCCCTCTACAGAGGCTGGCAGACCAAGGGGAAAGACACACAGAAAGGAAAACCTAGATCAGTGGGAGATCCATAAGATGTTAATATGTTGGACACGGACTTGCAATTGGCCCTAGGTGGCCCAGCATGAACTTGATCACTTCACGACCGAAGAGACTACTGGAACGATAATCAACAAGACCAGAGTAATATAATAGTCTATGTGGACAACTAAGTTGGAGGCCATTGTTTGGTATTACAAATATCGCACTAATTTGAGCAGAGAAATACTATGCTGTAACTGTGAAGGGGTGTGATAAGTTTCAGGATAAAACATTGCTCGCACTTACAAGATTATGGACCTTGGCGTATTACAACTAGTGTGGTACTGCGGAGGCATAGTAGTTAGAAGTAGTCCGCTAATATGCAGGCGAGGGATATAAAAATCGAATTGCCTCTAGAGCTTTACAGATATCATCAGACAATGGAGAACAGATCATATCAATAGAAAATGGTTTTAAAGTTTAAATCTTTACTATACCTATTTATCGAGATGCTCCTTCTTTGACAGATGCTACAATCAAAGATGTGGCCTACATGTTCAGTGGAGCCTAAACTCTTGTATAATTCTGAGCAAGGTAGGCCAAATCTTTGATCAGAGAATGTGTCGAGGAAGGCTTGTCTCGATAAATAGGTAATGTAAAGATGCAATGCTTAAAACAATTTTATATTGATAAAATCTCCTTTCCGCTGCCTTGATGATATCTGTAAAGCTGGGGAGTCACTTCAGTATTCATATCCTGTGTCTGAGTTGTCACAAACAGCTTTTAACTTCTCCTCCTCCAAAGTACACCTCTGATTTTAATACGCAAACGTCTAGAATCTTATAAGGGCGAACACCATCTGACACAGGAACCTATCACACCCTTTCACAATTACAGAATAGTATTCCTCCATTGAGATGGCTGTGCTATTTGTTATACCAAAGAGTAGCCTCCTACTTGGTTGTCCGCATAGACTATTATATTACTTTAGTCTTGTTGACTATTATTCCAGTAGTCACTTCGCTTATGAAGTGATCAAGTTCATGCCTAGCTACCTAGTGCCAGTCACAAGTGCAAGCCCAACCTGTCAACGTATTAATTGTCTCTGACTGATCTAGGTCTTCTTTTCAGAGCGTGCCTCTCCATGGTCAGTCGGCCTCCATAGAGGGATCTTATTACTAGTACCTACCGACCTACAGCTAATCGCCAAAGGGTATAGCTAGATCTGGTATCTCCTGAATAGCCTCTGCTACTGGGACATCCATTTCGAGTATTTCCCCGAAAATATCCTGTTCCATGCGACACATAGTCTAGGAAGCCTCACTTTGAAGACTACTATCTCACTGTGCCTGTGACGGGTTTCTTCCGCTCAACTTCCCAGATGTCGCCAAAGGTCCCCTCTCATATATCCTTTGAAAACAACGCAGTCAGAAGGATGGTGGCAATGTATATGGTGTCCTGAAGTGGGCTTCGTTGATCTGACATTTTAATTATTGGACATCAGTCTTAAAATCTCGCTAATGCTATGTGGGCCCCATATGGGAGACGGAGACCAGTGTTGGCACTCTACAAAATTGAGAGTCTGTGCGCAATTATCCTACCGTGAGGTCTGCGCACTTTTGTCTCAGATTTTCATATGCCTAATATGAGCTCCCTCCTACCAGCCTTTGCCTCAAATGCCTTTATACCTTCTTATATTTCTTCTAAATACATTTTAAGACTCAGCTTAGTCAGGGTAAAAAACCTCCCACATTTACTTAGCCACAGTAGGAAAACCTTTTCTTTACTATCTTACTTCTGCCTTTCCTGGCATGTTCAAATTTTCATTATCAAAACTTTTCACAACTTCCTCCACGTTTTCTATACTGGTAGCTGGCTCTCCTGTGTTCTCATCTTCTAAACACCCTTGCTAGTTGATGAAGTACCTCAGTTCTCACTTCTCTTGATAGCGGCCACGCACCCATTTTCTGCAAGAGTCAATCTCGCTTCCTACTATTTTTTCAACCTCCAATGGTAAATCACTGTCAATGTCCTCCAGCTCTCTAGGAGGTTGCACGTGATTATCATGAACTCATTTGCGGCAGTATTCCAATATTGTGACATGCAATACTGGGTGAATGTTCCCGTGATCGGATATGTTGAACTTCAATACTCCTTATCGGCACTTTGCTATGATTTGGAAATGACTGTAAATCTAGAGACTTAGCTTCTTCAATTTTCATCGGATTCGAATATTCTTTACAATTAATATTACTTTGTCTCAAAACTTATAGTCTGTTGGTTGTCGAGCTTTCTGCTGATAATATTTCGACCTTGCTTCCCTTGTCTTTTCTGGTGACCCTCACACCTGTTCCTGTATTGTCCTAATCCTGTTCGCATCGAGTGTTGCTCCTGGATTTTGAGCTTCACACTCCTTCATCCACTCTGTCTATTAATGGAATCCTTAGTTTGTATAGAATGGCGACATCCCATGTGCATTGGTAGCTGAGTTGTTGTAGGCATGTTCAGCAATTGGTAGTCACTGATACCAGTCATCCTAATAATCGATGACCAAACTTCACAAGTATCATTCCCATACTTGGTTGGTACATTCCGTCTGTACATCAGTTTGTGGATGGTATACTGTTGACCTTCTTCGCATAATCTCCAACATCTTGCAAAGGGATTTCCAGAATTCTCCAGTGAACTTTAAGTCCATATCCAGAGGATTTCGGTTAGTAAGCCATGTAGCCTCCATACGTCTTTCGAGAAAGCGTTTGCGACATCCTTAGCCATAGCCGAGGTCTCAAGTCTGATGAAATATACCATCTTTATAAATCGATCAACTGCTACCATTATTTGAGTGCATCCTTGCGAATCTGACAGTTGTGTTATGAAGTCCACTGAGATTGACACCCATGCTGCGTAGTATATTTGCAACAGTTGCAATAATCTATACTTAGCATGTCTAGGTAATTTGTTATGTCGGCATTTATTGACGGATCGAACATAGTTATTGACTCATTCCGCATGTCCTTTCTTGTAGAAGTCGCACATAATGTTCTTCCAGCTTTTCTCTTGTCCGAAATGTCTTGCAATATTTGCATCATGATATTCTTCTGTGATCTTAGTGTATAGCTCCTCGCTATTTAGTACAAATAGTCTTTGCTTATAATATAATAGATCATTGGTTAAGGTCTAGTCCTTGTGGATATCCTTTCTTTCATCTCATAACCAAATGAGTTCCTTCCTACATTGCTTTCAAGCTGCATCAGTTCCGCTAGCTGCCTATATCTCACTTGAGAAGTCATGATTAAACTGCTTCATACCCTTTTGGAGGATAATTACGTTTGACATTGAAACTTTTTAAGGTACTTCTGAAATATCATACTAATATTCGTTGTCTTCAGCCGATGCTAGTAGGTAGCTGATGCTAGGTTCCTGTTCCTTCATGATCAAGGATCTTGTAGCTATGCTGGTGCTTCCAAATCCCGCGGCTCCTCGCTCTGTGTCTCGGAAGTCATTTACTTCCATCATGTCCGAGGTATTGACCTTTTCTACCACCAGCTGAGTTATGCAATCGCCTATTTTTATTCATCAGTTCTCACTCTTATGATTGAATAATAATACTTTGAGTTCACAGGTGGAATCGGCATCGATCACTCAAGCTCGGGTGGAGATTCCTCTTTGAACTGCTAATCCCCTTCTTGGAGTAACTCTTCCATAAGTTCCTTGGAGTAGCCCAACAGATATGTCCATTCTTGTTAAAGTGTGTGCATATTTCGGAACAATGTTATCCTCAATGGCATACAGGTCAAGTCCAGCCGCCATTCTTGAGCCCTTTGTTGGCAAATATGCATTCTTACTCAATCTTTTAATCTTAATCATGGGTTCCTTTCCACCTCTTCGAGGTACCAAATCCAAATCCTGGTCCCCATCCCAGTCTTTTCTCTTATCACCCACCCTCGCTACTAGTAATAACAAGAGATTTTCTAGTTTGAAAATTTTCTGTTTGTGATTTGCATCTGCCTCCCTACAATGGTACTCTGGCTGTCTGCTTAATGCGTCAGGTGTTCCACCCTTTGTTTCTGGTCAGTATACAATACGAAAATTGTATTCCACTAACTTCTGTACCCACTGAATTTGACCGCCACTTCAGACTTTCAAGGTGGGGAAGTATTGTAGATTCTGATAATGGGTAAAGATGGTATCTGCTTTCTCCATTCCTATCAAGTAATGTCTCCATTCGTTAAATGCTTCTAGGATCGTGAGAAGTTCTTTATCATGAATTTCATAATTGCGCTCTACAGAGTTTAGGTTTCTGGAATGGAACACTACTAGTTGTAACCTTTTCTTCAAGTATAGAGAAAGGATGGAAGTGAGTATGAAATCCCTAGCGTTGGTTTCCATCTATGTTTCTCTTTTTGGGAACAAGTGATAGAGTATAGGAGCTGTGGTGAAATCGTGTTTTAATTCTTCAAATGCCATATCCTTTTCAGCTCCCCATTTGAAATTCTTAGGATTTTCTTGTAATGTCACAGTTTTGGGTTTACAGATAGCTCAGAAACCTTTAATAAATTGTTACTAGAAGTTTGCAAATCCAATAAAGACTTGCACCTCTCTCACTGACTTGGGTACTTTCTGTATCATTATTGATTTCACCTTGCATGTGCTTATTGACACCCCATCAACCACTACCATATAGCCATAGAATTCTACCTCTGCAGCATAGACGGTTCATTTCTTTAGCGATACTGCTAATCAAAAGTCTGATAGACTTTGTGAAACTCTTTTGATAGCTATGATGTCTTGCTTTTGGTTCTTTGAGTAAATGAGAATATCATCAAGGTAACAAACGACTCCAACATCCAGGTATTCCTTAAGTACTTGGTTCATTATATCTTGAGAAGTTGCTTGAGCATTAACCAATCGAAAAGGCACGACCTTATATTCCTAGTATTTGTATCTTGTATGGAACACTGTTCTCCATTCAACTCTTTCCTTTATCCTGATCAAGTAGTAACCGCCCTTTAGGTCTAACTTAGTGAATATCTTTGCACTGCCTACTTTATTTCAGAGTTCTCATATTAGTGGAAGCTGATGTTTATTAAAGAGAGTAATCTTATTTAAATTTCAGTAATCCACAACTAGGCATAATCTGCCATCTGGTTTGGGTACGAATAGTATGCGTGCTCCTACTAGTGATTGGCTCTCTGTGATCTTTCCTTGTTTGATCATGGTTTCCAAGTATTCCCATAAAGCCTTATGTTGTTTTTCAGATAGTAGATAAATCGGCCTCAGGCGGAAAGTTGACCCTAGAATCAACTTGATCTCGTGATCGACGGTTTGTCCTGGGGCTAACCTTTCTGCTTTCCGTGCTTCAAACAAATGTTTGTAATGCCAGTATTCCCTAAGTAATGATGTGAGTTCCGCTGTATTCTCGATGGCTCTGATTCCTCTCATCTGACATGCATTAGGGTCTCATGCGACTGATTCATCATATTTGAACATATCTACTATTCCTTCAGCTTCTTCCACACAGTTTTCACACATTTTGCGGACAAGGTCTAACATTCTACATCTTCTATGTAAGATACTGGATGTTCACAATGCCACTAACCAAATGGAAGTATTATTCCATCAGGACCTACATTAGCCACTTCACCCGATACTTCAGAGATATGTCAGTTTTTTCCAATTTCCCATTTTATTGGTAGTGTATAATACTTCCCTCCTGAGTTGGCTGATAATCCATCAAAGTCTAAGATATCAACTGCATTATTCTATGGAATAATAGGAATGCGAAGATTTGCAACTATGGCCTTATGGATAATGAACACATTGGATCCCGAGTCTAACAAGACATTAACAATATATGGCTTGTCGTGTATATGGAGGTAAGCAGTTCCCTGCAGACCGTTGTATCGTTTTGGTTTTGGGTGCCTAATTCGACGTGCTTAGTGCGGATAAGACTTTCTTGGTTCTTGCTTTTAGGAATCATAGGTATTGGGTGTAGGTAATAAGATGTTTGTTACTGCACCCATATAGTATTGACCATTAAGCTATCCTCAGACAAACTAGTAATCCTTTAGCTCTAACAATCAGGGTCTACAAACTAAGCGGCATTTTACTGATACGCAGTTACATACAACCAGTTCTCAGGCTAAATGCCTTCTCCGGACACTCCAAACCTAGGCTTATAGTAGATTTTCGGGCACTTATTAGTGATTTTACTGCCACACTGTAGGGTTCCCGCTTCCACCAATCCTTTCCCTAAGGGTTTCAGTTATCCATCTAGCCAACTCAGAGGGGCCTTGCACACCAAAGCGGTACATCCCTACCCTACACTCTGGCCAGAAAGTAAGATAGTACATACGTATAATACTACTGAGACACATGTGGTAGGTGGAATGGCATGTGTCGGTTGTCCTTCTCTTGTGTATTGTTATCAGGTCGATCTTGCATTGCAATGTTTTGGCTTTTTCAGTATAGTAACTTCCTGGTATATCGGTAGCAGGCAGCCACCAGGTGGCTCGAGGGACTTCGTACTATTGGCTCCTAGGCCATGTAGGTATGTTGACTATCCACTCTTTGGATCAAGACTTTCCATATATTGATTCTTGTATTTGAGCTCAGAAGGCCCTCATGGGGTCATTTCAGTTGGAGCCTACTTATATTGATCCTTAAAGGAGAGACTTGCTTTACTCTGCTTTGATCATTTGGAGTTTCGACTGCCCTGGTTGCATGCAGAATACCCAATTCCCATCATAGTCGGTTCCCCATACGCTCCAGCCAAATGGGTTTCCAATTTCGATTCCTGTACTATGTGGACCGAGAATACCCAAACGCCATTACTATTAGTGTCAATGAACTGACCTAGGTCAGTTGTTCATCGTGTGCCAGTTCCCAGATCTTATTTATTTGGGCTGGTTGCTGGGCGATAGTGACTCTGCATACTAGTTTAGGCTATACAATAGCCGATCGTACACGACGAATTCCTAATTTTATCAGTCTTGAGCAGACTGTTACCGCTGCTAGATGGACCCCTCCCCAACACGTCTAGTAGGTGTAGTTACTTTTTCCACAATGCGAACAATCTCCATCTCGCCTCAGAGTGTCTATCACACTCTGCGGGATACTGGTATCAGCCTAGACAAAGTTTGTATGGCTGGTCTCAGTCGCACCTTCCAAACGTTTTTTAGGTTTCTCCAGTTTATTGTCTCTTTTCTGTTTTCGTAGTGGGGCTCTATCTCCCATGACGTAAGGTTTGGTATCCCTTTGTCACTTTTGCTTAGAGTCCTGTCGGTCCTCTCTTTTGACCTCTTTGACTATCTTTGACTTTGACTGTTCATCTCTCCAAAGATTTTCTCTAGTGAGAAGTGCCTTTTCAGATCGAATGCATGGCTTGAATGCTTTTTCCCATTCTTGATCTGTCGTGTATTACTAGGCTGTCAACCTGCAGACAATTTATTTGGGAAGTTTGTTTTTGACTTCCTCCCTACAGGATTTTCCGGTCATGCATGCCCGTCTGTTTAGCTTGTGCATGACTATTAGGTAATATTCAATACTTCTCTTGTACAGTACCAGTTTTATAGCTCGAAGTACTTTTGTTTCGGCTTCTAATGTGGTGAAACACTTGATCATGTCATATTCAAAGCGAGTCCATGTATCCAGTTCTGGCTGCTGGGTTTCTCCTAGAAGTCTATCCATAGCCTTGCAATGCCAAATTGTGTATGGAAGCACTGTCTCTCTCTTAGTACGGTTGAGCGCGTAGATAACATGTCCCAGAGGTCACCCTATATCCGCAGGTTTTTTTCAAAATTGTCCGTGCCTTGTATAATTTACACGTATATATCTTCTGTGGATTTATCCTTAAAGAATGTGGGTAGTTCTGATAGTTACTTCGTGTTTAGCGCCATCGCATTGGCAAGTGTTTCTGCCATACCAGACTGATCTAGTATCTTTTCTCACCTGCCATGGCTAGGACTTCTTCTCCTTCTTCCTTTCTCAGTTTCATCGTAATTATCAACGTTAGGATCTTCTGTGTCACCTCCCTAGATACCAGATGGAGACGCAATATGGGCTTATTTGCCTTTCACCTTTGCCCTTCGTGTGGGCCGAATGTAATACTCCTCATCATCCACTTTTGCAACTGCAGGTAAGAGTGCTGGTCCCGCAGCTTCAGGACTTAGTATGGCAGCTAGTATCTTGTTCACTGCTGCCATTAATACCTTTAATGTATCTTTCGTGTCCTCAATTTACTGCTGTTGCTGGTCTCGGGACCCGCAAATCTCCCGCTGGTAAGTAGTGTTATCTAGACCCTCTTGCACTAGAGTATGGTTAACCTCTCTCTCCCAAGTGATGCTTTGAGCACAGAATTCTAAGAATTCTGTTCTTAAGCTGGTGACCATTTGTTCTAGTATCTGATCTCGGGCTAATACCTCCTGCCTTCATTGCTCGATAGTTCCATGTAACTTCATAGTTCTATTTTCATATTCCTGCTGGTGCCTATCTTCGGCGTCTCTTTTCTTTGCTACTTCTCCTAGCATTTCCTCTTAGATACCGTTGACCCCCTGTTCCTGTCCTGCCAGTTGCATCAACAAGATCGCAATATCCTTACCATGGACATCTTGTCCATCGGCAATTTGCTATTAAATCATTAGTAGTTTTAAGGTATTGTCTGTGGTGACTCTTTACAAATGTTTGCAGCCAATATTTACTTAGTTGAGTAAAGTGTCTATATCTTGCCTTATTTGACCCAATGTTATCCCAGGATGTATAGCCAACCTGGCTAGCTTTGTAGCATAGTCTCCTCCTAGCGTTAGTGTAAAGGCTGGTAATATCCGATGTGTACTTGTGACACTCGAGGACCGGTGAGAGGGATTGGATATCACTCTTCTCCAAAATTGTGGCTTTTGAGGTGTCCATAGGAAGGGACTATGTATGGCCCAGTCCTCAGTTCCCCTCATATGTAGTCAGGTATCTATTGGTTCTCCTACCATTATCCACTTTCTTGGGTCTTGAGATATCAGAGCCGTAGTGATTCTTTCTAGATAGGCTAATTGTTCTAATAGCCCTGGACAAGTAATTACAGGTACTTGGTATCAGAGTTCTCGATATCTTTTAAATAGTTTAAGGAACGATATGTAAGGTATTTAATACCTTAGATGTTTTAGAGTTGTGAGTAAAAAAGTGTTCGAGCAATCTGATTCTAGATTCAGGACCTGATATTTGCTTTTTCTCGAGCTTCAAGATATACTTTTAGTATATATATAGGTTCTTAGGTCCAAGCTGAGGGTGATTGGGACAGCCCACTATGGACAAACCCCCCCACCCTCATCTCCCTCGCCAGATACATTAATGTCACGGCGACGGGATTCCCACCGGGAATGCCCCCGGCAGAAAAAGACCACCTACCAGACCCGGACGCCGAAGCGTCTGCAACCCCAATCCACGGCTTCGCCCCCTAGAGACACGAGGCCCCTGCCCGATACTTTTCTTTACTTGTTTGAAGAGATATTTTTTGTTATGATTACGCGCTTTGTTGTTTTATTTCCTTAGGGATTTTGTGTCGGCTATCGGACACACATAGGAGGTTTTTATAGTTTGGTGCGATGATTTCTTTTGTTATTTGCGAGTTTTTGAGATTAAGGTTTTGTTTATGCCATAGCTAGCGCTGCATGCAAGTTCTTGTACCATAAATCAACGAATACATGATGATAAAAAAAAAAAAAAAAAAAAAAAAAAANGTCAGGGTAGTCCTTGGTTAATGGTGCCTGCGTTCTTGACTACCGAGTACTGGGTACTCCAGTTGACAAGGTCTTTCAACTTGGTCGTACCATACTCGATATTCGGACCATGCTAGGTATGATATATACAATTGGATTGATCCCTTGTTGGGATCCTGAAAGGTATTGTAAAATGCGAGAGTTGTTGCATATGCTCTTCGTTGATTTTAAACAGCTCACTATTGAATATTTCTTTGAGTGTATCAATGTAACTTGGGCAGTGAGGAGCTCCGAATATGTGATCAAAGTGATTGCTGACAGTGGAGTTTGAAGTGCACTCACAGTTCATATAGTGAGCCTTGGTGACAGGAGAACTATCAATATAATGTTAGGTGGATGCCGAACTCGAGTATAATTCTCTGGTACATAGGCCAAATCTTAGATCAGAGAGTCTGTCGTGGAAGGCTCTCTCATCAAATTGGTAAGGTAAAGATTTGCAGCGTAAAACAATTTTATATTTATATGTCTTCTCCATTGCTTTCATAATGTCTGTAAAGCTGGAGAAGCACTTCAATATTTATATCCTGCATCTGTGTATTCGCAGACTACTTCTAATAACTCTGCCTCCAAAGTACTCCTCTAGTTTTAAGACACTAACGTCTAGAATCTCGTAAGTGTGAATACCATTTAACCCCAAACCTTCTCACACCCTTTCACGGGTACGGACTAGTATTTCTCCTTTGAGATTACCGCACTATTTGTTATACTGAACAGTGGCCTCCCACTTAGTGGTCCGCATAGACTATTATATTACTTTAGTTTGGTTAACCATCGTTCCAGTAATCTCTTCAGTCATGCAGTGATCCAGTTCATGTTGGGCCAGCTAGTGCCAATAGCAAGTCCAAGTCCAACATGTCAACATATTAAGAGTCTCCGACATATCTAGGTTTTCCTTTCTGAGCGGGCTTCGCCTTACTCTAGTGGTTACCATGGAGAGATCCTACTACTAGGACTATCGAATATATGGCGGATTCCCGAAGAGGATAGGTATATCAGGTATATCCTTAATAGCCTCTGCTTCTGGGATTTGCATTTGGAGTATTTCGCTGAAATTGTCGCGTCACTTTTGTGCCATAGTTTAGGAAGCCTAACTTTGAAGCCAGCTATCTCAATGCGCCTGTGATGGATATCTTACTTTCCACTTCCCTGATGTCGCCAAAGGTCCTGTCTCATATAACTGGAAAACAGGATGTGGTCGGATGGACAGTGGCGATGTGTATTGTCTTATGCAGTGGACTTCTTTGATGTGACATTTTAGTTATGGGACCCAACTCTCAAAATCTCGCTAATGATATGTGGGCCCCGTAAGGGGGCCGGAGGAGGGTGTTGGCACTCCAGGAAATCAAGGGTCACTGTGCACTTACCCTACCGTGAGGTCTGTGCACTTACCCTACCATGAGGTCTGTGCACTTACCATACCGTGAGGTCTGTACACTTACCCTACCGTGAGGTCTGTGCACTTACCCTACTGTGAGGTCTGTGCACTTACCCTACCGTGAGGTCTGTGTACTTTTGGCTCAGATTTCCATATGCCTAACACTATATCTCTCAGAATTATACTAGAGTTGGGAGTCTGCCTAATGGTATATTGATAGTTCTTCAGTTACCAAGGCTCACTATATGAACTACGAGTTTACTTCAAACTCCACCCTCAGCTCTCACATCGATTACATATTCGAATCACCTTAACACCCGCTTTACATTTAGCAATTCAAAGAAATATTCAACCGTGAGCTGTTCGAAATCAAAAAATAGTATATGGAAAAATCCTCACAGTTCACAATACCTTTCCACATCCCAATGAGTGATTAATTCAATTGCATATATTGTACCTGGCATGGTCCGAACTTCGAATGGAGTTTTACAGTATCGAAAGACCTTATCGACTGTAGTATCCAATACTCTTCAGTCAAGAAATTAGACACTGTTAACTAAGGACTACCCCAACCCTTTGCTGGGGCCTAAGAACCTATACATGTACTACAAATACATCTTGAACTTCGACAAAATGGAAATTCAGGTCCTGAATGCAGAATCAGATTACATGAACACGTTTTTACCTATACCTCTAAAGCACCTCTGACATCACTTACCATTTATACAATTCCTGAAACCCTTTAAATAATATCCAGAACTCTGGTACGAAGTGCCTATAATCACTCATCCAGGACTATTAGAACAATTAGCCTATCTGGAAAGAATCACTATGGCTGAGATACCTCAAGACTCGAGAAAGAAGATAATAGCATGAGAACTTGTAGACACACGACCAGATATGATGGGTACCAATGAGTCAGCTATACATAGCGCCTTCCCATTAACTCCTCAAGAGCCTCAATTTCTGAGAACAGTTATACCTAATCCTTCTCTCCGATCCTCTAATGTCACAAGCACACATCGGATATCACGCTCCTCTACACCAAAGCACAGAGGAGACCATGCTGTAAACCTAGTCAGACTGGCTACCCATTTAGAGATAGCATTGGGTCAAAGAAGGCAAGATATAGACACCTGGCATAACCAAGCCAATATTGCCTTGAAATATTTGAATGGAGTCACCCAAGACAATACTTTAAAATTCATTAAGGTTCGACAGCAAATCGCCGGTGGACAAGATGTCCATGACAATAATATTACGATCTTATTGATACAGCTGGCAGGTATGTAACAGGAGGTCAAGGATATCTAAGAGGAAATGCTATAGGAAGTGGCTAAGAAGATAGACGTCCAAGATAGACATTAGCAGGAACATGAAGATATAACCATGAGGTTACATAGAACTATATAGCAACAAAGCCAGGAGGCATTAGCCTCTGATCAAATACTGGAACTGATAATCACCAGTCTAAGAATGGAACTCTTAGAATTCTGTGCTCAGAGCATCACGCAGGAAAGAGAGGTCAATCATACTCTAGCACAAGGGCATCCAGATAGCACTACTCATCAAGTGGAGATTCGCAGGTCTCTGGACCAGCAACAGCGGCAAGATGAGAAGACAAATAATACTCAAAAGGTATTAATGGTAGCACTGAATAAAATACTAGCTGCGGTACCAAGTCTGGAAGTAGCAGGATCAGCACCCTTACCTGCAGTTAAAGAGGTGGATGACATAGACTATTACACTCCACCTACGTGAAGGGAAATGGGGAAAGGCAAAGAATCTGCTGATACATCCCCCTCTCATGCACAGGGAGGTGACCCAGGAGATTCTAGCCATGATGATGGCAATGATGGTGAAAGAGGAAGAAGGAGAAGAGGCCTAAGCAGTGACAGGCGAGGTCAAACATCAGGAAAGTCTGGTATAGCAGATATACCTGCCAATGCGATAGGGCTTAATGTGAAGTGACTACCAGAACCAACTCCATTCTTCGCAGACAAATCCACACCAGACATATATCTCTGCATTATACAATGCACTGACTACTTCGAAAGAAACTTCCAGATCTGGGATAATACTCAGGAACGAGTTGTATATGCACTCAACTGTACTACAAGAGACACAGTAATTCGTTATACCATCTGGTATCGCAAGGCTATGGATTGGCTTCCAGCAGAAACCAAGCAGTAAGAACTGGCTATGTGGACTCATTTTCAGCATAATAGGATCAAACAATTTGCCATGAGAGAAGCAGGAAGACTAGTGCTTCACACGATGAAGCTGGTTGACTATGAGGGTAGTAGTGAATGTGACCTCGTAGTCATGCATATTGTAAACATGCGGGCATACATGACAGGAGAATGCAAGAGGAAGGAAGTCTTAAACAAACTCCCAAAACAAATGTCCACAAGTTGTTAGCCTTACCATATATGACAGATCAAGAATGGAAAGAAGCGCTTAGGCTATGTAGTTAATGGGAAGATGGACTTCTCACTAGAGAAAAGCTTACGAGAGATACACTGTCCAAGCCACAATTAGTCCAAGAGGTGAAAAGGGAGGACGGACAGTCCTCAAAACAAAAACCACGAAAGGATTACAAACCTTTTGTCAACAGAGGTGGAGCGCCACCACGAAAACTGAAAATAAACAATGAGACCGCAAAGCCTAGGAAGATATCGGGAGGTGCAGCATAGACCACCTACACAAACCTCGACGAGGCCTATACTGGCATCCCGCAGAGTGTGGTGGATACTCACAGGAGAGTTGGTGATTGTATATATTGTGGAAAGAAAAACAACACCTTCCAGAGATGTTGGGAAGATGCCAATATATTGGCGGCAAGGATCAATGCAAGACTAATAAAAAGGGGAATTCGAGGAGCAAGATCGGCTATGGTAAAGCCTAAATTAGCTTGCAGAGTTGCGACCGTCCAGAAACTATTCCCAATGAATAGCATCTAAGAACTGGTGAAAAACTAAGAACTAATCGAGATTAGTTCTTGGATACAAACGGCAACAGCATTTAGGTACTCAGTGTCCATATGGAACTCGAGTCAAAATGGGAACCTACTTGGGCTGGAGAGTATTGGGTACCAACTATAATAGGGATCGGGTATTTCGTGTTCAACTACAAGAGCCAAAACTCAAAATGATCAAAGCAGCGCCAAGTAAGTTTCTCCATTCAGGATCAATGTAGGTAGGCCCCAAGTGAAGTGACCCCATGAGGGACTTGAGAGTTCGAATACAAGAATCAATATATTGAGAGTCTTGATAAAAAGAGAGCATAGTCAACATACCCACACAGCCCAGGAGCCAACAGTACGTAGTCCCAGAAGTCACCTGGTGGCCACCTACTACTCGTGTATAAGCAAGTTACTGTACAGAAGAAGTTGAGACATAGCAACGCCAGATCTACTAGATAACAATACATGACAGGAGGAGAACCGACGCGGGCTGTTCCAACTACCAGACGAGTCTGAGTTGTATCACATGTATGTACTATCTTTCCTTCGGGCCAGGATGCGGGATAAGGATGTACCGCATTGGTTCGCAAGGTCTGTCTGAGGTAGTGAGATGGATAACCGAAACCCTAAGGGAAAGGATCAGTAAAAGCTTGAACCTGACACACAGCGAGTAAAATGGCTAATAAGGGCACAAAAATCCACTATGAGCCTAGGTTTGCGTGTTAGAAGAAGGCTTCAAGCCTGAAAACTAGTGTTCTGCAATTGCGTATCAGTGAAACGCCGCTTAGTATGTTGATCCAGATTGTTAGAGCTCAAGAGTTACTAGTTCATTTGAGGAGACCTGAATGGTAGAAACTACGCGGGCATAGTTTCAAATATCTTGTTACCTAAACCCAACAGCTATGATGCCTAGATGCAAGAACTTAGAAAGTCTTATCCGCGCTAAGCACGTGGAATTAGATACTCCAAAAGCAAAACCATACTACTGTCAGGCAGGGATCTCTTACCTCCATATATACAATAAGCGATACCAAGTTAAAGTCTTATTAAACTCGGGATCCAACATGTTCCTTATCAATAAGGACTTAGTTAAAGACCTTTGCATTCCTACTATTGAACACAAAAATCCAGTTGATATCTTAGGCTTTGATGGATCATTGGCCACCTCAGCAGGGAAGTGTTATACCCTACCTATAAAGTTGGAAATTGGGAAAAACCAATAAATCTCCAAAGTGTCATGTGAAGTGGCTAAAGTAGGTCATTATGGAATGATAATTCCATTTGGGTGCTCGTATCAAAAACACTCAGTGTCTCACATAGAAGATGCAGAAAATTAGACCTTCGCCATAAAATGTTGCGAAAACTATGTGGAAGAAGAGGAAGGAATAGCAGATATGTCCAAATATGACGAACCAGTTGCCGGGGATCCAAATGAATATCGCATCGGATGAAACAGAGCTATTGAGAATATGGTTAAACTCGAATCATTACCAGAAGAATACCAGCATTATAAACATTTGTTTCAAGCCCAGTTGGCAGAAAAATTAGCCCCTAAATGAACGTTTGATCATGAGATCAAGTTGATTCATGGGTCAACTCTAAGCTGGAGACCGATATATCCACTATCGGAAAAATAGCTTCAGGATTTCCCATAATACTTGGAAACTATGATCAAACAAGGAAAGATCATGCAGAGCCAATCACTACCAGGAGCACCCCCAGTATTCGCACCTAAACCAGATGGTAGATTACTCCTAGTTGTAGATTTCTGAAATCTAAATAAGATTACTATCCTCAACAAATATTACCTTCCACTAATGTCCAAACTCTGAGACTGAGTAGCCAGCACAAAGATCTTCACCAAGTTACACCTTGAAGACGGTGACTACTTGATTCGGATAAAGGAAGGAAATGAATGGAGAACAGTATTCCGTACAAGATAAGGATAGTATGAATATAAGATTGTGCCTTTTGGATTGGTTAATACTGCAGCAACTTTGCAAGATATGATAAGCCAAGTACTTAAGAAATATCCTGATGTTGAAGTTGTGTGTTACCTTGATAATATTCTTGGTTACTCAAAGGACGAAAAGGAATACACATCGAAGGTGTCAAAAGGGTATAACAAAGTCTATCAGACTTTCAATTAGTGGTATCGCTAAAGAAATCAAACTTCCATGCTACAGAGGTTGAATTCCTGGACTATCTGGTGGCAGTTAATAGAGTCTCAATGAGCACCAGCAAAGTGGAATCCATAATGGTGTGGAAAGCACCTAAGTCAGTCAGAGAGGTGCAAATCTTTATTAGATTTGCTAGCTTCTACAGATGATTTATTAAAAACTTCTTGACTATTTACAAAACCATATCTGAGACATTACAAGGAAATCCTAAGAATTTCAAGTGGAGAGTTGTGCAGGATACAGCATTTGAAGAATTAAAACACCCATTCACTACAGCTTCCATACTCTACCAATTCTTTCCGAAAAGAAAAATAGTTGTGAAAACTGACACTAGCCATTTCACACGTGGTTGTGGTCTATCTCAATCATTTGAGAAAAGGTTACATCCTGTAGCAGTCCGTTCCAGAAAACTAAACTCGGCAGAATACAATTATGAATTTCATAATGAAGAAAATCGCATGATCCATGCAGCATTTAAGGAATAGAGACACAACTGGATTAGAATAGAAAAACTGATTACAGTCATTACCAACCATCAGAACCTACAATACTTCTTCACCTCGAAAGTATACAGTGGCCAGCAAATTCGATGGACTCTGCAGTTAGCGGAATAAGGTTTTCATGTTGTATACCGACCAGGCACGAAGGGCAAAAAGCCTGACGCATTAAGCAGATGGCTGGAGTACCACCCTAAGTAGGCAGCTACACATTGCTAATAGAAAATTTTGAAAGCAGAAAGTTTCTTAGTATCACTAGTAGCGAGAGCAGGCGATGAGGGAGAATACTGGGATGGAAATAAGAATTAGGATTTGAAACCTTGAAGCGGTAGACGGGAACCTGTAATTAGGGTTAATAGATTGCGCAAGAAGGCATATTTGCCAATGAAGGACTCAAGAATGGCAGCAGGGCATGACCAGTACGCCATAGATAATGAGATTGTCCCAAAATATGGACAGACATTAATAAGAGCAAGGATAACCATGCGGCTACCCAAAGGAACTTACGGAAGAGTTGCTCCAAGAAGCAGATTAGTAGTTTAAAGCGAATTAGTAGTTCGAAGCGGAATCACCAGCAGAGCAGGAGTAATCAATGCTGATTACACCGGTTAACTCAAAGTTATTCTATTCAACTATAATGATATAGACTGCCAAATAAGAATGGGTGATCACATAGATCAGTTGGTAGTAGAAAAAGTCTACATCTCAGAGATGACGGAAGTAGATGACTTGAGAGAAACAGAATGAGGAACTGCTGGATTTGGAAGCAGCAATATAGTGACAAGATCCTTGCTCATGTAGGAATACAAACCTAGTATCAGCTACCTACAGGCATCGGCTAAAGACAAGGAATATTGGTATGATATTTCAGAAGTAAGAGAAAAGGTTCTAATGTCAGGTGCTATTATTCTGCAAAAGGGTATGAAGGAGTTTAATCCTGAATTCTTAAGCGAGATAAAGGCAGCTATCACAATGGATGTTGCTTACTGGCAACAGAGGGAAGAACTCATTAGGTTACGAGATGAAGGAAATAATTTCCTTAAGGACTAGACCTTAACCAACAATCTACTATATTATAAGTAAAGACTATTTGTACCAAATAGCCAGGAGCTATACACTAAAATCACAAAAGGATATTACAATGCAAAAGTTGCAGGACATTTCGGACATGAGAAAACCTTGGAGATCGTTATACAGTATTTCTACTGCAAAGGACTTGCGGAATAAGTCAACAACTATGTGCGATCCTGCGATGAATACCAACATAACAAATCGCCTAGACACCCTAAATATGGATTATTGCAACCTGTGCAAATACTCTACACAGCATAGGTGTCTATCTCTGTGGACTTTATCACCCAAGTACCTAAGTCACAAGGGTGTACTCAAATAATGGTAGTAGTAGATAGGTGCACAAAGATGCCACATTTCATCGGACCACAGATATCGGCTACCTCCAAAGATGTTGCAAGCTCATTCTAGTGAGACACGTGGAGGCTGCATAGCCTGCCACCGAAATCGTCGCAGATCTGAACTTGGAGTTTGCAGGAGAATTCTGAAAATGCCTTTGCAAAGTGCGAGAAATTAAGTGAAGAATGTTGACAGCATACGACTCTCAAACTGAGGGTCAAACCGAACATCCCAACCAAGTGCTGGAAGGATACTGATGAAGTTTTGCCAACAATGATCTGCACGATTAGTATCAGCTACAACTACTAGCTGAATATGCCTATAACAACTCCGCTACCAATACACATGGGATGTTGCCATTCAATGCGAACTAGTGATTCCATCTACAAACTGAGTAGATGAAGGAGCATGAAGCTCAAAATCTAATAGCAATACTCTACGCTAACTAGATTAAGATGATTTATGAACAAGCAAGAGAGTCGCTATGAAAGACATGGGAAGGAAAGTAAAATTATTATGACCCACAAGCCAGACAACAGCTGGACTTCAAAATCGGGGACTAAGTAAGGTTAAACGCAAAAAACATTCACACCTGATGGAAATCAAAGAAGCTAAGCCTAAAGCTATACAGTCGTTTCCAAATCATGGAGAATCGCCAATTGCAAGCTTTCAAGCTCCACATATCGGATCGATACAATATTCACCCTATATTCCATGTCGCACTATTGAAATCCTATCGCAAATCCATTCACTATAATCATTAGCAACCCCTTAGAGAACCGAAGGATATTGATGGCAATCTACACTAAGAGGTGGAAAAAATAGTGGGAAGCGAGATTCGCTCTTATAGAAAACTAGTATGCGGTAACTCCCAAGAAAAGTGGGAACTTTAGTACTTCGTCAAATAGCAAGGGTGTACAGAAGATGAGAACACAGGGGAGCTAGCAACTACTATAGAAAATACAGAGGAAGGTGTGCAAAGTTTTCATAATAAAAATCGGGACATGCCACGAAGGGCAGAAGTAAGATAGTGAGGAAACAGTTTTCCTACCGTAGCCTAGTCAACGTGCACTGTTTTTAACCCTGACAATACGCAGTTATAAAATGTATTTAGAAGAATTATAAGAAATTATAAAAGCATTTGAAGCAAAGCCTAATAGGAGGGAGCTCATGTTAAGCATATGCAAATCTGAGACAAAGTGCACAGACCTCATGGTAGGGTAACTGCACACAGATCCTCGATGTTTTGGAGTACCAATACCTCGCTCCGGCTCCTTCATGGGGCCCGCACGTCATTAACAAGATGTCGCGAGTTGTGTCCCATAACTACAATGTCACATCGATGAAGCCCACTTCTGAATACCATATACATCGCCACCGTCTGTCTGTGCACATGTGGTTCACGGGATATACGAGAGGGGTCCTTTGGCAATATCTGGAAAGTTGAATGGAAGAAACCCGATAGAGGTGCATTGAGATACTAGGCTTCAAAGTTAAGGTTCCTAAACTATGGGCCGAATGTGACCGGACATTTTCGGCGAAATACTCGCGGATGATGTCCCAGTAGCAGAGGCTATTAAGGACATGCCGGATGTTCCCATACCCTTCTGAGATAAGCTGTAGGTTGGTTGGTCTTAGTAATAGCACTCCTCTACAGAGGAAAGTAAACTAAGGAAATGCAGGCTCAGAAAGGAAGACTTAGAGAAGTCAGAAATTCTTAAAATATTGACACGCTGGGCTTGGACTTGCGATTGGCACTACGTGGCCCAGCATGAACTTGATCACTTCATAACCAAAGAGACTACTGGAATGATTGTCAATAAGACTAAAGTAATATAATAGTCTATGCGGACAACTAAGTTGGAGGTGGCTGTTTGGTATAACAAATATCGCAGTCATCTCAACTGAGGAATGCTATTCTGTAACTGTTAGGTGGACGCCCATCTCTAGTATAACTGAGAGACGTAGGCCATAATCTTCATTCGGAAAATCTGTCGAGGAAGGCTTTTCTCGATAAAATAAGTAAAGTAAACATTTGGGAGGTAGACCATTCTATAATGATAACATCTCTTCTCCGTTGCTCGATAATGTATGTAAAGCTCAGGAACTACTTCGATATTTATATCCCACGTCTAAGTGTTCGCAGACTACTTCTAGCTACTATGCCCCCAAAGTACCATCCTGGTTTTAGTATGGAAATGTCCGGAATCTTATAAGTGCAAGCACTGTTTGACCCTGAAACTTATCACACCCTTTTACAATCACGGAATAGTATTCCTCTGTTGAGATGGCTGCACAATTTGTTATACCAAACAGCGGCGTCCAACCTAGTTGTCCACATAGACTATTATATTACTCCAGTCTAGTTTACTATCGTTCTAGTAGTCTCTTCGGTTATCAAGTAATCAAGTTCATGCAAGACCACCTAGTGCTAATCGCAAGTCTGAGCCCAACATGTCAACATCCTAAGGGGCATCGACTTATCTAAGGCTTGCATTCTGAATGTGCTTCTTCTTGATCCGCCGCACTCTGTAGAGTGGTCCTATTACTAGGACCTACCAACCTACAGCTGGTCTCAAAAGGGTATGGGTAGATTCGGTATACTCCTAATAGCCACTGCTACTGGAACATCCTCCTGGAGTATTTTGCCGAAAACGTCACATCACCTTCCGCCCATAGTTTAAGAAGCCTAACCTTGAAGCCTACTATCTCAATGCACCTCCCACAGATCTCTTCTGTTCCACTTCCCAGATGTCGCCAAAAGTCACCTCCTATATATCCTGCGAACAGCATGCGGTTGGTTTTCCGGCAGCGACATATATGGTATTATGAAGTGGGCTTCATTGATTCGACTTTTTAGTTATGGGACACAACTCTCAAAATCTCGCTAATGATGTGCGGGCCCCATAAGGGAGCCAGAGGGAGGTGTCAGTATTCCGGAAAATCGAGGGTCTGTGCGCAGTTACCCTACCATGGGTCTGTGCACATGTCTCAGATTTCCATATGCCTAACAGTAACTGTGAATGGCTGTTATAGGTTTCAGGGTCAAACATTTCTCGTACGCATGATTCTGGACCTTTGCATATTAAAACCAGAGTGGTACTTCTTGTTGAAATTTTCTATTATTCGTTTCATAAGTATATTTCTTTTAAATAACTTGTATTTCTCTCCTTAGTTATATTTTCTGGTTTACCTATAGATCACGAACATTACTACAGCAAGAGTATATACATTAGGTATTTCGCTTATATTTCATGATAACGATGGGATAATTGGATATATATTTTCTTATTGCATGTGTGGGATGTCCCGGTTATTTTTACTTATGTACTGCAACCTTTTTGGAAGGTGCATTGCATGTTAGTTTTCCGTTTAAAATCTCTCACACCATTACAAGTTATATCTATTTTACTTGGAATTTCCTTGGTANGTTCGCACTTATGTTTCTTACAAGATTTTCCCGATTATTTCTTTTCTTCGCTTAAGTATGCGCACCTGTATATATAGCTGGCTACCGCTCCGAGTGTTAGAAAGAATTAAGGACAAGAACTACTACCAATCTGCCTTCCTACTCCTACCCTCCTCGCCTAAGTGTGCCTAAAGTATACCTTTAATACTGTACCGTATTCTCGTACTCAAGCTATTAAGATTGTGCCGCTACATACAAATTCAATACTTCTGAGGAGTGTAGTTAGAAGTAGTCTGCGAACACTCAGATGCAGGATATAAATATCGAAGTGGCTCCCTAGCTTTACAGGCATCATCAAGCAACAGAGCAGAGATCTTATCAATATAAATTTGTTTTATGCTTTAAATCTTTACCTTACCTATTTATCAAGACGAGCCTTTCTCCACAAATTCTCCAATCAATGATTCCACCTACATCCCTCAGAATTACACTAGAGTTTGGCGCCTGCCTAACATAGTGACTATTTATTCCAGTGCTTGGTCACGGGCTAGTGCCTCCTAGCTTTGTTGCCCCCACGCTTTCTGTAACCTAGTGGTTACTTCTTTATGTTCTTATTGACACCTATCTTATGCACCAAACATTTCTGCTACCTCTTGCACCATGTCTTGTTGGATGTCCTTCACCTCTCATTCCACTCCTGACAGCTGCATTAACAACACTGCAATCTCATTGTTATGTATATCTTCTCTATCAGTGATCTGTTCTTGTACCTTAAGCAATTTTAAAGTATCATGTTGTATCACTCCCTACAAATGTTTGAAGACAATGTTGGCTTGTTTGAGATATATATATCGATATTGTATCTTATTCAATGCAAGGTTATCACCAGATAACTAGCTAACTCAGCTAGGTTTACAATACGGTCTCTTGGCTTCGATGTTAATACCTGTGATATCCACTATGTACTATCTATCCTGCAAGATCGAGGCAAAGAAGATGCGATTTCAATCTGGAATTGAGGGACAACTGGCACTGCTGTAGATCGACTCTGGTGTCCTAAATCACCCATTGCTATTTTATCTGGCCAGGTATCCATTAGTTCTTCTCCCATTATCCTCCTCATAAGGCACTAGAGTACTTCCACCATCTCCTTAAAGAGTTTATCCGATAGGTTTAATCCAGAGGTTTTGTCATTGAGATCTGGGTCTAGTACCTCATGCCAATACTCTCTTTCTCCTCTAAAAGGTTTTAGAAATTTGATATATGTAGGTGGCAAAACAGGTATTTTTTTGGAGATAGTATGGTAGGATTGGGGCAATCTAATCCTGAGTTTAGAACCTGGATTTCCTTTTTTTGAAGGTTTAAAGTGTAATTATAGTAAGTAGATGGATTTTTAGGCCCAAGCTGAAAGACTAGTCTATTAATAGCCAAATGTGTCCATTTACCGCATTATAGAGGACTGGATACTCTACGCGAACAAGTCCTCTGACTCGATTGAACTGCACACAAAGTTTGGACCATGGCAGGCGCGATATATGTGATAGAATAGATCGCATATCGGGATCCCTGCAGGTATTTTGAATTACAAGGATTCTGAGGTTTCAAGGAATTCAATTTTGAACTACTTCATATTGAATATTTCTTCGCATATGTGAATGTGAACAAGACAGTAAGGTGCTAGTTAAACAAATAGGAATCTGTGACAATCACTGCACGGACCTCCGAGTAGGATAACTGCATACAGAGCCTTGATTTATGAAAGCCAATACCCTCCTCTGAGCCTCTCTTAGGCATATGGAAATCCGGGACATGTGCAGAGACCCACGGTAGGGTAACTGCGCACAGACCCTTAAATTTACCGGAGCCAACACCTCCCTCCAGCCCCCTTATGGGGCCCGCACTTCATTAGCGAGATTTCGAGAGTTGCATCCTATAACTAAAATGTCACATCAATGAAGCACACTTCATCAGACCATGTACGTCGCCACCGTCCATCCGCCCGCATGCTGTTCACAGGGTATATAAGAGGGGACCTTTGGCGACATCTGGGAAGTGGAACGGAGGAGTTCCGTCGGAGGCGCATTGAGATAGTAGGCTACAGGGTTAGGCTTCCTAACTATAGGCCGAAAGGTGACAGGACGTTTTCAGCGAAATACTCTAAGAGGATATCCCAGTAGTGGAAGCTACTTGGGGTATACCAAATCCACCCATACCCTTCTGAGATCAGCTGTAGGTTGGTTGGTCCTAGTGATTGGACCCCTCTACGGAGGCCGGCGGACCAAGGGGAGGGACGCTCAGAAAGGAAGACCTAGATAGGTCCGAGTCTCTTGAGACGTTGACACGTTGGGCTCAGACTTGTGATTGGCACTAGGTGATCCGGCATGAACCTGATCACTTCATGACCGAAGAGACTACTGGAACAATAGTCAACAAGACTAAAGTGATATAATAGTCTATGTGGACATCTAAGTTGGAGACCGCTGTTTGTTATAACAAATAGCGCAGTCATCTCAACAGAGGAATACTATTCCGTGTCCACGACAGGGTGTGATAGGTTTCAGGGTCAAATGCTGTTCGCACTTATAAAGATTCTTGACGTTTGCGTATTAAAACCAGGGTGGTACTTCAGGAGCATAGTAGATAGAAGTAGTCCGTGAACACTCAGACGCGGGATATAAATATCGAAGTGCCTCCCAAGCTTTACAGACATCATCAAGCAACAGAGAGGAGATCTCATCACTATAGTATTGTTTTGCACTTTAAATCTTTACCTTGCCTAGCTTTATCGAGACAAGCCTTCCTCGACAGATTCTCCAATCAAAGATTTCGGACCTACGTCCCTAAGTTATATACTTGAGTTTGGCGTCCGCCTAACTGTATATTGATAGTTCTACTATTATTAAGGCTCACTACATGAACTACGAGTTTACTTCAAACTCCACTCTTACCTCAAACTTTGATTATGTCTTCGAAGTACCTCACTGTCCCAGTTACATTCAGACATTCGCAGAAGTTTTCGACAGGGAGTTATTCGAAGTCGAAGAAGAATTTATCACTGAACCCTGGTGGTTCAGGAGACCTTTGGGATCCCAACGAGGGATCAATTCAATTGCATATATCACACCTGGCATGGTTCAAACTTTGAGTGGAGTTCCAGCGAGTCAGAAGACCTCGTCGACTGGAGTACCCAGTACTCCCAAGACAAAAAATCTGGCACAGTTATCCGAGGATCAAGCATCTCCTCGGCCTGGGTCTAACACATCCTTATATGTACTACAAGTACATCTTTAACCTCGAAAAAGGAGATTCAGGTTATGAGTCCAGAGTCGGACCAACCAAACCCCTTTATACCTACACCTCTAAAGTATCTCAAATGTTGGATACCTTACATACGATTCCTTAAACCTTTTAAAGGATATCAAGAGCTCTGATACGAAGTACCAGAAACCATGCACCCCGGACTATTAGAGCAACTAGCCTCCCTGGAAAGTGTCACAATGGCCGAGATACTCCAAGATCTGAGAAACAGAAAATTTATGGCGGGTGAATCTATGGATACCCGACCCGATACAACGGACAAGACCAATAATTCGGCAATTTGGAGTCCCACCCCGCCAACACCTCTTGAACCCACATTCTGGCGAGGAAATTTACCCTCTCAACCATCCTCTAGTGCTGCAAGCACTCACCGGATATCTCGAGTCCCCACACCTAAACCTGGCAGCGATCATGCTGCAAACTTAGCAAGGTTGGCTGCCCGTCTGGGAATAACCCTGGAACAGATACGGCAGGATATAGATACTTCGCTAGACCATGCCAATATCACCTTCAAGCATTTGAATGGAGCCACCCAAGATAATACCTTAAAGTTAATTAACGTTCAACAGCAAATCGCTGATGGACAGGATGTCCACGATAACGATATTGCAATGTTGTTGATGCAGTTAGCAGGCATGGAAAGCGAGGTCAAGAGGATACAGGAGGAGATGATAGGGGAAGTGGCAAAGAAGATTGACACCCAAGACAGGCGTCACCAAGAACATGAAGAGGTAACCACGAGGTTACATGGGACACTAGGGCAGGAAAGCCAGGTGGCATTAGCCCGAGACCAAACGTTGGAACAAATGGTCAACAACCTAAGGGCCGAATTCCGAGAATTCCGAAATCAAAGCATCAGCCAGGAAAGAGAAGTCAATCATATCCTAGGACAAATAAGCCTAGGTCAGACTGCTCGACCAGCGGAAATTCGCCGGTCAGAGGACCAGCAACAGCAGCTGAACAACAAGACAAACAATACCCTAGAAGTATTAACAACATCGATAAACAGGATGTTGGCTGCTTTAACAAGTCCTGAAGCTGCTAGACCCACACCCTTCCTTACCTGCCATCCAAGAAACGGATGACGAGGAATACTACGCTCCGCCTACACAGAGAGAAAAGGGGAAAGGCAAAAAAGCAGCTGATGCATCCCCCTCAGGCGCCCAGGGAGGAGACCCTGGAGACTCTAGTGATGACGACGATGACAATGAAGATGAGAGAGGAAGAAGGAGAAGAAGTGTTAGCCAAAGCAGGCGAGGACAGACACCAGAACAGTCTGGTATGGCAGAAACGCTCGCCAACGCGATGGCGCTGAATATTAAGCGACCATCAGAACCACCCCCATTCTTTGAAGATAAACACGCACAAGATATATATGTGTGGATTTTGCAATGCACAGACTATTTCGAAAGAAATCAACGAATCTGGGAAGATACCCGGGAACGTGTCATATATGCGCTGGGCCATACGAGAGGAGATATAGTCCTTCCTTACACAGTATGGTACCAGAAGGCTATGGACAGACTTCAAGGGGAAATCCAGCAACCAGAGCTGGCGACATGGACCCACTTTGAACATGATATGATCAAGCGATTCGCCCCAGTAGAAGCCGAAAGACTAGTGCTTCGTGCAATGAAACTAGTCACCTACGACGGTAGTATTGAACGATATCTGACGGTCAAGGACAAGCATAATCTTCGTGCACGCATGACTGCGGAGTCCTGGAGAGAGGTAATCGAAGATAAACTTCGTGAACAAATTGTTCGCTGGTTGTCCGCTCTGCAATATACGACGGATCAAGAATGGGAAGAGGCACTAAGGCTATGCGGGCGGTCGGAAGAAGGACTGCTAGCCAGAAAGAGAATTGGACGAGACCAACTATGCAAACCTAAAATAGTCCAAGTGGTCAAAAGATAAGACCGACGGGACTCTAAACCAAAGCGACAAAGGGATACTAAACCTTATATCAAGGGAGGTGGAGTCCCACCACAGAAAAAAGAAAAGGGACGATGAACCGGAGAAGCCTAGTAAAAGGTTGGGAGGCACGACAAAGACTACCTATACAAACTTCACCCAGGCTCATACCAGTATCCCGCAGAGTGTAATAGACACTAGGAGGCGAGAAGGAGATTGCAGAATTTGTAGGAAGAAAAACCACACCTATCAAGCGTGTTGGAAAAATGCCTATATATCGGCGGCAATGGTCAGCTCAAGACCGATAAAAATGGGAACTCGGCGAGCAAGGTCAGCTATTGTAAAGCCTAAATTAGCTCAGAGAGTCGGTGGGGCACAGCAACCAGCCCAGGTGAATAAGATCTGGGCACTAGAGGACAATGAGGAACTGAACTAGATCAGTTCACTGGCACCAACAGCGATGGCATTTGGGTAATCAGTGTCCAGAGGGAGCTGGATTCGAAATGGGAACCCCCTTTGGCCGGAGTATATTGGGTACCAACTACAACGGGGATCGGGTAGTCCATGTGCAACTACGGGAATCGAAATTCAAAAACGATCCAAGCGGCACGAAGCGAGTCACTCGTTTCAGGATCAACACAAGTAGGCGCTAAGTGAAGGGACCCCACAAGGGACTTACAAGCTCGAACACAAGAATCAATATATGGAGAGTATTGATCAAAAGAGAGGATAGTTAACATGGCCACATGGCCCGGGAGCCAACAGTACGAAGTTCTACGAGTCACCTGGTGGTTGCCTGCTACCCGTGTGCAAGCAAGTTACTATACTGAAGAAGTTAGGACATAGCAATGCAAGATCTACCAGATAACAAATACACAACAGGCGGAAAACAGACGTGGGCCGTTCCACCTAACACACGAGTCTGAGTCGTATTATATGTATGTACTATCTTGCCTTCTGGCCAGAGTGTGGGATAGGGATGTACCCGTTTGGTGCGCAAGGCCCCTGTGAGAGAGCTGGATAGATATCCGAAGTCTTAAGGAAAAGAATTCCGTGAAAGTGGAAACCCACACCCGGGAAGTAAAATGGCTAATAACCGCTCAAATATTTGCTATGAGCTTATGTCTGACGTGTCGGGAGAAGGCATCCAGCCTGAAAACTGGTCATGCGCAATTGCGTATCTGTGAAATGCCGCTTAAGTATGTAGACCCAGATTGTTAGAGCTAAAACAGTTACTAGTTTGTCTGTGGAGACCTCAACGCTCGAAACTATGTGGGCATAGTAACAAACATCTTGTTACCTACACCGCTCACCAACAATGCCTAAACGAAAGAACCAAGAAAGTCTTATCCGCGCCAAGTGCGTAGAATTATACGCTCCAAAACCAAAATGATACAACCGTCCGCAGGGGATCGCTTACCTCCATATACAGGATAAGCGCTAGAAAGTTAAAGTCTTATTAGACTCGGGATCCCACGTGTTCCTTATAAATAAGGACCTAGTTGAAGACCTTCGCGTTCCCTCTGTAGAATGCGACAATGCAGTTGATATCCTAGGCTTTGATAGATTGTCAGCCGCCTCTGGAGGGAAGTGTTAGACTCTCCCAATAAAATTAGAAATAGGAAAAAATCCACACATTTCAGAAGTGTCGTGTGAAGTGGCTAAAGCAGGTCACTATGAAATGATAATTCCTTTTGGTTGGTGGCATCGTGAACACCCAGTGTCTCACATAGAAGATGCAGAAAATTGGACCTTCTCCGCAAAATGTTATGAAACTGGTGTGGAAGATGATGAAGGAATAGTGGATATGTTCGAATACTATGAGTCCGTCGCTTGGGACCCAAATGCATGCCACATTGGAAGAATCGGAGCCATTGAAAATACGGTGGAGCTCGAATCATTACCGAAAGAATACTGGCATTACAAACATTTCTTCGAAGCCCAGACGGCAGAAAAATTGGCCTCAAGATGAACATTCAATCACGAAATTACCTTGATTCCTGGATCAACTCCCCCCCGGGGACCGATATACCCACTATCCGAAAAACAACTTAAGGCCTTATGAGAATACTTGGAGATGATGATCAAACATGGGAAAATCACTCGAAGCCAATCGCCAGCCGGAGCACCCATATTATTCGTACCTAAGTCTGATGGCAGACTACGTCTCGTTGTAGACTACCGAAATCTAAACAAGATTATGATTCTCAACAAACATCCCATTCCACTAATGTCCGAACTTAGAGATAGAGTAGTCGGCGCAAGGATCTTCACCAAGTTAGATCTTAAAGACGGTTACCATCTGATTAAGATAAAGGAAGGGGACGAATAGAAAACGGTGTTCTGTACAAGATACGGATATTACAAATATAAGGTTATGCCTTTTGGATTGGTTAACGCTCCGGCAACTTTCCAAGATATGATGAACCAAGTTCTCCAGGAATATCTCAATGTTGGAGTCATATGTTACCTTGATGATATTCTCATCTACTCAAAGAATGTGAAGGAACATATCGATTGGTTAAGAGAGTTTTACAAAGTCTATCGTACTTTGAATTAGCGGTATCGCTAAAGAAATCGACCTTCCATGACACAGAGGTAGAATTCCACGGCTATATGGTGGCGGTCGATGGGGTGTCTATGAGCACCCGAAAGGTGGAATCCATAATGGTGTGGAAAGCACCTAAGTTGGTTAGAGAAGTACAAGTCTTTATGTGGTTTGCTAACTTGTACCGACGATTTATAAAAAACCTCTCAGCTGTTTGCAAGCCAATAACCGAGACATTACAAGGAAATCCTGAGAATTTTAAATGGGGAATTGAACAGAACACTGCTTTCGAAGAATCAAAGCACCACTTCACCACAGCCCCCATACTCCACCACTTTTTCCCAGAAAGAGAGACAGTGGTAGAAACGGCGGCAAGCGATTTTGCATTTGGCTGCCTCCTTTCTCAATACTTTGAGAAAAGGTTACACCCAGTATCTTTCCATTCCAGAAAATTAAACTCAGCGGAAGGCAATTATGAGATTCATGATAAAGAACTTCTGGCAATCCTCGAAGCATTTAAGGAATGGAGACACTACTTAATTGGAGCAGAAAAACCAATTACAGTTTTTACTGACCATCAGAACCGACAATACTTCCTCACCTCAAAAGTCTGGAGTGGCCGTTAAATTCAATGGGCTCAGAAGTTGGTAGAATACAATTTTCGAATTATATACCGACCAGGCACAAAAGGCGGAAAGCCTGATGCAATAAGCAGATGGCCGCAGTACCGTCCTGAGGAGGGTGCTGCGCATCGCGAACAGAAAACTTTGAAAGAAGAAAATTTGTGGGTGTCGCTAGTAGCGAGGGTAGGCGATGAAGGAGAAGACTGGAATGGAGATAATGATTTGGATTTGGATCCCCAAAGAGGTGGAAAGGAACCCGTGATTAGGGTCAAAAGATTGCGCAAAAAGGTACATTTGCCAACAAAAGGCTCAAGAATGGCGGCAGGACATGACCGATATGCCATAGAGGATGACATTGTCCCGAAATATGGACAAGCACTAATAAGGGCGGGTATATCCGTGGGGCTACCAGAAGGAACGTTCGGAAGTGTTGCCCCAAGAAGCGGATTAGCAGTCCGAAGCGGAATATCCACCGGCGCAGGTGTAATTGATGCTGATTAAACCGCTGAACTCAAAGTCTTACTATTCAACAATAAGGATGTAGACTGCCAAATCAGAATGGGCGATCGCATAGCTCAACTAGTGGTAGAAAAGGTCAACACCTCGGACATGATGGAAGTCGACGACTTGGGAGAAACGGAGCTAGGAGCTACGGGATTTGGAAGCACCAATATAGCGATAAGATCTTTGATCATCAAGGAACAGGAACCTAGCATCAGCTACGTACAGGCATCGGCTAAAGACATTGAACATTGGTACGATATCTCAGAAGTACCCGAAAAAGCTCTAATGTCAAATGCTATTATCCTGCAGAAGGTTATGAAGTAAGTCAACCCTGAATTCTTAAACGAGATACAGTCGGCTATCGAAACGGATGCAGCGTGAAGGCAACGGAGGGAAGAACTTATTAGATTATGAGACGCAGGAAAAGATTTCCACAAAGACTGGACCTTGACCGACGATCTACTATATTATAAGCAAAGACTATTTGTACCAAATAGTCAAGCGCTATACACCAAGATCACAGAAGGATGTCACGATGCAAAAGTTGCAGGACATTTCAGACAAGAAAAAACCTTGGAGATCATCATGAGAGACTTCTGCGGGAAAGGACTGGGGGAATGGGTCAATGATTATGTACGATCCTGCGATGAATGCCAACATAATAAGTCACCTAGACACGCCAAGTATGCGTTGCTGCAACCACTGCAAATACCCTACGCGGCATGGGCATCTATCACAGTAGACTTTATCACGCAACTACCAGAGTCACAAGGGTGTACTCAGATAATGGTAGTAGTCGATCGGTTCACGAAGATGGCACATTTCATCGGACTACAGACAACAGCCACGGCCAAAGACATTGGCAACGTATTTCTGAAAGAGGTATGGACGCTGCATGGCCTACCAACCAAAATCGTCGCAGACATGGACTCAAAGTTTGCAGGAGAATTCTGGGAATCCCTTTGCAAAGCGCTGGAAATTAAGTCAAGAATGTCGGCGGCATACCACCCCCAGACTGATGGACAGACTGAACGTACCAACCAAGTACTGTAAGGATACCTTCGAAGTTTTGTCAACAACGATCAGGATGACTGGTATCAGCGATTACCTTTAGCTGAACATACCTATAACCACTCCGCAACCAACGCCCATGGGATGTCACCGTTTTACGCAAACTACAGTTTCCATCCACAGACAGAGTGGATGAAGGAGCGTGAAGCTCAAAATCCAGGAGCGACACTTTATATCATCTTAACTGGATTAAGATTATATATGAACAAGCAAGAGGGTCACTAGAAAAGATGCGGGAAGGAATGTCGAAATGTTATGACCGAAAAGCTCGACAATATCCAGACTTCAAAATCTGGGACGAAGTAAGGTTAAACGCAAAAAACATTCACACCCGACGAAAATCAAAGAAGCTAAGTCCAAAGCTATACGGTTCTTTCCAAATTATGGAAAAACTCGGGTCGAGAGCATTCAAGCTCAACATATCCGATGAATGGAACATTCATCCCATATTCCATGTCACACTATTGGAACCCTATCACGAAACAGTTCATGACAATCGTCAACAACCCCCTAGAGAGCCGGAGGATATTGACAGCGATCTACAATGGCGAGTTGAAAAAATCGTAAGAAGCGAGATTTGTTCTCAAAGGAAACCAGTACATGGCCACTATCAAGAGAAGCGAGAACTGTGGTACTTCGTTAAATGGCGCGGGTGTTCGGAAGGTGAGAATACATGGGAACCTGCCACCGGTATGGAAAATGCGGAGGAAGTTGGGGAGAATTTTCATAATAAAAATCCGGACATGCCAGGAAGGGCAGAAGTAAGATAGTGAGGAAAGGGTTTTCCTACCATGGTCAAGTAAACGCAGGAGGTTTTGCACCCTGACCCCACTGAGTCTTAAAATGTATTTAGAAGAAATTATATAACGATTATAAAGGCATTCGAGGCAAAGCCTGGTAGGAAGGAGCTCATGTTAGGCATATGGAAATCCGAGACATGTGCACAGACCCATGGTAGAGTAACTGCGCAGAAACCCTCAATTTACCGGAGCCAACACCCCCCTGCGGCCCCCTTATGGGGACCGCACATCATTAGCGAGATTTCGAGAGTTGAATCCCATAACTAAAATGTCGCATCAATGAAGCCCACTTCATCACACCATATACGTCGCCGCCGTCCATCTGCCCACATGCTGTTCGCAGGATATACAAGAGGGGACCCTTGGCAACATCTGGGAAGGGGAACAGAGGAAATCCGTTGGAGGCGCATTGAGATAGTAGGCTTCAAGGTTAGGCTTCCTAACTATGGGCTGAAAGCTGACAGGACGTTTTCAGCGAAATACTCTAAGAGGATATCCCAGTAGTGGAAGCTACTTGGGGTATACTAAATCCACCCATACCCTTCTGAAATTAGCTGTAGATTGGTTGGTCCTAGTGATTGGACCCCTCTACGGAGGCCAGTGGACCAAGGGGAGGCATGCACAGAAAGGAAGACCTAGATAAGTCCGAGCCTCTTGAGAGGTTGACACGTTGCGCTCAGACTTGCGATTGGCACTAGGTGATCCGGCATGAACCTGATCACTTCATGACCGAAGAGACTACTGGAATGATAGTTAATAAGACTAAAGTATTATAATAGTCTATCTGGACATGTAAGTTGGAGACCGCTGTTTGGTATAACAAATAGCGCAGTCATCTCAATGGAGGAATACTATTCCGTGTCCACCAAAGGGTGTGATAAGTTTCAGGGTCAAATGGTGTTCGCACTTATAAAGATTCTGGTCGTTTGCGTATTAAAACCACGGTGGTACTTCTGGGTCATAGTAGATAGAGGTAGTCCGCGAACACTCAGACGCGGGATATGAATATCGAAGTGCCTCCCGAGCTTTACAGACATCATTAAGCAACGGAGAAGAGATCTTAACAATATAATATTGTTTGGCACTTTAAATCTTTACCTTACCTTACTTTCTCGAGACGAGCCTTCCTCGACAGATTCTCCAATTAAAGATTTCGGGCCTACGTCCCTTAATTATATACTTGAGTTTGGCGTCCGCCTAACAGCCTCTCATGAAGCCCGGACATCATTAGCGAGATTTTGCGTGTTGCATCCCATAACTAGAATGTCACATCCATGAAGCCCACCTCGTAATACTATATACATTGATGCCATCTATCTGACCGCATGCTGCCCACTGGATATGTGCGAGGTGGTCTCCTGCAGCAACTGGAAAGTGTAATGCAAAACATCCGTCACAGGCGCATTTATTGAATTTGTATGTAGCGGCACAATCTTAATAGCTTGAGTACGAAAATACGGCACAGTATTAAAGGTATACTATGGACACACTAGGGCGAGGTGTATGGTGGTAGGAAGGTAGATTGGTAGTAATTCTTGTCCTTAATTCTTTCTAACACTCGGAGCGGTAGCCAGCTATATATACAGGTACGCATACTTAAGCGAAGAAAAGAAATAATCAGGAAAATCTTGTAAGAAACATCAGTGCGAACAAGTCTGACCCTGAAAAACTGCCAAGTAAATCCCAAATACAATATACATAAAATATATATAAATCGTAATGGTGTGAGAGATTTTAAACGGAAAACCAACATGTAATGCACCTTCCGAAAAGGTTGCAGTACATAAGTAAAAATAACCGAAATATCTCGCATATGCAATAAGAAAATATATATCCGATTATCCCATCGTTATCATGAAATATAAGCGAAATACCCGTTGTATATCCTCTAGCTGTAGTAATGTTCGTGATCTATAGGTAAACCAGAAATGTAACCAAAGAGAGAAATACAAGTTATTTAAAAGAAATATACTTATGAAAAGAATAGTAGAAAATTTCAACACTTCCCCTCATTATCTACAGCCCAACAGTCCCCTTAGACGCTCATGTGCCGGTCTTACCAAAGTTTTAGTACATATATCGGCTAGGTTTTCTGACGATGCAACCTTAAGTAGTGTGAACGAGCCATTATCGATTTCTTCGCGTATTTTATGGAAATGTATATCGATATGTTTTGTTCGTACGTTTAACTGGTCGTTCGTTGCTAGGAAATTTGCACCGGTATTATCGGCATGTAAGGCGATAGGTACGGTTTGGCGAATGTCTTTGAGATCTTTAAGGTACCATTGGATTTGTCGCGCAGCCAGTGACATAGCTACGTATTCCGCTTCGGTTGTAGATGTTGCGACCGAGGCTTGTTTCTTGGATCGCCAGGAGATACGTGCACCATTGAAGAGTACAATGTATCCGGTAAAGGAGCGGCAAGTATCCAAACAAGCGGCAAAGTCGGCATCGACGTAAGTATCCATAGCGTTTGTAGTGGTGTACGGGTAGTGAAGCCCAATGTTCTTTGTACCGTTGATGTATCTTAAGACATGTTTAGCGGCCTTGAGGTGTTGTTCCGTGTGACATGAAGAAAATTGAGAGAGAAATGAAATGGTATACGCTAGGTGGGGTCTTGTGCCAGTGGTTAGGTACATAAGCGATCCTATTATCGATTGGTATGTGGAGGAGTCAGGTATCTGTTCCTCTTCGGTTACTTTCCGTAGTTGAATTCCTTTTGGTAAGGGTGTGGAGACCGAACGTGAGTTTTCCATAGAGTACCTTTCGAGGATTGACATGATGTATCGTTCTTGGGTAAGATGTATCCCGTCTGATGTATACGCGATGTGAAGGCCGAGCAAGACTGTAGCTTCCCCTAAGTCGGTAATCTCGAATGCCGTTTTCAGGTCTTCTATCAGAGAGGTAGCTTCGGGCGTTTCGGCCGAGTATATAGCGATGTCGTCAACATGAACCGAAATGTAGATGTCGTGTTTATTGTGAACAAGCATGCATGCGTCTAGGGAGGATGTCGTAAAGCCTCTAGAGGTTAAGTATCTAGCGAGGAGAGCATAACATTCATTCGCAGATTGCTTAAGTCCATATAGACATCAGTTAAGTCGCCATACTTTGTCTCCGTTATTGTACCCAGGTAACGGTCGCATGTAGACTTCTTCTTTCAATTCGCCATATAGGAAGGCAGATTTAATATCGAATTGTCGCGGTCGCCATTTATTTTTGGCGCAAACGGCAAGCAGGAAACGGAGTGATTCATAACGGATAACAGGTGCGAAGGTGTCATCAAAGTAGAAACCAGGTACATGAGAGAAACCTTTGGCTACGGCTCTTGCACGGTATCTTTCCAGTGTACCGTCAGCATTGCGTTTTATTTTGTATACCCACTTACTATCGATTATTTTCCTTCCTATTGGCTTATCTACTTCATCGAAAGTCCCATTCTTTTTCAGTGCCTTTATCTCATCGTCCATAGCTGAGGTCCAGTGTTCCTTAAGCGAGCTGTTGATCGCTTGGTGATACGTCAGGAGGTCCTCGTTTGCTTGTACGTTGACATTTCTGCCATAGTATTGAGGTGGGTGAATGAGCCTTCCAGACCTAGTCCGTGTTGCCGGTGGTTCCTCCGGTTGTTCCTCCTGTTCAGGTGGTTCCAGGGTTACCTCTGGTGTTGCGGTTTCATCATAGTCTTCTGGGTTTTCTGGCGGTGGAGGAGGATGTACTTCGATGGTTGGTTTTGGTGGTGTCTTTTCTGTATCCGATTCCGATGGCTCATATGGGGTAGGATGAGGGGTTGGTTTCTCATATGGAGTAGGGAGAGGTGGAAGAAAGACATTCACATAGACTTCTGGTTCCGGTAACGATTCCAATGGAATTGATGGTTGTATTATCTTATCCGTCCAATGTATCTGTCGCGTTTCAGAAATCTTATACTGTGAGGGGATATATATCTGATATAATTTGTTGGAGGAAGTATATCCGACAAGGTATCCTTCGATTGCCCGAGGTTGTAGCTTGGTTCCAGGTTTGCGTGTTTCCTCTGGTATATGGACAAAGCATTTGGTCCCGTAGGGGCGAAGGTGGTTTATCAATGGCTTTTTGTTGTAGAGAGATTCATAGGGTGTTGAGTTTCCTATGGATCGGTTAGGGAGTCTGTTCCTTAGGTATACGGCGGTTGTGATTGCTTCAGCCCAAAGTCGTAGCGGTAATCCTGTAAGCATAGAACGTGTTGATGTGATTATTGTCCTGTTGTATCGTTCGGCAACACCATTAGATTCATGAGAATAAAGAGGGGTTTTGTAATGTATAATTACATACATTTGTAAAAACATTAGCATTTCGTTATTGACATATTCTCCTCCATTATCAGTTCGGAATCGTTTTATAACAGCGCTATCCTGGGTTTGTCTCTCTTTGATGAACTGTGTGAATACTTTCACGGTATCCGATTTAGCTTTAATAGGGTAAACTCAAGTGTATCTTGTACAGTCGTCAATGAACGTCACATAATACCAGGAGTTGCCAAAAGATGGGGACGAAAACTTTCCACTTAGATCTGAATGGATTAGATCATAGGGGTTTTCACATCGGCTTTGTATTGATTCAGGTTTGTGCTTTGTTGACTTTGAGGTGATGCAAGTTTCACAGCGCCAGTCTTTAGGAACTTTGGGGATTGATGGGTCGTCGCTGTAGTTGTTGCTTTGGAGGTATGGAGGTGAAGGGTGTCCAAGTGCTTCATGCCATTGTTGGTAAGTCATCTTGTTCGCTACTTCCTTTCCCTCTTGCACAACATAGTCTTGCCCGTCTAGTTTTCCCCAGATTACTTCATCTTTATTTTTCCCTAAAATAAACATGTCCTTCCCTTTACTACTTAAAGAAAAACCCTTTCCCATCGAAACCACAGCGCGCCATGACATCAAGTTGCTTTTACCCAACTTGGGTACCCAGAGAACTCGTTGCAGGACTATCGGAACTACAAGACCTTTTGAGGTTTTAGCCATGAGTCTGACCATTCCTGAACCGCATAACTCTATTAAAGAGTCATAGCCCAACTTAAAGGTACCAGTACTAGGTACATAGTTTATAAGAAGGTCTAGGTTGTTTGTCATGTATGAGCTTGCGCCGGTATCGATTACCCAGTTGAATGGATAAGGGTTTCTTTGTGTAGAAAGGAGGGAGGAGGATGTACTGACCGGTTCGGATATCTCTTCCTTTCCGATATTAGCTGAACTAACAGCTTTCTTTTCCTTCTTCTTATGATTGTCGGCTTTGAGTTTGTTACACTCATTCCAAGTATGTCCTTCTGACCGAGCAGTGGGGTAATACTTTTTACAGTAGGTACATTCCTTGGTATTAGCCGGCGTTCTTCGGACCATTTCCCTTTCTTTTCCTTTTCCTTTGACATCAGCGCTTTTATACGCTTTGTCAGTTTCGGAACTTCCAGACGGTCTCAGGTCCAACAGTTTATTGTAGACGTGATCGTAGGTAAGGTCCTCTTTGGTTTGAAGGTTGTCAACGATGTTACTCATGGACTTGGGAAGGGAACGGAGAAGAACCGCAGCTTTTGCTTTGGGTGACTCGAAAACCGTTTTGAAAACAAACGGCAAGGTATATCGGTCATCAGCGGAGGAGGAGGAGCAACGAAGTTGCATTAGATTCCAGAGGGTAACATATGCATTGATGTGATCAGCTATTGGTGTAGCAGAATCGTATTTGGCGTAAAGGACTGCGTTGAGTTGCTCAAAGAAGGAGGAGGTATTTTCTCTAGCAAATTTGTCTTGAAAGGCTTTCCATATGGCCGCTGGTGTTTTATGGGTTGCCAGGAGGATTAGCCATTGGGAGTCTATCGTTTCCAGGAAGTAGGTCGAGGCCCATTGGTATCGATCTCTAAACTCATCTATCTTTTCACTATGGTTTTCGCCTTCTTCATCTTCGTACGGTTCCGATATTATCTCCCTTTCAGTTACTATGTCCCAGCAGTTGTATAGTCCCAGAACATATTCTGAGATATCGTGCCATGATCTGTAGTTGTCGGGTCCAGTGAGCTTCGGGATGGAACTCAGTTTGTAGGATGGTGCCCAAGAACGCTTAGAATTGTTGGCGATGTTTCTGGCACCTGGGGTAGGAGCTGCTGGGAGTGGTCCAACAGCAGGAGACTGTGGAAGTGGTACCCCAGCAGCTGGTGGTGGTAACGGTACTCCAGGGGTTGCTGGGGGAGGTACTAGAGGTTGGGGAGGTACTGCGGTAGCATTTGAGGAAGTATCGCTCATGTCGCTTAAGTATCGGTACTTGTGTTGAAAATTAAATAATAAGCCTAGCCAATCGGGCTCCTTATTGTGCTATTGGAAGCGATAAGGTGTATGAGCGAGTGGTTAGGGTTATGGGGGGTACAAGCTCTGATGTTAAGCGAGATGTTAAGCGAGGTGGTTGCGACCGTAGTATGGAAGTGATAAAACCGTTCGGTTGAAGGAAGCGATAATGTGGTTTGTGAGCGGTAGAGTAGTAGAGAGCTTTCTATTGAAGTGTGTGAGTGTATGTCGTATGACTATGAATGCGCCAGGCTCATAACCTATTGAATTTGTATGTAGCAGCACAATCTTAATAGCTTGAGTACGAAAATACGGCACAGTATTAAAGGTATACTGTGGACACACTAGGGCGAGGAGTATGGTAGTAGGAAGGTAGATTGGTAGTAATTCTTGTCCTTAATTCTTTCTAACACTCGGAGCGGTAGCCAGCTATATATACAGGTGCGCATACTTAAGCGAAGNTTAATTCTTTCTAACACTCGGAGCGGTAGCCAGCTATATATACAGGTACGCATACTTAAGCGAAGAAAAGAAATAATCAGGAAAATCTTGTAAGAAACATCAGTGCGAACAAGTCTGACCCTGAAAAACTGCCAAGTAAATCCCAAATACAATATACATAAAATATATATAAATCGTAATGGTGTGAGAGATTTTAAACGGAAAACCAACATGTAATGCACCTTCCGAAAAGGTTGCAGTACATAAGTAAAAATAACCGAAATATCTCGCATATGCAATAAGAAAATATATATCCGATTATCCCATCGTTATCATGAAATATAAGCGAAATACCCGTTGTATATCCTCTAGCTGTAGTAATGTTCGTGATCTATAGGCAAACCAGAAATGTAACCAAAGAGAGAAATACAAGTTATTTAAAAGAAATATACTTATGAAACGAATAGTAGAAAATTTCAACCGCATTAAGTTAATAGTCTTCAAAGTTAGGCTTCCTAACTAAGGGCCAAAGCTGACAGGACATTTTCAGCAAAAAGCTCCCAGAGGATGTCCCAGTAGCAGAGGCTATTGAGGATATACCGAATCCACCCATACCCTTCTGAGATTAGCTGTAAGTTGGTTGGTCCTACTAATTAGCCCCCTCTACAGAGACAGGTAGACCAAGGAGAAGCACGCTCAGACAGGAAAACATTGATAAGTCAAAGACCCATAGGAAGCTGACACATTGGGCTTGGACTTGTGATTGGTAACAGGTGGCTCAGCATGAAACTCATCACTTCATGACTAAAGAGACTACTAGAATGATAGTCAACATGATAAAAGTAATATGATAGTCCATGCGGACAACTAAGTTGAAGGCAATCATTTGGTATAACAAATAGCGCAGTCATCATAAGGGAGGAATACTATTCCATAACTGTGAAAGCGTGTGAGAAGTTTCAGAGTCCAACAGTGCTTGCACTTAAGTGATTCTAGACATTTGGTAATTAACTAACACAAGAGTAGTACTTCTGAGGCATACTAGTTAGAAGTAGTTTGAGAATATTCACATACAGGATATAAATATCGAAGTGCCTACAAATCTTTACAGACATTATCTAGTAACAGAGAAGAGATCTTATCAATATAATATTCTTTTTCACTTTACATGTTTACTTTACCTGTTTCATTGCAACGAGTCTTTCTTTACAGATTCTCCAATCGAAGATTTGACCTACATCACACAGTTATACTAGACTTTAGTATCTGTTTGGTGGATGCTGAACTCTAGTATAACTAAGAGACAAAGGCCAAATCTTTGATCAGAGAATCTGTTGAGGAAGGCTCGTCTTGATAAAATAGGCAAGTAAAGATTTAAAGTGTGAAACAATATTATATTAATAAGTTCTCTTCTCCATTGCTTGATGATGTCTGTAAGGCTCAGGAGGCACTTCAATATTCATATCCTGCATATGAGTATTTGCAGACTACTTCTAATTACTATGCCTCCGAAGTACTACTCTGGTTTTAATTTGCAAATGTTCAAAATAACTTTAGTGCAAGCACCATTTGACCCTGAGACTTCTCACTCCCTTTTACAGTTATGGAATAGTATTCCTCCATTGCGATAACTGCGCTATTTGTTATACCAAACAGTGGCCTTCTACTTAGTTGTCTACATATACTATTATAATACTTTAATCATGTTGATTATCCTTCTAGTAGTCTCTTTGGTCATGAAGTAATCAGTTTCATACTGTGCCACCTATTGACAATGGCAAGTCTAAGCCCAATCTGTCAGTCTCCTATTGGTCTTTGACTTCTCTAGGTCTTCCTGTCTGAGCATGCTTTCCCTTGGTCCACCTGCCTCTATAGAAGAGTCCTATTACTAGGACCAACCAACTTACAGCTAATCTTAGGAGGGTATAGGTGGATTCGGTATGTCATCAATAGCCTTCACTACTGGGACATCCTCTTGTAGTATTTTGCCGAAAATGTCCTATCACCTTTGGCCAATAGTTAGGAAGCCGAACTTTGAAGCCTATTACTTAATATGCCTACGACAGATGTCTTCCATTCTACTTTCCTGATGCTGCCAGAGGTCCTCTTACTTATATCCTGTGAACAGCATGCAGTTGGATAGACGGCAGTGATGTACATGGTATTATGATGTGGGCTTCATTGTTGTGACATTTTAGTTATAGGACGCAACTCGCGAAATCTTACAAATAACTTGCGGGCTTCATAGGAGGGCTGGAGGAGGGTGTTGGTTTCTGTAAATCGAGGGTCTGTATGCAGTTACCCTTCTGTGAGGTCTGTGCACTTTTGGCTCTGATTTTCATATGCCTAACATCTACTCTACAAGTAGAGTTAGAGAAAGTGCATGATAGGAGATAAGGACTAGAGACAAGAGGTCTCTCCCACCTTACCATGAAGATATGTCTAAAAGCTGTCATCAAGAAAGATGAGACAGAAATATTGTCTACCTGATGCTGAGAACTAATATCAGTTAGGGATTATAATAACTATTGACCTACTGAAACTAGCAGCTTAGCCCTAACTACCTTTTTTTCTTTTTTTCTTTTTTTTTTTTAAATCATATATTACTTGTTAGGTACAAGAACGTGCATGCAGCGTGAGCTATGGCAAAAAGAAAACCTTAATTTCAAACATCCCTCCTCCCGCCAGGTAAAAGCCGTCCGTCCCAAGCCCCTCTGGTATGGAGCCAACCGCACATCTCGCCCCCAGCCAGACCTATCCCTACCTCGCAAGCGAACTCAGAGAATAAGAGAAGTCTAACTAGAGAAAAGCAGGAAACATCAGGAAAAACCCCCCGGGAAATCTCGGCCCGAAGGCACAAAAGAAACCAATTAATATCCCAAATGCACCCCCTATAGGGATGGCTAGCCAAAAACGAAAGTCGGGGCGGTAAGGCCTCACCTGGTGAGGGCTCACAAGGAGGTATGGAGGTAGGTGTCGGCCTTGTCACCTAAAGAGAGAATTGTTGGGCAGAAGGGGCATCGCCACCTTCAAGCCCTGACGATAGGTAGCAGTAAGGTGCCAGCTGAGGGTGGATAGATGCTGGAGGAACTCCAGCAAAGTGGGGGTAGCAGTAGGGTGCCAGCCAGGGTAGCAGTAAGATGCCAGCTTGGGTGGGGGTGCGGGTGCCAGGCCCGCGAAGCGTGTAGATGGCAGTAAGATGCAAGCTTTCTGGTAGCAGTAGGGTGCCAGCCAGGGGGTGTGGTAGCAGTAGGGTGCCAGCCGATCGCAACTGTGGGGAGTGTGGATGGAGGGCAACCGTCCCTAACCGACAAAGAGGCTGTCGGTATCGTGTTCGTGTCCTGCTAGGCGGCCTCCAGCAAGCCCCAAACAAAGCCAGCTGTTTTACCACGTCTCTCATGTAGTCCCTTGTTCTCTGAGAGATAGTGTCACTATAGTGGATGGGATACTACCAGCTGAAGCGATGAGTGAGGAAGGAGGGTGGCGAAATCGACTGTGGCCTGTTGAGGAAACCTGACACAACTCCCCCAGTTTCTTTAGGAGGAGGGATACAGGAATCCATCGTAATCGCGTACCGCAAACCGTGATCCCAGCCGTCTGCCAAGATGAAGAAAGGGTTGTAGCCGACCGTGCTGATGCTAAGCGAGGCTAAAGCAAAAGCGGGGTAAAGAGGTCTCTGGACATCGTGAGATGCCAGAGGAGAGGATAGAATATCCCGGGAGGCAGGGCCCCCAGGGAAAGGGAAGGGAAGACAGGCACGAAGTGCAAAGGATGGATAGAGATAGCCTACACCCCCCCCAGGGGGAGGGTGCAGACCGAAAAGTGGTGATAGTTCGGTGTGGTGTTGAGTCTATCCCAAATAGGAAATAAATTTCAAGCACCGCAGGTGTAGCGGAGACGGAGGATGTAGCCCTAACTACCTTTATTCTGCTTATATTACACATTTTATTTTACAATGCCACTGGTACATATTATATATGGTGTACATTATGTTTTAGGATACATTCCCAGATTGTTCAATAACTTATAATTAGAGCTCAAGCGCTTTGTGATAACAGGTACTGAGCTGCTACTATTTTACATGCTAGTACCATGGGACTAAGATATCTACAATACTGGCAGGAACATCTGACTCTTTCCTTGGCCTGATACTGGAAATAATATACTGGTAACAGTCCTGCAGTATTGAACAAGAACAGAGGCTTCAGTATGAATGAATTCATCCTCAGAACAGAGAAAGAAAAGATTAATTTGACAGGTGACAGCCAATGACAATGCCACCTAGTATCTGACAGAATAGCAACTACCAAGATAGTGGTATCAGTGATGGGGAAGAAAAATGAGGGGGGACATACTAGCGGTTTCTGCCTGAGGGGACAGAAAATGGAGTGGCCGGTGATTGCTCCTCAATTAGTACGATAAAGTGCGAGTATCATGACATACAAATGCCAAGAACTGCTGTTTTACACCTAATTTGAGCATCCTTGCACCCCTATTTCGATTTCCAGACATTTTTACCAATTCCCGAGCACATGTATGCGGCGCCCGTATAATGAATGGTGATGTACCGGTAGCAGAAGAGCATTCTTCACACATACCGGTATGGTAGCCTCGCACCGGCCATTCCGTCAGAATTTCTGGCGGAACGCCACGAATCCCCTGTTGGGTCCAGTCGTGACTCACAAAATATCACTCTGCACTAAGTATCTGGCATTCGTGTTCATTTACCAACTTGCTTTATCATACTAGGATCAGAGTCGCTAAGGTAGCTTCTATTAGTGGGGGGACAAAAATAGCACCCGATTTTAATCTAGGCATCATAACCTTCTTGAAGTCTGAACACCTAGGTACTGCATAATTGGATAGCTGTCCATATTTATCCCGCCGATATCTACGTATTCTGTGACGGGGGTGGCCAAAACTCTCTTCTGCAGGACGAAGCTGTAATACTTAATCATATTCTGCTTGGCACAAACGACAGAGTACTCGTTCGGGCTAAATATGTGCCTTGGGACGGCGTTAATGTATTCCTCGATAGATCTACGAGCACCAATCTTTAGAGTAATCCAAATTGCGGATACCAAGTTTGGGCCCCAGCCAAATACATGGAGGCCAGGACGTGACGGGAGTACTCAATGTTATAGCCAGAAAACTCCGGTTGATTATCAACCATCAAATTCATCGATCCCATGAAAACTAACCGGAAAGTTAAGCGAGAATTTATACTAGAACCCACCTCGCCCGGGTTTAAAGTGTCATGCTACCGTCTCTCTATCCCCTTAATGCCTATGCGAACTCTAGCAAGACCTAGGTTGGTATCAATGCTTATCACGCTATGGCGATGAACGAGCGGGAAGTTCCTACAGAGGAATGGACAATTAATTTAGACTAGATAAATGCACCAATCTGATACTTACCATTTCCAAGATCCTAATGTAGGAGTTAGATTCGTGTATTAGCACTGTCCCAAAAAGAGAGAGTAACATTGATGGAGAAATGACTTACTCTCTGGATAGAAACCAAATGAGTTGGTGAGAGACTAAGTGCTTAAGTCAACTGACTATCATGACACTCCCTAGATGCTTTGGAATACATGTGTGGTAGAGTTTCAAGTCAACCGACTAATCCCCCCAACCCCCGTTGATAAAAAAGGACTGCTAAACTGGTTACTATCGAGTGATATCCAATGCATACTCGAGGTTTTCTGGACGATTGGTCATCCCGGAGGTTTTCCCTAGGGCCGTTAGAATCACTAGTTAGTGCAATACACCGTGAATGTCTATGCCTAATAAAATGTCGGATATTACTTGACCATAGTCTCAAAAGTGAATGATTGCCAGCTTATGATTCATCCTTGGGCGGGCTGCCGGGAAAGTAAGTTAGAGGTAGAAGACAGAATCGTCAAGATCTATGATATACGAGCCACACCACGACCCACTCTGTCCCAGCCCTATATCCAAACCAAAGGATAACTGAGAATTCACCCTCCGGTAGAATGTCGCCAGAACCTTTAGCTTTACAAACACTAAACCCCCCCGCGCCAAGGGCAGACAAAAAAATTAATTCCAATACGAGTATCATAATTATCATACTCGGGGCGAGACCAAACGCTGACACACCTCAACCACAAACGAGCAACTCCAGCACCACAACCTATGCTTTTTTTTTAAAAAAAAAAAAACACTCTAAAAGAAAGACAAAGCGGTCCTCGGGGGGTCCCAGGGACCTGAATAAAAATAATAGGGCAGTTTTTCCCATGGCATCACCCTCGTTGTCCCGGTTACACGCTTGGTTGAATCCTATCATCCCCCCGAATATCCTATCACGCTAAACACGAACCCAGCGCGTTGGTGGCCGATCACGTGCACCCACCCCACACGGCAACCAACCAAACGAAATCTCCTACATCTAGGTAAACAAACGGGCAACTAATCAACAGAATGTCAGCCATAGACTCGCCGTCCAAAACACTCGACCCACCGAGCACCACCCCGAGGAAACGCCAGAGCTTGCAGCATATTATGGACATAGACCAACTGCGGCCTGCACGCCGGCGGCTTGGCGTTCTAATGGAGATTGAGAACGACATGGTGGATAAGAAAGGGGAGAAGGGGAAGCCGGATTTTGAGGTTGATCAGGACAAAGGGGGAGGGAGAGGGTCGCCGACGAGTTTGGCTAGGTTCCATTCTGGACTTGAAAATGAAAAGTGGGCCGAGGGTGGGATTCAAGATGGGCCGGTAGAGGTGGACGAAGAAGGGGAGACGACGGCGACGGGTATGTCTAACGGCGGCGATTTTCAGGATAGGAATGCTTATTACTTAAGTACAGTCCCTCATCGAAATCCCCCAAAGCCTTCTATTTCTGAGTTACTACTGGCGCATTCACGGCCAAAGCCGGACCCTGTGCCTCTACCTATGCCGCCGTTATCGCTCCTTAATCGACGACAACAGCAGCCAACAAGTGCACCTGCTCCGGCCATTGTCTCGGAACCGGTGATGCCGAAGCTTAAGGCCGAGCCTGGGCCGTCACCGCTACAGCAAATGCGGTTATTGCGCGCACAATTTGAAGCTACAAGACCCGCACCACCACCTCCTCCCGGTCCACGGCCTAAGCAGGCCTCCCGCCCAAGTGGCGTACTAGCTCACCCCCGCGCATTGACACCCCCCTCTTCAGCATTCGCCCAGAAATACACCTTCACACTAAACCACCTCCCGCAATTAACCCACCACTCCAAATCCGCAATAATCTCCGTTCATCCACCAACACACATCCACCTCCAGCTCCGCAATTTACAAGAGCTTCGTGGTGGTGGGCAGTACTCCTACACAATACCATCCGGCTCTCTACCCATTACAGTTCGGAATACAACAACGTCTAATCAGCAAACTTTTGAGATTGAAGACTTACCGCTGAAGCACCTTCATGCTGTACGTTATGCAAGGCGCTTTGTCGATGCACTAAAAAAACGTACAGTAGTTGCTAAGGTCGAAGTCCGCAGCGGCGGGGTCTGGACGGGGAGAATGTTTGGTGACGGAAAATTCGAGGTTATCGACCCTACGGGAAAATTCGCCGGTGGGGTGGTAGGTAGCAGGGTTAAAGGACCAAGAAGGGTGGTACGAATGTACGAAGCTTGCCAGAAAATCCTCCAAGATTCCGACGACCTTAGCCGTGGAGAGAAGAGCAATAACGAGAAGTTGGATATGGGCGAATTCCGCATCGATAAAAGAACGGATTTTGTTAAGGGTGTCGGATGGTGTCGCAGGAATGAGGATGGGAAGGGGTGGAGAATGATGTTTTTGGATGGTGTTAGGTTGGAGATTGAAGGGGCTAGTGGGGATGTACTGTGGACTGAGGGCGACCAGAGGAAGGTGCTCAAGAGGGGGATGGAAGTGGGGGATGTTAGGGAGAGGGTTAGGATGTTTGTTGAGAAGGGATTGTAAGGTTTGTGTTGGTTATGGTGCGAGTATGATACATTAATTTAGTTATGATACCAATGCTCATTTCGTTTTTTACACTTTGAGCGGGGGGATTAGGCTTCCAATGGATTAGGCTCTTCTCTGAGCACTACGATTTTGAAGGCAGCCCTACTCCGATATGAGCGGGGGCAAAGGGACATTCGAAGGAGAATGAAGTCGTCTGCCTCGAGTGAAACTGGTAACTTAAGAAGGGAATTCATGATACTGTGCGGTACCGTATGTTATCGAGATGCTGGAGGGGTAGAAATTCCGACGGTTCTAAACCCTCAAGTTTCCATCATCCGCAAGTGCTCTCGAAAAAGACACTTTCCTTGTATAAAACTACCCGTACAATACCGGTACGGTTACTGTTTGAGTGAGCGACGTTCGGTTCAAAGGGGATTACCACCATGAATGCCAGCTTTAGATCTCTAACTTAAGCGTCTAAACCTTTGGCGGTCTAGATATATTTTTTAAGGTCAATCATCGAATCCCTAGAATGCCTCCAATCTTCGGAGTTCCTATTCCCGGGTGAGCATAGGACTACCGGTACATTTGCTCAGGATATAACACCAGAGAATTCACTTCAACCGTGCGCCCGGCACCTAGCACTCCACTGGCCCACGACATCTTGGCAAGATTGCGCGGCCCTTCTAAAATAAGATGTTCAAAGATCAACAAACCATATCGCAAAGAAGGCTCTCTTCATGTCTCCCGGATTTTGGCAGTGCTCCAGACCCCCCCCAATGAATTTCGCCTCTGCCTAATAATGTCAAATCAAGACATCATTCCCACCGAGAATACTCCCAATTAAATACCTAGTTTACCTGCTTCTAAGGATGTGGTCAGCATTCGGAAAAACATTCGTCGTTCGCCTTGTTTACTGCACCTGGCCAGAGGCATGACTTGAGAACAGGTTTCCCAATGGACGATGTTATCACGCTCCCTCGCGATTCCTATTCGCAACGCGAACATTCATTCATCGGTTTCACGTTCAGTCACGCTCAATCACTTACTATGCTGTTATGCTCCTCCCTGTCACAGGCCCCGAGTCGTTCCCTAACATCTTGTGCGTGCGCGGGTGTGCAAAACTTGAATATATATTTCTAGTGTCGTTGAGCCCAAAATGCCGTATTCCCGGTAATATCGGTGGGCAGTGCATCTTGGCATATCTCTCCCCCCCTCCCACTCGCAAAAATCTCTTGGAGCATAGGACATACCGGTACCGGTAAATCATTATGTACGAATCGACTCATAAAAAATTGGATGACGGGTACCGGTAGATATAGATCAGCAGGCGTTCTTTTCAGCTTCCACGATTTTCATCCAAGATCTAGTATTCCTACCGGTCGGACGTGCAAGGTTTGGGTGTTCGGCTGATAGCGATGCTGTGGAGAATCGTCCACACGGCCCGAGGGGCTTCGGGATGGGGGGTGGTTTGAGACAAAACAGGAAATTCCGTTAAGCTTTTATCGGAGTTTAGCGACGAGCAGCAAGTACTCGAGTATGCTTGTTTCTTTCGCCAAAGAACAACGGCCGGGTTGGTCTATGGCACAGATATGGGCCTTCATGCATATTTTGAGGTTTCTTCCGACTTTCGAAGCGCCGAGGATACAGACTTGGGTACCGAAAATCCTCAGAAAAGTTTGGCTCTGTTTGAGTGTGGTTTGAGTGAAGCCAGGCTGTGCTTGTTCAAAATAGTTGAAGGAAACTGCGTTCGACAAAGCGACGCAGAAATACTCGAGTATTATAATTGGTGTGCTCCAGCCATGCCGCTTTGGAGAGTCACGCTCACTGGACGGGTTTCAGGTGTGGATGTCGCTGGTTGTGTTGGGTTGGCCGCCCAGCGCAACGGATGGCCAATCAGTCATCCATTGTGGGCCAGTGAGGGCTGACAATGGCGCTTTTCTTTTCTTTTTCTTGATCTTTGGAGAAGGAGGAGGCTGTGGTTGGGAAAGGAAGGGGACCTCTAGGGAGAAGAGGCTATTCAGATCGATTCTCGTCTTTTTTATCCGATATGGGCTTTCTGTCCGTCTCTTCAGCCCTGCAAAAGTGTGGTGATCCATAGAACGAAAGAGGTAAAGACTCAGAAGAGCAAAAGATCCATCACCACCGCCAACCACCACTGAGTTTGTTGTTGGCTCGCTGGTCTTGCAGAGCGCTCCTTCCAGGGACAACTTCAACCCGAGCACCGCTTTCGGCCTTACCTTTTCCTACGTACGATTCACGACGGACAGATGCCATCAGAATTTCTTCATAGAATTCATCTGTCGAGTCACTGAGCCCACCCAACACCCTGTTCCTATCCTTCCCCTCTTCCCACTAGGGTGACCCGACAGATAGCGAAAGCAGAGGCAGCACACAGCACGGCACAGCATAGCATACCCGGACGCTCACGTATCAACACGTAGACGCACTTTTCCGTTCGAGTCGAGATCTGTGATTAATTCTCCGCCACATTCCATTTGCTTTCCTGGAAGGCAAGAAACCAAGCATCCAATATAACAACACACAAAGGAGGACGGTGATACCCTTCAGAAATAAGATAACCTCCAAGCAAGCAATCAATCAATACAGCAGAGAGCAGAAAGGGGAAGGGGAAGGGGAAGATAAAAACATTCCACACCCAGGATGAATCTCCAGCAGAGAAAGTTGTTCTTTTTGTTCGCCATCCTCGGGGTGGCGTGCATTGTGGTGGACGGGAGGCAGATCTTTGCAAGGGCCATGGTTCTGGAGAAACGGCAGGTAGAGACTACCTCGGGAGATCCTGTGACGGAGGTACGATTTTGCTACCCCACGGAGAATTCAATGTTGTCGAATGCAGATGAACTAATAATGGTTGTGAGATTATAGGTTACTACACTGGTTGATACAGTTCTGTCGCCCGGTACGACTAAATCGGTATGTTCGGCGCTTCAAGTCACCATCTTCCAGAGGAAGCATACTGATCACGGAAATCGTATAGGCACCTGTAACTATAACGCGCGTGTCTACATCGCGAGGAGTCGCTTCAAGGACTTCATCTATTACACGTAAGAGGCTTCTTTTGAAAAAGTGTTTAATTGTGGCACTGAGATATATATATAGTTACATCATCATTCGTATCTCCATCTCCCACCTCCTCAAGTGCACTACACTGCAACGCAGGGTATACCCTCTGCGGAGCCGAATCCGGCGGTATGTATCACCATCCCCGTCTCGACCTACAGCATCTAACGCCCTGCCACAGGTGGATGTTGCAAAACCGGCTACACCTGTGCCCTAACCGGCTGCCTCCCTCCTGCGGGCACAACCACCCCACCACCTAGCCGAACGTGCACAATTGCTAGCCAGACCCTTTGTGCCTCATCGATGAACTTTGGCTGCTGCGCCGTGGGCCAAGAATGCGGTTTCTCATCCTGCACCCCAGCAGGTGGACCCGCCGTGACCAAAGTCCCTGATGCCGACGCCAACAATCTCAAACTCCCCGCTACCGCAGCCACCACCGCGCCATCACCTACCCCCACAGAGTCTAAGAGCAAGAGCGATGACGCACCATTATCCAAAATCGCCATTGGAGGGATTGTCGGCGGGTCAGTGGTGGCTATTATTACGCTTGCATTGGCCTGGATGTTTACAAGGAAGCACATCAAGAAGAGGAGTAACACTGACGCTTCGGGCGGGGTGCCAACAACAAATGTTTTTGATCCTACAGCGACGTTATCCGGACAGCACGGGAGTCACTCTTCGCGGTATAGGGGCACACACCCGCCTACCGCTACTGCAGCTGCGACAAAGATAACAGGGGGACCCAAAATGAGCGAGTACCACCCGAACCACCTCGCAAAGGGACCGACGGCTGTCCCACCAGCACATTCACCACCTTTGCAGCACTCCCCACCAGCCGGTGACCAGAGATTCGATTTCGGAATTCCTGGGGTGGCAGGGCATGAATATCAGCCTGTGCCCTTATCAGATCAAATGCCGGCCGAATTGGGCGCTGGTCCGGTGGAGGGGTGGGGTATGGGTGAGTTACAAGGGGATGGGAACGAAGTATACGAGGTTGAAGGGGATGAGGGCGGACGCTCGCCGGTGGGTAAGAGGAAGAGTTGGGGCTGGGTGAGGAATTCGGGTAGCAGGTGATGGCGGGGGAGCCTTTCGATCCTAGAGGTGGGAATGTATCATAAGCAAAAATTTTAATTTTTTTGGTATACTCTTTAGTTTCTTTTGAGTTGTCGTTTCTTATTGTCGTTGTCATTTGGCGGGGTTTTTGTCGGTCGTTTCTTGGCTCCTTTTTTTTCTTTTAATATCCCATAAGGATTTCTCAAGTTTCTTTGTGTACGTAGTTGTGGTGGCTACTTTCTCCTTTTATATCTCACTATCGTTTGGATACCTGTAGGTATCATATGTAGGTAGACAGTAGCCAGCAGGGCCGGAGGCGAGGGTAAAACAAAGTAGATATAGCACGTGCAGTTATTCACCCCACCCACTTTACTCATTTTCTCCCTATCCATCCGTCCATTCCCATCACATCATTCCCATCACATCCATAACCTTCCGCTTCACTTCCAACGATACCTTGAGTACCTTGCGTCTGGATAAAATTCACTTCCACGCCCATAGCAGCCCTGTACGATGTACTGTAGACCTCTTACTCCCAAGACCAAACCCTATTTGAACAGTCGGTCTGTGCCAACACCAAAATTGGCGGTGGTATAATAACCCACTAGCCTAACATCGTAAATCCCAGCGACGTTACCAACGTTCCGGCAAGGCGGCACAGAGGATATGTGGTAAATACAGCGGGGGTGGTGTTGGATATGTTCCAGTTCTGGGGCAGTACCGTCATGAGTTGTCATTCGGGGGGCCGCTGTTTGCTCGGGATATGATATGATACTTGGTTGTGAAGATTGGGGGGGGGGGGAGGTGGAACGGGTCAGGGTATATTTCGTCTTACGGTTTCGTGGTGTGGGTAGTCGGGCTGTCAATGCCCGGGTATCTGGACTATGATGGATATATCCTAGCACCGTCTCACGAGAAACACGGGTATCAACAAGAAACCTATTCCCGGTGTAAGAATTATGATATGATACGGCTTCCGGGTGGGAGATCGTGATGAAACCCCTTGACCAAGTTTTCAGAACAGCCTTGGTATCATACAAACAAACAAATCCTTTCCTCCTCCTCCTCCTCCCCTGATATCACCATAGCGAAGAGCGGCCCGTCCCTGGTGCAAATACGCGGTTATTCCCGCCAGCAACACTGACGCCAACCCAAGCTTAGAAGTGGTCCGTTGTGACCTGGAAGTAGCGATGGGTTATATCAGTAGGTTTTTCGTTCCTCGACATTGAGGGAATAGTTGAATTTATTATTTGTAGATCCTAAGTTTTTAGCTGGAGGAGTCTATCTGTCTGTGGCGAGGACCGTTGCGCATCCTGGGACTAATTGGCTGGCTGGCTGGCTGGCTGGCTGGCTGGCTGGTTGGGCCAGTCACGACTGAATTTGAGTTTGTCAATGGTTTTGTATATCCATGTATGATTGGCTGCTATCACTTCCTTCATCTCGTATACTAGATTCATCATGAATAGCATCGTACACAGCTCGCACAAGCTCCACAATACACCGGGACGGTCGGTATGAAAAAGAATGCGCAGCGCATTCTTATCTATCTTAAAGAGTGCGGGTAAGGGGGGGGGGGTTGTTCTGTTCTGTACTAACCTGCCGTGGCAACTTGCACTGCTTTAACGGGCAAATACTGTATTATACTTCTAACCTTCACCAAAAAGCACTCGATTTCCAACCTACATATGCTACATGACAGCCCCCAACCATCCATATTATCATTCCTACATGCCACCGCTACGTGGTATGATACCCGCCCTCGCCAAAACGTCGCGGCGTGCTCCAAAAGTGGTAACCAATACCTACCAAACTCGCCTTTGGCAAGTGTGATATTTTAATAATCTTTACCCACGTGTAGCAAGCGAGCAAGTGCCGCACACTCTATGGGCTTTCTTACGTGGCTGGGTGAAATTCTACTGCATTATTAGCTGTGAGATATGTTCGGCCAACCGGCATAGTATGATACCGTCCAGCACTTCCTTCCTTCCCCGTACGCAATTCCAAATCGAAAAGGGTTTTCTAGCGCGAGTGAGTGCTAATGACTGCTCCATACCAATCATCCACTCACCTGCAAACACAACTCTGCTATCCGTTGCTCGTACTCGTACTGTGGTGTATGTCACCTGTGGTGTATGTCGCCTATGATGGCACTCATACATATCAGCAACCAACGGCACTATAAAGCACCGGAGCGGACAGGTTCGTCAAGACGTTCAACACTCTAGAAACCTAACTATATTCTTTTCTTCCCAATGTAAATAACAATACTTCTACTAGTGTACTGAATTAAATAGACTATGCGTAAGGGAAAAGGGAAATGACGGAGAGTAAAAAATGAAGGAAAAACTCCCGAAACCATCTGAGACTAAGAACCGGAACCCAGCCTTAACTTATGCATACGAGAAATTCCGGATGTGATGAAGAGGAATGTAGAAAGGAGGGAAGGGAATAAAAATTAAAGGGAAAGAAGGGAGGAAATGTGAAAAGAATAAATGGATGAATGTCATCGATCCATAATCCCCCTTCCTAGCTTTGCCAACTTGTCCGCAATCTCGAGCACGCCTCTGCCATCTCGTCTTGCCTCCTCGATATTCCTTTCTAGTTCTCTGATTCTAAGTTTCAATTCCCTTACTTCTCTATCACCCCCTCCCCCGCCACATCCATGGACAAACCCCCCACTTTCCATCCCCCCCATAAGCGAATCCCCATCAGCACCTCTACCCCTCAGCAACCCCACCTCCTCCCTCAAACTCTCCACCTCCCCTCTCAAACCTTTCTCAATCCTGGAAGCGCCCTCCGCCAACCGCCCCGCATTCACCAATATCCTCCCCCACTGCACGCTCGACTTTCTTAATTCCAGGCGAATCTCGTCCCGCTCCTCACGCACTTCTGTAAGCGACTCTTCAAGGCTTTCCATCGCGCCCTGTAGTCGTTCGCGTTCGTTCGTCAAATTTTCATTCTCGTCCGTGCACACGAGGAGTTTTTTCTCGAGGGTCGTGGCACGGGTTTGGGAGCGGGCATGCGCTGCTTGCAGTGATTTGTGGGCCTTCAGGAGGGTGCTGTGTGCTTGTTGGGCGGTCGAGAGGGTCTGCGGTGGGTTTTGATTGGGGGGGTAGGATTGTGGGAGCGTTGCTGCCTGGGGGTGTTGAGCTTGGGGTGGTGGTGGAGGCAGCGGCGGGGACTGGGAGGTGGGTGATTTCAGTCGTAGGAGAAGAGAGAAGACAGTTTCTAGGCACGTTGTTAGAGTCTCGATGGTGGGGATCTGGTGGGGGGTTATTTGTGCGGGGATGGTGTAGGTTGGGGATTGGGGTGATGTGGTCAGGTCTAGGACTAGATTGTGTATTGAAGAGACCAAGACTGATAACGTGTTAGACGGTGATGGCGCTGGAGGAGCCTGCGGTTGTAGCTGCTGTTGTCCTCTCGCAGGTGTTCCCGGCCGGGAACCCGTGGAATTCCGCAGATGGAATTGATTCTGGTTTTGACTTGCATAAGCGCTTCCTTGCTCCTCCCTTTTTCTATCCCTCACCGCCTCCATTTCCCTCCCACCATCGCTCTCCTTGACCACACCTTCTCGAAAACTCTCACCCCCACCCCCACCCTCATCGCCCCCCCTCCTGCTCGCCGCCGTCGCTGTCGCGTCCCTCTGCGGTAACTGCGGACTCGGGGTCAGCGAGGGCAATGTAAACCCCTCATTCCCATCCGACAACCTCCGTCTCTTTCTCGAATTCTGACCCGAGTACCCCTGCGAGGAAGCACCGGGGGCCGGCCTCCGGTCCGTAATCAGTGAAGTCGTCATCGGCAGCGGTGGCAACGACGGTCGGCCATTTGCGTAGCTTGTTTGGATTGTGGAAGTCGTTTGCATCGACGAAAGTTTTGGAGAAGCAGTTGCTGTTGTTGTTGAAGACGCCGTATCTTCCCAGGGACGGTAGGATGACGGAGGAGGCGGCGGTGCGGTCATGGTTAGAGTCAGTGGTGATGGGAGCCGATTCGCTGTCGGGGCGCCCGAGTGGTGGTGGTGGGAGTATAGGAGGGAGGAGGAGGAGGAGGACCGGGAAATCGTTTTGGATGCCAGTGTGTTGTTTCGGCCGGTGTTCGCGTTGTGTTGTGTGAAGGGGGAGGAAACGAAAAAACAAATCTTGACTAATAAAAAGAAAGGTTGAGCCGTGGACAGGCAATATTGTCCTGCGTTTTTTTATTGTTGCGGCGGATCAAGTTCTTTCCTAAAGGGTTTCTATTTGGTTGTGTGTGTGTGGGGGGGGGGATCGGGGGTATTTGACGGTCTACAAAGAATGAATGATGAAGGGGGGAAAGTGTAGGATAGATTATTTATCGTATTAAGGAGAAGTGATATAATAAGATCCGAGGAATCCGGTCGAAAAAGCAAGTGAACCTGTTTGCCGCAGTATTTTCCAGCTTTCGACTGGCCTATGGTTAGTCCGTTTACTGGTCCGATACCGGTAATCTCTTGCTGTGTGCGACGTACCCTTCGAGTCCAGTCCTTTGTCGTGGAGGAAGCCAGAGGATAATTAGGAAGGGGAGGAAGAGGAGGAAGGGGGGGAACAAGTGGATAAAGTATTATTACCTCACCATATAGTCGCCACCTCGTAAAGCCTCTTGTTTAGATCCTTACTGGGCCAACAACCTGGAATCATGGATGTAATCCACTTGGACAAACAGGGCAGGACGGGCGAATTACGGTACCGCACTGTGCAGTACCGATACAGCACCATCCAATACCGTGAGGCAAGAAGGTGCAGGCTGCTTACTCTGGTCGGGGGTCCCATCCATCATCGCCGTCCAACACTCTAGCCGGATGACTGAGTGACAGAATGGCGGGGCTTCCCCAGGCCTTGTCATAACGTGAAGCTTCCCCTTGTTATCGGGGCTTTATCACACACAATCTGTGAGAGCGTTGCCGGGATGTGATGATATCCGCTTCTCTACCGTGGCCTGCTATTATACATAAGGTTTGAGGAAGTGCCGGGTCTTGATCGCTCTTATCGGTAGTGGGGGATGGAAGTATGTATGTAACTCATGCCCTCTTTTTTCCCTTCCTTCCCCCCTCAAATTTCCCTGGTGACTTTACCCTCACCACGGATTGGAGGGGGGGGAGGAGAAGGGAGAGGGAAGGGACGGGAAGGAGAGGGGAAGAGAGGGAGGAGAGAGTGGGAGAGTGATACGGCAGTGAGAAACGCCTTGCTGTATCTGGGACATAATGATTACTCGTACTGCATAATCTAATGCGATCAAATTTGGATGGCAAAAGATCCTTTTGTACGAGTTCAATGGATTGCACCACCGGTATCCCGGTGACTGTCTACCCCATGAGACGGCAAGGTTGGTCCTTATGTCTGGATGGGGGGGGAGGTTATGAGTACTTGCCTCCGGGGGGGAGCCGTAGTGCTGTACGAGTAGTCGAGCATTTGGGCAGCGGTAATTTACTCATAGGCACAGCACAGTGCAGCACATCCGTCACAAGCTGCGTGGAATATTGGTGTAGAGTGCTTGCACCAGGGGGAATTTGGTCATCGTAAGGCATGCCATGGAGACCATGTACCATACAAGTACAGCACAAGTAGAGTACGGTACCGGTACTCGGGCACAGTACAATACTCGCCAATTATTAAGGTGTGCCGAGATCCACGGGTTTGGGGGCAGGCGTCTGTTCTTGGCCTTTTTTAATTTTTATGTCCTCATACTCTGTATGGATTGGCGGGTAGAATTGGTCTGTACTCATACAATCCCCGATGTCGTGTGGTGGAATATGGAGAGGGGAAATATATATCTCCTATCACCAAGGTTGGATTCTGCCCTTAATCCCATAATAGCACTCCAAGTTCACTTCCACCACTCCCGGAGTATGCATGGCAACATTACATGATTCTCCAACCCGGCATTCGCCTACTGACAAAATGTCTTGCCCTTAAAAATTACCAGTTTTGACGGTTAGCTCTTACACCCAGGGAGAGAGCCGGAGGATCGACTGCCGAACGTTCGAACTCCTATTTGGGATGCAAATTTACTGTATGACACCTTGGGCGTACAATGTGCAAGTATGAGTGCGGATTAACTCATGCGCTACGCTGCAATTGGGGGATTGTGGGGCGGAGGGTATGATATTATTGCTTTTCGGGGAAAGGAGGCATGAGTACCGGTATTCTGGGCAGGCGGGTTATTTTTGGATTTTTGGATTTTTTCTTGCTAGGGGAGTGGTTTCCCAAGTTCTTCCGCACGGATTGGATTGTGAAGATAAGCAATACCGGTAGGGCGTGTTTCGGAGGCTTGTTTATGGCAGCAGGAGGGGACTGGGCAGACTGTAGGGCTGAACAGAAGAGAGTGGCCGTCCGGGGTTTGGGAAAAAGTGCACCTGTCTGCGCTTAACCTTGTGATACTTGTAGGAGTCCTGTAAAGACTCGAAAAACTCGGTATGCAACCTGACCCTTGATGCTTTGTCTTCGATGCAGATCCCTGCGCAGCATCCTACTTTGGAGAGCAGTCCTCAGTTTACGCTGGTATATTTTCCCTAGTCCGCCCCCACTCCACATAGTCTCTTGAATACTCTCGGAGGGGTCAACACAAGTTGTGGTAATCTTGGCCTCTTTTGGTCGCTGGCGCGTCGCTTGAATGCATATTATCCCTGCATGCGCATACCGAGTTTTTACAGGTACGGTATCGTAGTTCATTGGCACAGTTGTTTTGGTGTGATGGATGAATAAGATAAGATCTTTGTGAACTGTCTTCTGCTCGCCGATCTCTGAGAAGACCATAGTCCATAGATCGTGAGATAGGCCAATCCCTTCGGTAGGCTTTCTCCCTTTCTGCATCTATTAAGCCTAGCTGGTTAGCTTGTTCCTCCTCCCCGGAAGTCGTCAAAATGTTACACCACCATAAAATACCGTAACCTGCTAAGACACTGACATCTACCGCTAAGCTACTGCCTGCTGACTTGCCTTGCAAAGAGGAGACTCCTTCAGAATCATCTCGGTCCTCTCGTATCATACCCCTATCTTATCCCATCCCCATGCGACCCCCGGACCGATAGCTACTGCTCCCATCGGAAACTTCCGTTCTTATGGTCCACAAATCTCTTAGAAACTCTTGAAATTTGAGATGGAGATTACTATCAAGAGCTATGTTTATTGATACAGGTCAAAAAGCTATTCTAATTCCAATTAGTTTCCTAGTATATAACCTTTAGCTTTAATTTTCATCCTGAAAACTTCCTAAAACTTATGTTTTATTTTTATTAATTCAGGATGACTATTTGGAATTTTGAACTTTAAATTACACTGCAAAAATTTACTCCTTTTGACCAACTTTTGAAACTGTTCAAAGAATACCGGCAGACTCTTGATAGGCTAGTATATAGCCTATCAGGTAAAAAGAGAGCTAGAGGATTTTTAGACAACCTACTTAAATGCTTACTAGTAAAAATTGTTGACAAATAAGTAGTATTCTAAACCTGCTAAATTCAATGAGTATATCGTAAGTAATAGACAAGCAATAGGTTGGGATATTTAAAGGAGAGACAGGGTGATATTCCATTAGTAAAATACAAGGATACATCTAACACATAAGTGCTAGTACTGGATTATGATATCTAGTAGGTATCAATTGCATCCTGTACATCCTGTAGATGTAGATGTCCAAGTGGTATGCTTAAAACATTGGATGTATCCAGTGTATACTTGGAATATGACTTGCATCTAGTAGTAACAAGAAATTTCAGGTACTTTTAGAGGATCTCCTAGGTAAGGACTAGATAAGTACTAACGTATTTCACCCAGTAATGGGTCACCCCTCAGTAATGAGCCACTTTCTTACCACAATCTTGTTTGATGAATCAGTGATTCTAGGGGGTAAAAATGATCAGATCCTATTCAAATTCAATTTCAAAATTGTCTTTAAACTCTTAAACTTGTCTGCTGATTTTTGAAAAGTTTATTTAATTTTCACATCTGTAAATAGTACTGGTGAGATATTATGATTGTGTATGAAATTGTAATAAAGTAAATAAACAGCTGATGAAAAAAATCTGATATTTTTCAAGGTAATAGTATAAGTAATTTGCTATGAGACCTAAAATCCATAAATAATTAGAGTAATATTTGAAGTTGAGCAAGAGCCTCAAAGGTTTGTTATCTTTTAAACTTCAGACTTCATTACTATTACAATACAACCAATTCCCTTTTCTGACCAAATTTTGCAAAACATCAACACAGTACCACAATGTCAAACAAGAAGCTGGACCTGGAGAAATGCCTTCAGGTAGCCATTGCAGTCAAAGAAGGGGATCCTGATATCTCAATATGATATTTAGCTGAAACCTGGGAAGTTTCTAATGCAATCCTTTAGAATCAACTCGAAGGCTATACAACTACAAGAAAGATAGTCCATGAATGACAGCAGTTACTTATCCATGTGGAAGAGAAGGTGATAGTATAAAGGATTGAAGATCATGATGATTGTGGGATTCCACTCTGCTGGAGACATGTTTTACAAATAGTTTAGGAAATTTTAAAAGCCAGAGCAAGAGTGGAAGAAATAGTGAAAGGGTAGATTGATCGGTTTGTTCACAGAAACTCAGGTATCCAGAGTAAGGTTGGAAAGAGCATTGACTAGCAATAAGTCCTGGATACAGATGTTTCTATTTTAAAGAAGTATCTGGAAAGATTTTATGTGTTGAAAAGCAAATATCATGTTTTTCCAAAAAATATTTAGAATATAAATGAGAAAGGGTTTGCAATGGGATCGAGTACTGGTAGGACTATTCTTTGCCATACTGGTAGATGGAATCCTAAGATAATGCAAGATGGCAAGAGAGACTGGGTTACAGTCATTGAGGGAGTAGCTGGTGATGGAAGAGTATTGGTTCCCCTTGTTATTCACTCTTCTACAGCATATCTCGTGGGCCATAATTCAAATATCAATTATGAGATTGATGGGGATGCCTTCTTTACCCATACCAAGGCTGGATATACCTCATCAGAAATTACTATTGAGTTGTTTGATCAAATCCTTAAACTTTATTTACTTCCAGCTGAGGGAATTGCAAAGCACAAAATCCTAGTTCTAGATGGCCACAGCTTGGATGTTAACAACATTGAATTTTTTGAACATGCTCTCTGCCTCTCTGCTCATACTACCCATCTCCTGCTGCCTTTAGATATTGGATTGATTTCCCTCCTAGGAAACTATTATAAACAAGAGCTTGAGGACTTTTAACGCAACCATAGGTCCTTTTGAAGAAGACGTAAAGGAGACTTCTATCCTATACTACAAGAGGCAAGGGAGAAGGCTATAACATCAAAGAAGGTACTGTGTGCCTGGTAAGCAAGTGGAATAATTCTATTCAATCATCAACATATTCTTTAAAATCTTGACTTGCAACTCTGAGTCAATGCTATTACAGCTTTTCCCCTCTCAGCAAGGTATTCTGACCTTCGCCCCTTGGCAGGAAGACATGGTGGAGGTCAGGAAGTTGATAAGATCAGAAAAATGCAGCTGGGATTGAGGATGTTGGTGAGGCAAGTATTTTGCTTCATTAGGCAATTGAACTTGCAAAAAAAGTCCAAACTCAATCAATTCTTAACAAAGCAACAATTAAATACTTGAAATCAATAGAGCCAAGCAAGCCTGATCACTGTCAAATAAAAGATGGACTTCTTCTTCATACAAAAGTTCTTGGTAAATTGTATAAGACGCATGAAAGGGAGGATCTTAAAAAGTAGGCCAAGGTTGAAGCTGGAAGAATTCAGAGAAACAAGAGAAAAAGAAAGCAAGTTTCAGAGAAAAGAATCAAAACCATGGAGCAGCAATCAGTTACTCTTATTGTTTCTGAAAGCTTAAGTAGTGAATCAAGTACTTGAGATGAAGAACAAGTTGTATATATATTGTATCATTATTTTGAATATTTTGAAAATTCTTGCTTACAATCAATATTTACTTAAATCAAATTCTTCAACTTCCAACTCTAGCAGCAGCTGCCCCTACCAATCTACAAGGCCTTCGATCAATTATTATATGAAGAAATAGTGGCAATATCAGAATTGACAGAGACTTAGAATATTCTCATATAATATTACTCTGCTGAATTCCAAAGTCATATTTTTTCTAAAACATCTCCCCTTTGTGTTGTTATCATGACCTGCTCTTATTCTATAGCCATGATAAATTATAAAAGCCTAAATTAAAATGTGGTTGCAAAATCTCACTTTTTAGATGAGTACAGAAATTTGGATATGTGACCCATTACTGGGGGGTGACCTATTACTGGGTGAAATATATTAGTTTTGGGTCTACTCGCATTAGTAAAAATAAATACCTGCATCCTGTGCATCTTGTGCATTGGATGCTCCAGGCGCTCTTAGTGTAAACTCCCAATTGAGATGAATCTGTGTGGACTTATTCTGTTCTGAGGAGGCCTATATTTCTGCACACACAGGATGCACCACAGTTCGTCTCATGAGCCATCACTCTCTAGAGCATATGCTATCTACACTACACCACTCAGGACACATCTGAACTCCTAGCGCCATTTCCTCAATGCGTTGTGATCACTGACACTTTCCTATGACTCACTCCACAGGTTTCTTTCTACTACTATTGTCACCTCGCGACTGGTAGTTTCATCTAGGCGACTATTTAAAGACTACATGAGATATAAAAAAAAAGTTGAAGCAGCATCAGAAGACAGTAGACATCAGACATTGTATACATCGACGTTGAGGGATGTATAGATGGCATCTGAACATTGTCCATAATTTGCCAGTATTGGGTTACTTTATTCAGATACCTTCTATACATCATCCAACATCATTGTATACAGTATGTGATATCTACTGTCCTCTGATACCGCTTCAGCCTTTTTTGTATCTGCTGGATATTTTTCCATAGTCTTCGCAGACTCCTCATATCACCCACAGGCTTTTTCCGGATACAGTTTATTGTCAGAAGACTTACAACTTTCTTAGTAGCTTACTGTGATCCACCAAATCACTCCAGCTAGTACTTCTTAATTGTCTTATTTTCTGGCTTAATTCAGAGTTGGGACAGCCACAACTCTCAACTTGTATTGAATTTCACCCACTGGCAGTAATCTAGACTTGTTTTATCTTGTTTTAGACTGTTTTGACTAGTATGATACTAGTGCAATATATTATATGCTATCAATATATGATCATATACTACTACTAAAGAATTCAACTTCACAGTCTTCCACTATATCATTTTCATCTACCTGTAGAGAGGGATTCACCAGCACATTGACCTGACCTAGGCTGTTTATACTTACCAGGCAATCTTGTACTGTCGCTTGTTGTCACTCTGGTATGCTCTATTCTCTCTGGGTATATAGGCTACCAGTATTAGTCAGTATTATTCCAGCCTGCTCTGGATCAATTCTAAACACCTGACTTAATGCATAGAGATTGTCAGTATATTAAACTGTGCTCTCCTATTAGGCATATAGAAATCTGAGACAAAAAGTACACAGACCCATATTAGGGTAACAGTGCACAGATTCTCGATTTACCAAAGCCAATACCCCCCTCCGGCCCCCTTATAGGTCCTACACATCATCAGCGAGATTTCGCGAGTGGAGTAGTATAACTAAAATGTCATCACAGTAAAGTACACTTCATAATACCTTATACATCGTTGCTGTCTGTCCAGCCACATGCTGTTTACAGGGTATATGAGAGGGGACCTTAGGCGACATCTGGGAAGTGGAATAGAAGAAGTCCATGGAAAGCGCATTGAGATAATAGGCTTCAAAGTTAGAGTTCCTAATGATGGGGTGAAAGTGACAGGACATTTTCAGCAAAATACTCCAAGCGGATGTTCAAGTAGTAGAGGCTATTGAGAACATACCGAATCTATCCATACCCTTCTGAAATTGGCTGTAGGTTGGTTGGTCCTAGTAATAGCACCCCTCTATAGAGGCTGGTAGACCAAGAGGAAGTATGCTCAAACAAGAAGACCAGGATAAGTCGAAGACCCTAAAGACATTAACATGTCGGGCTTGGACTTGTGATTGGCGCTAGGTGGTCTGGCATGAAACTGATTACTTTATGACTGAAAAGACTACTGGAATAATAGTTAATAAGACTAAAGTAATATAATAGTCTATGCGGAGAACTAAGTTGAAGACTATTGTTTGACATAACAAATATGGCAGTCTTCTCAACAGAGGAATACTATTCTGTAACTGTACAAGGGTGTGATAAGTTTAAGGGTCAAATAGTGCTTGCACTTATGAGATTCTAGACATTTGTGTATTGAAACTAGAATGGTACTTCGAAGGCGTAGAAGTTAGAAGTTCTCTGCGAACACTCAGACACAGGATATAAATATTGAAGTGCCTCCAGAGCTTAACAGATATCATCAGCCACTAGAGAAGAGATCTTATCAATATAATCTTATTTACACTGTAATTTTTATGTTTAACTACTTTGTCGAGACGAGCCTTTCTTGACAGATGCTTTGGTACCTGGATGTACTTGATGCCGGCCTTCCAACAGTGTAAAGAATGCCTCCTTGACGCCAATATCAATAGAGTTACACGTTGGTGAGTCTTCCAACTAGTGAGATTTTGACTAAGTGCTAACTTTGACAGCAGATATCTGCAGGGTCCCTAGGCCTCAGCTTTCGATACTATGGCACCTCGACATACTCGATGCCAGCCTTCTAACAGTGTAAGAAACGTCTACCTGAGTTGAATATCCATAACATTACAGCCAGACAGATCTGCAGTGAGGCTGTTAGGCATATAGAAATTCAAGACAAGTAATGTGCACAGACCCACAGTAGGGTAACCATGCACAGATCCTCGATTTTCCAGAGTACCACCACTCTCCTCTGGCCTCCTTATAGGTCTCGCATGTCATTAGCGAGAGTTCGAGAGTTGCGTACCATAACAAGAATGTCACATCAATGAAACCCACTTTATAATACCATATACGTCGCCGCTATCGGTCCCACTGAATGCTGTTCACAGGACATATGAGGGGAAACCTTTGGCGATATCTGGGAAGTAGAAGGGCAGAAATCCATCAAAGGTGCATTGAGATAATAGGGTTCAAGGTTGGGCTTCCTAAACTATGGGCCATAGGTGACAGGACGTTTTCAGCGAAATACTCTAAGAGGATGTCCCAGTAGTAGGGGCTATTTGTTAGGCATATGGAAATCTAAGACATGTGCACAGACCCGCGGTAGGATAACTGCGCACAGACCCTCGATTTACTAGAGTGCCAACAGCTCTCTCCAGTCCCCTTATGGGGCCCGCATCTCATTAGCGAGATTTCGCGAGTTGCGTCCGATAACTAAAAAGTCACATCAATGAAGCCCACTTCTGAACACCATATACGTCGCCACCGTCTGTCTGACCGCATGCTGCTTGCAGGATATATGGGAGGGGACCTTTGGCGACATCTGGGAAGTGGAATGGAAGAACTCTTTCAGAAGCCCATTGAGATAGTGGGCTTCAAAGTTAGGCTTCCTAAACTATAGGCCGAAGGTGACGGGACATTTTCAACAAAATATTCCAGGACGATGCCCCAGTGGCAGAGGCTATTAGGGGTACACCGAATCCATCTATACTCTTCTGAGATCAGCCGCAGGTTGGTTGGTCCTAGTAATAGAACCACTCTACAGAGGCCGGCGGACCAAGGGGAAGCATGCTCAGAATGTAAGACCTAGATAAGTCAGAGTCTCTTGAGACGTTGACGCATCGGGCTTGGACTTGCAATTGGCACTAGGTGGCCCAGCATGAACTTGATCACTTCATGACCGAAGAGACTACTGGAATGATAGTCAACAAGACTAAAGTAATATAATAGTCTATGCGGACATTTAAGTTAGAGGCTGCTTTTTGGAATAACAAATAGCGCAGTCATCTTAATAGAGGAATACTACTCCGTGACCGCGAAAGAGTGTGATAGGTTTCAGGGTCATCTGGTGTTTGCACTTATAAGATTCTGGATGTTTGCGTACTAAAACAGGATGGTACTTCGTGGGCATAGTAGTTAGAAGTGGTCCGTGAACACGTAGACGCGGGATATAAATATTCAAGTGCCTCTCAAGCATTACAGATATCATCAAAGCAACGGAGACGAGATCTTATCAATATAAAATTGTTTACGCTATAAATCTTTACCTTACCTAATTTATTGAGATGAGCCTTCCTCGGCAGATTCTCTGATCAAAGATTTTGGCCTACATCTCTCAGTGATATACTTGAGTTTGGCGTCCGCCTAACAGTATATTGATAGTTCTCCGGTTACCAAGGCTCACCATATGAAATATGAGTTCACTTCAAACTCCACCCGCAGCTCGGACTTGGATCAAATTTTCGAAGCAACTTACTGCCCCATTTACATTCATACATTCGGAAAGATTTTCGACACTGAGCTCTTCGAAATCGTAGAGGAATATATGCAAGAACCCTCGTGATTCACAAAACCTTTTGGGATCCCAACAATGGATCAATTCCATCTCAAAATCGTACCTGATACGGTTCGAACTTCGAGTGGAGTTTGACCAAGCAAGAAAGCTTCGTCGATTGTTGTACCCAGTACTCTAAAAAGGATGAAAACCCAGGGACTATTGTCCGAGGATCAGATATCTCCTGGGCTTGGGCCTAAAATCCTACATATACTACAAGCACATTTTAAACCTCGGAAAAAGGAGATTCAGGTCATGAGTCCAGAATCAGATCAACTGAACCCTTTTATACCTATACCTCTAGAGTATCTCAGACATTGGATACCTTACATATGATTCCTTAAACCCTTTAAAGGATATCAAGAACTCTAGTACGAAGTACCAGTAATTACTCATCCGGGGTTATTAAAACAATTAGCATGCCGAGATGTCGAATAAGGCAAGACATCGACACCAGGATCGATCAAGCCTATATCGTCTTCAAACATTAAAAGGGAGCTACGTAAGAGAATACCTTAAAACTACTTAAGGTTTAATAACAAATAGCTGAAGGACAAGATGTCCAGGATAATGATATCACAATTTTGTTGATGCAGCTGGCAGGCGTCGAAAGCGAAGTTAAAAGTATACAAGAGGAAATGCTACAGGAAGTGGCAAGTAAAATAGATGCTAAAGATAAGCATCAACAGGAACATGAAGAGGTAACCATGAGGTTACATGGAACGCTCAGGCAAGAAAGCCAAGCGGCATTAGCCTGAGATCAGACTCTGGAACAGATGGTTCTTAGTCTAAAGGGGTAGTTCCTAGAATTTCCTGCCCAATGCACCATGTGCGAAAGAGAGGTCAACCGTACCTTGGCGCAAGGGCACCTAGATGCTACCACTCGCCAGGCGGAGATTCGCAGGTCTCTAGATTAGCAATAGCAGGAAGATGAGGAGATAATCAACACCATCAAGGCCTTAATGGCAGCGGTGACAAAATTAATGGCTGCCACACCTAGCCGGGATTCAGTGCAGACTCCACCTTTACTTGCTGTTCAAGAAACTGATGACGAGGAATATTATGCTCCACCTACACGAAGAGAAAAGGGGAAAGGCAAGGAAGCTGCTGATGCATCCCCCTCAGGTGCTCAGGGAAGTGACCCTGGAGATTCTAGAGATGACGGTGATGACAATGATAAGAGAGGAAAATGGAGAGGAAGTCCTAGCCAGGGCAGGCGAGGACAGACACTAGAACAGTCGGAAATGGCAGAGATGCTTGCCAATGTGATGGTGCTAAATATGAAGTGACATTCAGAGCCACCCCCATTCTTTAAGGATAAACTCACACAAGATATATATGTGTGGATTCTACAATGTACCGACTACTGCTAAAGAAACACGCGGATCTGGTATGATGTGTGGGAACGCGTAATCTACGCACTCAGTCGTCCGAGAGGAGACATAGTACTGCCTTACACCTTTTGGTATCGGAAAGCCATGGATGGACTTCAAGAGGACAACCAGCAGCAAGAACTGGCTACATGGACTCGTTTTGAACATGATATGATCAAGCAATTTGCCACGGTAGAAGCCAAATGACTAGTGCTTTGAGCAATGAAGCTACTCGAGTATGAGGGCAGTATTGAATATTATCTGACAATCATACATAACCATAACATTCGTTCACGTATGACGGGAGAGTCCTGGAGGCAGGAAGTAGAAGATGAACTTCCGAAACAAATTGTCCACAGGTTGTGGGCCCTGTAGTATACAACGGATCAAGAATGGCAAGAGGTGCTAAGGCTGTACATTCAGTCAGAAGGAGGGCTCCTGGCTGGAGAAGAAATTGGGCAAGAGAAACCGTCCAAGCCTAAGGTAGTCCATGAGGTCAAAAGAGAAGACCGCAGTGACTCTAGATCATAACGACAAAGGGAGAATAAACCTTATGTCAAGAGAAGTGAGGCCGCACCACGAAAAAGAAAAAGAAACGAGGAGCCGGAGAAGTCGCAGAAAAGGTTAGAAGGTGCGACTAAGAGTACCTACAGAAACTTCAGCGAAGCTCATACCGGTATCCCGCAGAGTGTGATAGATACACATGGGTGAGATGGAGATTGTATATGTTGTGGAAAGAAGAACCACACCTATCCAACGTGTTGGAGAGACGCCCATATATCGGGGGCAATGGTCAACTCAAGACCAATGAAAATAGGAATTCGACGGGTAAGATCAGCTATTGTAAAGTCTAAATTAGCTCACAGAGTCATGATCATCCAGAACCGAGTGCAAGTTAATAAGATCTGGGAACTGGCAGAAGACGAGGAACTGACCTAGGTCAGTTTGAGTGGCACCAATGGCGACGGCGTTTGGGTATTCAGTTTCCAGATGGAGCGGGAATCGAAATAGGAACCCCCTTTGGCTGGGGTGTACTGGGTACCAACCATGGTAGGGATCCCATAGTCCATATGCTACTACTGGAATCGAAATCCAAAAAGTGATCAATGTGGAGTGAAGCAAGTCTCTCCTTTCGGGATCACTGCAAGTAGGTTCTCAGTGAAGGGACCGTACAAGGGACTTATGAGTTCGAACATAAGAATCAATATATGGAGAGTCTTGATTGAAAGAGAGGATAGTTAACATGCCCACATGGCCTGGGAGCTGACGGTACAAAGTTCCTCGAGTCACCTGGTAGTCACCTGCTACCCGTGTCCCAGCAAGTTACTATACCAAGGAGGTTGGGATATAGCAATGCAAGATCTACCTGATAATCAAAAAACACGACAGGAGGACAAACGACACGGGCCGTTCCACCTACCTTACGAGTCTGAGTCGTATTATACGTATATACTACTTCGCCTTCTGGCCAGAGTGTGGTATAGGAATGTACCGCTTTGGTGTGCAAGGCCCCGCAGAGGCAGCGGGATGGATAACTGAAACCCTAAAGGAAATGATAGGTGAAAACGGGAACCCCACACCAGGGGAGTAAAGTGGTTAATAACTGCCTGAAAATCTGCTATGAGCCTAGGTCTATCGTGTCAGGAGAAGGCATCCAGCCTGAAAACTGGTTGTGCCTAATTGCGTATTGGTGAAATGACGCTTAGTATTTAGACCCAGATTGTGAAAGCTAAAAGAGTTACTACTTGGTCTGAGGAGACCTGAATGGTCAAAACTACATGGGCGTAGTAACAAACATCCTGTTACCTACACCCGAGCCCAACGATGCCTAAATGAAAGAAACAAGAAAGTCTTATCAGCGCCAAGCGCGTAGAATTAGACGCTCCAAAACCAAAGCAATACAGCTGCCCGGAGGGGATCGCTTACCTGCATATACGAGATAAGCGGTACAAAGTTAAACTCCGGTTAGACTCGGGATTCAACGTGTTCCTTATTAACAAGGACCTAGTTGAAGACCTTCACGTTCCGATTATTGAACGCAACATTGCAGTTGATATCTTAGGCTTTGATGGATCATCAGCTGCCTCTGGAGGGAAATGTTACACTCTCCCTATAAAATTGAAAATAGGAAAAAACCGACACATCTCTGAAGTGTCACATGAAGTGGCTAAAGTAGGTCATGATGGAATGATGATTCCTTTTAGTTGGTGGTATCGTGAACACTCAGTATCTCACATAGCAGATGCCGAAAATTGGATCTTCTCCGCAAAACGTTATGAAAACTGTGTGGAAGAAGATGAAGGAATAGCAGATATGTTTGAATATGACGAATCCGTCACTTGCGACCTAAATGCATACCGCATCAGAAGAATCAGAGCCACCGAAAATGCGGTGGAATGCGTATCATTACTGAAAGAATATTGGTATTACAAACATTTGTTTGAAGCCTAGAAGGCAGAAAAATTAGCCCCGAGACAGACATTTGATGACGAAATCAATTTGATTCCAGGATCAACTCCCCCCTGGGGGCCAATATATCCACTATCTGAAAAACAGCTTAAAGCTTTATGAGAATACTTGGAAACAATGACTAAGCAAGAAAAGATTACACGACGTCAATCTCCTGCAGGAGCAGCTATATGATTCGTACCCAAATGTGATGGAAGGCTATACTTGGTTGTGGACCACCGAAATCTAAATAAGATTACTATCCTCAACAAATATCCCCTTCCACTAATGTCCGAACTAAGAGACAGAGTAGCTGGCGCAAAGATCTTTACCAGGTTAGACCTTAAAGGCAGCTACTACCGGATTAGGATCAAGGAAGGCAATGAATGGAAAACGACTTTCCAAATGATATATGGGTATTATGAATAGAAGGTGATGCTATTCAGATTGGACAACGCTCTCGCAACCTTCTAAAATATGATGAACCAAGTACTTACAGAATACTGGGATGTCGAGATCGTGTGTTATCTTGACGATATTCTCATCTATTCAAAGAATAAAGAGAAACACCTTAATGCGGTAAAGAGAGTTTTCCAAAGTCTATGAGACTTTCAATTAGTAATATAGCTAAAAAGGTTGACCTTCCTCGCCATGGAGGGAGAACGCCTTGGCTATATGGTAGCGGTCGACGGGGTCTCTCTGATTTCCATGTGCCTAAGAGTCTATGAGCACCGGCAAGGTGGAATCCATAATGGTTTCGAAAGCACCTAAGTCGGTCAGAGAAGTACAAGTCTTTATTGGATTCGCTAACTTCTATCGACGTTTTATAAAAAACTTCTCCGCTATTTGTAAACCCATAACTGAGACATTGCAGGGAAATCCCAAGAATTTCAAATGGGGACTGGAACAAGACACAGCATTCGAAGAATTAAAACACCGCTTCACCACAGTCCTCATACTTCACCACTTCTTCCTAGAAAGAGAAACGGGGATAGAAACTGACAGTAGCGATTTCCCACTCAGTTGCGTCCTTTCTTAATACTTTGAAAAAAGGTTACATCCAGTAGCTTTCAATTCCAGAAAACTAAAGTCGGCGGAATGCAATTATGAGATTCATGATAAAGAACTTCTCGCGATCTTCAAAGCATTTAAGGAAAGGAGAGACTACTTGATCGGAAGAGAAGAACCAATTACAGTCTTTACTGACCATCAGAATCTACAATATTTTCACACCTCAAAAGTCTGGAGTGGCTGTCAAATTCGATGGACTCAGAAGCTCGTCGAATACAATTTTCAGATTGTATTGCGACCAGGCACAAAGGGCGGAAAGCCTGATGTATTAAGCAGACGGCCGAAGTACCGTCCCGGGGAGGGAGCTACGCATCGCGAACAAAAAACTCTAAAAGAAGAAGGTTTCTTACTATCAGTGGTAGCGAGAGTAGGCGATGAAGGAGAAGACTGGGAGGGAGATAAGGATTTAGATTTGGATCCTCAAGAGGGTGGAAAAGAACCCATCATTAGGGTCAAGAGATTCAGAAAGAAGGCATATTTGCCCACTAACGGCTCAAGAATAGCGGCAGGACAAGACCTGTAAGCTATTAAAGCTGATATTGTCCCAAAATATAGACAAGCAGTGATAAGGATGGGTATAGCCATGGGGGTACCCGAAGGAACTGACAGAAGAGTTGCTCCAAGAAGCGGATTGGCAGTTGGAAGCAGACTTTCCACTGGTGCAGGAGTAATCGATGCTGATTACACCAGTTAACTCAAGGTCGTACTATTGAACCATAAAAATGAGGACTGCCAGATAAGAATGGGTGATTGCATAGCTCAGCTGGTAGTAGAAAAAATCAACCTCTCAGACATGATAGAAGTAGACGACCTGGAAGATATAGAGCGAGGGACCGCGGGATTCGGAAGTACAGGTATAGCAACAAGATCCCTGATCGTCAAAGAACAGGAACCTAGCATCAGTTACCTGCAGGCATTAGCCCATGACTATGAACACTAGTATGACATTTCAGAAGTACTAGAGAAAGTTCTAATATCAAATGCGATAATCCTGCAAACAGGAATGAAGAAATTCAACACTGAATTCTTAAATGAGATACAGGCAGCTATCGGGATACATACAGTTTGGAGGCAACAGAGGGAAGACCTCCTTATGTTACGAGATGAAGGAAAGGATTTTCCCAAGGACTGGACCTTGACCGACAATCTACTATACTACAAGAAAACACTATTTGTACCAAACAGTCAGACGCTTTACACCAAGATGGCAGAAGGATACCACGATGCAAAGATTGCAGAACATTTCGGACAAGAAAAAACCTTGAAAATAATTATGAGAAACTTCTATTAGTAAGGGCTTGCAGAATGGGTCCACGATTACGTACGATCCTGCGATGAATGCCAACATAATAAAGCTCCTAGACCCACCAAGTACTATTAGGCAGATGCCAATCTCTAGTATAACGGAGGGACGTAGGCCAAAATCTTTGTTCGGAGAATCTGTTGAGGAAGGCTTGTCTCGATAAGGTAAAGGTAAAGTAAAGATTTATTTGGTAAACAATTTAACATTGATAAGATCTCTTCTTTGTTACTTGATAATGTCTGTAAAGCACGAGAGGCACTTCGATATTTATATCCTGTGTCTGAGTATTTGCGGAATACTTCTAACAACTATGCCCCTGAAGTACCACTCTGGTTTTAATATGTAAATGTCCAGAATCTTATAAGTGCGAACACCATTGGACCCTGAAACTTATCACACCCTTTGGTGGACCCAGAATGCTATTCCTCTGTTGAGATGACTGCGCAATTTGTTATGCCAAACAGCGGCCTCCAACTTAGATATCTGCATAAACTATTATATTACTGTAGTCTAGTTGACTATCATTACAGTAGTCTCTTCGGTCATGAAGAGATCAAGTTCATGCTGGTCCACCTAGTGCTAATCGCAAGTCCAAGCCCGATGTGTCAATGTCTCAAGGAATCTGAGTTATCTAGGTCTTCCTTTTCTGAGCATGCTTCTCCTTGGTCTGCCGGCCTCCGTACAGGGGTCCTATTACTAGGACCAACCAACTTGCAGCTGATCTCAGAAGGGGATAGGTGGATTCGGTATACCCCTAATAGCTTCCACTACTGGCATATCCTCTTAGAGTATTTTGCTGAACACGTCCTATCACCTTTGACCTATAGTTTAGGAAGCCTAATCCTGAAGCCTACTATCTCAATGCGTCCAGCACGGATTCCCTCCGTTCCACTGCCGAGATGTTGCCAAAGGTCTTCTCTTATGTATCCCGCAAACAGCATGCAGTCGGACGGCCGGCGGTGACGTACATGGTGTTATGAGGAGGGTTCAATTGATGTGACTTTCTAGTTATCGGACGCAACTCTCAATATCTCGCTAATAACGTGCGCGCCCCATAAGGGGGCCACAGGGGGGTGTTGGCACTCTGGCAAATCGAGGGTCAATGCGCAGTTACTCGACTGTGGGTCTGTGTACATGTCTTGGATTTCCATATGCCTAACATGAGCTTCATCCTACCAGGTGTCGCCTCGAATGCCTTTATAACCTTTTAGAATTTTCTTCTAAGTACATTTTAAGACTCAGTGTGGTCAGGGTAAAAAACCTCCCATGTTTACTTGGCCACGGTAGGAAAACCTTTTCCTCACTATCTTACTTCTGCCCTTTCTGGCATGTTCAGATTTTCATTATAAAAATTCTACACAACTTCCTGCACATATTCCATATCAGTAGCAGGCTCCCTTGTTTTCTCATCTTCTGAACACCCTTGCGATTTGACAAAATACCACATTTCCTGCTTCTCTTGATAGCGGCCATGTACTCATTTCCTGTAAGAACGAATCTCGCTTGTTACTATTTTTTCAACCTCCCATTGTAGATCGCCGTCGATGTCCTCTGGCGCTCTAGGGGCTTGCTCACAATTGTCATGAACTGACTCGCGGTAGGGTTCCAAAAGGGCTACATAAAATACAGGATGAATCTTCTATTGCTGGGATATGTGGAGCTTGAAGGCTCTCGATCCCCGTGTCTCTATGATTTGAACAAGACTGCTTAGCTTTGGAGTTAGCTTCCTTGATTTCCGTTGGGTTCCAATGTTTTTTGCCTTTAATATTACTTTGTCCCCGATCTTGAAGTGCGGCTGTTCTCGCGCTTTCCATTTATAATATTTTGACATTCCTTCCCTTGTCTTTTCTAGCAACCACCTCGCTTGTTCACGTATCATCTTAATCTAGTTCGCATAGAGTGTTGCTACTGGATTTTGAGCCTCACGCTCCTTCATCCACTATGTCTGTGGATCGAAACCGTAGTTCGCATAGAATGGTAATATCCTGTGAGCGTGGGTTGCGGAGTTGTTATAGGCATATTCAGCTAGTGGTAATAGCTGATGCTAGTTATCCTGATCGTAGTTGACAAAACTTCGCAGGTATCCTTCCAGCACTTGGTTGGTACGTTCGCTTTGTCGGTCAGTTTGAGGGTGATATGCTGTCGACATTCTTCGCTTAATTTTCAGCACTTTACAGAGTTATTCCCAGAATTCTCCTGCGAACTTTGAGTCCATCTCCAAGATGATTGCAGTTGGTAAACTGTGCAGCCTCCATACTTCTTTTGGGAATGCGTTTGTGACATCTTTAGCCAAGGCCGACGTCTGTAGTCTGATGAAATATGCCCTCTTCATGAATTGATCGACTACTACCATTATCTGCATGCATCCTTGCGACTCTGGTAGTTGTGTGATGAAGTCCGCTGAGATGGACGCCCATGCTGCGTAGGGTATTTGAAGTAGTTGCAATAATCCGTACTTAGCGTGTCTAGCCCATTTATTATGTTGGCATTCATCGCAGGATCGTACGTCGTCGTTGACCCATACCATAAGACCTTTCCAGTAGAAGTCTCTCATCATTATTTCCAAACTCTTTTCCTGCCCGAAATGTCCTGCAACCTTCGCATCGTGACATCCTTCTGTGATCTAGGTATATAGCACCTGACTGGCTGGTACAAATAGTCTTTGCTTATAATATAGTAGATTGTCGGTTAAGGTCCAGTCCTTGGGAAAATCCTTTTCTTCGCCTCATAACCAAATGAGTTCTGCCCTCCATTCCTTCCCGGCTGCGTCTGATTCGATAGCTACCTGTATCTTGTTTAGGAATTCCGGATTGAACTGTTTCATACCTTTTTGCAAAATAATAGCGCTTGACATTAGAGCTTTTTCAGGTACTTGTGAAATATCATGCCAATGTTCGTTGTCTTTAGCCGATACCGGTAGGTAGCTGATACTAGCTTCTTATTCCTTAACGATCAAGGATCTTGTCACTATATCGGTACTTCCGACTCCTGCAGTTCCTCATCCTGTATCTTCCATGTCATCTACTTCTATCATGTCTGCGATGTTGACCTTTTGCACCACAAGTTGAGCTATGCGATCGCCCATTCTTATTTGGCAGTCCACATCCTTAAGATTGAAAAGTGTGACTTTGAGTTCACCAGTATAATCCACCTTGATTATTCCTGCGCTGGTGGAGATTCCGCTTTAGACTGACAATCCGTTTCTCGTAACAACTCTTCCGTAGGTTCCTTCGGGTAGCCCCACTGCTATACCCATCCTTATCAATACTTGTCCACATTTCAGGACAATGTCATCCTCTCTGGTTGTTAGGCATATGGAAATCCGAGACATGTACACAGACCCACGGTAGGGTAACTGCGCACAGACCCTCAATTTACCGGAGTGCCAACACCCCCCTGCGGCCCCCTTATGGGGCCCGCACGTCATTAGCGAGATTTCGAGAGTTGCGTCCCATAACTAAAATGTCACATCAATGAAGCCCACTTCAAAAGACCATATACGTCGCCGCCGTCCGTCCGGCCGCATGCTGTTCGCAGGATATATGAGAGGGGACCTTTGGCGACATCTGGAAAGTGGAACAGAGGAAATCCGTCGGAGGCGCATTGAGATAGTAGGCTTCGAAGTTAGGCTTCCTAACTATGGGCCGAAAGTGACGGGACGTTTTCGGTGAAAGATACCAAGAGGTTATCCCAGTAGCGGAAGCTATTAGGGGTATACCGAATCCACCCATACCCTTCTGAGATCAGCTGTAGGTTGGTTGGTCCTAGTAATAGGACCCCTCTACGGAGGCCGGCGGACCAAGGGGAAGCACGCTCAGAAAGGAAGACCTAGATAAGTCGGAGACCCTTAAGACGCTGACACGTCGGGCTCGGACTTGCGATTGGCACTAGGTGATCCGGCATGAACCTGATCACTTCATGACCGAGGAGACGACTGGACGATAGTCAACAAGACTAAAGTCATATAAAAGTCTATGCGGACATCTAAGTTGGAGACGGCTGTTTGGTATAACAAATAGCGCAGTCATCTCAACGGAGGAATACTATTCCGAGTCCGCGAAAGGGTGTGATAAGTTTCAGGGTCAAACGGTGTTCGCACTTATAAGATTCTGGACGTTTGCGTATTAAAACCAGAGTGGTACTTCGGAGGCATAGTAGTTAGAAGTAGTCCGCGAACACTCAGATGCGGGATATAAATATCGAAGTGCCTCCCGAGCTTTACAGACATCATCAAGTAACGGAGAAGAGATCTTATCAATATAATATTGTTTTCGCTTTAAATCTTTACCTTACCTATTTTATCGAGAAGAGCCTTCCACGACAGATTCTCCAATCAAAGATTTCGGGCCTACGTCCCTCAGTTATATACTTGAGTTTGGCGTCCGGCTAACAGTATATTAATAGTTCTCCTGTTACCAAGGCTCACTATATGAACTACGAGTTCACTTCAAACTCCACCCTCACCTCAGACTTCGATTACATTTTCGAAGCACCTCACTGTACAATCTATATTCATTCCTTCGAAGAAATATTTGAAACCGAGCTGTTCGGGATCGAAGAAGACTATACGCAAGAACCCGCGTGGTTCACAGTACCTTTCGGGATCCCAACGAGGGATCAATTCAGTAGCATATATCGTACCTGGCACGGTTCGGATTTCGATTGGAATTCGACCGAGTCAGAAGATTTCGTCAACTGGAGCACCCAGTGCTCCTTAAGGACGGAAGAAAAGGAAAAGGAAAACCCAGGGACAGTTGTCCGGGGGCCAGACATCCCCTCGGCCTGGGCCTGATACACCTTTATATGTACTATAAGTACATTTTAAACCTCGAGAAAAAGGAGATCCAGGTTTTGAGCCCAGAATCGGACCGACCGAATCCTTTTTTACCTACCCCCCTAGAGTGTGTCAAACGTTGGATACCTTACATACGATTCCTTAAACATTTTCAAGGATATCGAGAACTCTGGTACGAAGTACCAGAAATCACTCAACCAGGGTTACTAGAGCAGTTAGCCTATCTGGAAAGTATCACAATGGCCGAGATACCTCAGGACCCAAGAAAGAGAATAACGACGGGGGAACCAATAGACACCCGCCCAGATACTACGGATAAAGCGGATGACTCCGCCATTCATAGTCCCTTCCCTTCGACACCTCAGGATCCAGCATTCAGAAGAGGAGATTTACCCTCTCACCGATCCTCTAGTGTCGCAAGCACTCATAGGATCTCAAGGGCTTCCACACCGAAGCCTGGAGAACACGCTGCAAACCTAGCCAGGTTGGCTGCGCGTCTTGGAGTTACATTGGGTCAAATAAGACGAGATATAAATACCTCACTTGACCAAGCCAATATCGCCTTCAACCATTTGAAGGGGGCTACCCAAGACAATACCTTAAAGCTACTTAAGGTTCAACAGCAAATCATAAAAAGACAAGACATCCACGATAAAGATATTGCAATCTTGTTGATGCAGCTATCCGGTGTGGAAAGCGAAATTAAAGGGATCCAAGAGGAAATGATACGGGAAGTGGCAAAGAAGATTGACGCCCAAGAACGGCGTCAACAGGAACATGAAGAGGTAACCACGAGGTTACATGGAACCTTGGGGGAAGAAAGCCAAGCTTCATTAGCCCGAGATCAGACTTTGGAACAAATGGTCCTCAGTCTACGAGCGGAATTCGTAGAATTCCGTGCCCAAAGCACCACGCGTGAGAGAGAGGTAAACAGTACCCTAGGACAGATGCGTTTAGACCAGACTACTGGCCAGGCGGAGATCCGCCGATCTCAGGACCAGCAGCAGCAACAAAATAATGAGACTAACAATACCCTAAAGGTATTGACACAGTCAATAAACAGAATGTTGGCTGCCGCAACGAGTCCCGAAGCTCCAGGACCCGCACCCTTACCCGCAGTTCAAGAAACTGATGACGAGGAGTACTATGCTCCCCCTACACGAAGGGAAAAGGGAAAAGGTCGGGAAGCGGCTGATGCATCTCTCTCAGGTGCCCAGGGAGGTAACCCAGGGGATCCTAGTGACGATGACAATGACGATGATGATGATGAGAGAGGAAGACGAAGAGGAAGTCCTAGCCGCCGCGGGCCAGGACAAACACCAGGACAGCCTGGCATGGCAGAGACGCTGGCCAACGCGATGGCGCTAAACATTAAGCAACCGTCAGAACCACCCCCATTCTTTGAGGATAGACCCGCACAAGATATATTTGTGTGGATTTCGCAATGCACGGACTATTTCGAAAGAAATCCGCGCATCTGGGATGACGCCCAAGAACGTGTCATATATGCGCTCAGTCATACAAAAGGAGACATAGTTCTTCCCTATACTATATGGTACCGAAAGGCTATGGACGGACTTCAAGGGGAAACCCAGCAACCGGAGCTGGCGACATGGACCCGCTTT
>JACCEG010000140.1:147093-175482 GCA_014065205.1 Tuber brumale
GAATCCACCCATACCCTTCTGAGATCAGCTGTAGGTTGGTTGGTCCTAGTAATAGGACCCCTCTATGGAGGCCGGCGGACCAAGGGGAAGCACGCTCAGAATGGAAGACCTAGATAAGTCGGAGCCTCTTAAGACGTTGACACGTTGGGCTCAGACTTGCGATTGGCACTAGGTGGCCCGGCATGAACCAGATCACTTCATGACCGAAGAGACTACTGGGACGATAGTCAACAAGACTAAAGTAATATAATAGTCTATGCGGACATCTAAGTTAGAGGCCGCTGTTTGGAAAGACAAATAGCGCAGCCATCTCAACGGAGGAATACTATTCCGAGTCCGCGAAAGGGTGTGATAAGTTTCAGGGTCAAACGGTGTTCGCACTTATAAGATTCTGGACGTTTGCGTATTAAAACCAGAGTGGTACTTCGGAGGCATAGTAGTTAGAAGTAGTCCGCGAACACTCAGACGCGGGATATAAATATCGAAGTGCCTCCCAAGCTTTACAGACATCATCAAGCAACGGAGAAGAGATCTTATCAATATAATATTGTTTTCCCTTTAAATCTTTACCTTACCTATTTTATCGAGAAGAGCCTTCCTCGACAGATTCTCCAATCAAAGATTTCGGGCCTACGTCCCTCAGTTATATACTTGAGTTTGGCGTCCGCCTAACCCTGGTATACAGGTCATGTCCTGCCGCTATTCTTGAGCTCTTTGTTGGCAAGTATACCTTTTTGCTCACTCTCTTGACCCTAATAATGGGTTCCTTTCCACCGTTTCGAGGTTCCAAATCCAAGTCCTTATCTCCGTCCCAGTCTTCTCCTTCATCGCCTACTCTCGCTACCAGTGATATCAGGAAACTTTCTTCTTTCAAAGTTTTTTGTTCACGATGTGTAGCTCCCTCTCCAGGATGGTACTCCGGCCACTTGCTTAATGCGTCAAGCTTTCCGCCTTTTGTGCCTGGTCGGTATAAAATAAAAACATTTGCATTCCACTAGCTTCTGAGCCCGTCGAATTTGACAGCCACTCTAAACTCTTGAGGTGAGGAAGTATTGTATGTTTTGATGGTCGGTAAACACTGTAATGGGTTTTTCTGTCCCGATCAAGTAGTGTCTCCATTCTTTAAATGCTTCAAGGATTGCGAGGAGTTCTTTATCATGAATCTCATAATTGTGCTCCGCCGAATTTAATTTTTTGGAATGGAGAGTTACTGGATATAACCTTTTCTCAAAATATTGAGAAAGAACACAACTGAACGCGAAATTGCTTGCGTCGGTTTCTACCACCCTCTCTCTTTCTGGGAACAGGTGATGTAGTATAGGGGCTGTTGTGAATCGGTATTTTAGCACCTTATAAAGCCGTATCCTGCTCAACTCCATTTTTGAAATTCTCAGGATTTTCTTGCAATGTCTTGGTTATTGGTTTGCAAATTGCCGAGAAGCTTTATATAAAACATCAGTAGAAGTTAGTGAATCCAATAAAGACTTGTACTTCTCTAACCGACTTAGGTGCTATTCAAACCATTATGGATTCCACCTTGCCGGTGCTCATAGACACCCTATTGACTACTACCATATAGTCGAGGAATTCTACCTCAGTGGCATGGAAAGTAGATTTCTTTAGTGATACCACTAGTTGAAAGTCTGACGGACTTTATAAAACTCTTTTGACTGCTTTGATGTGTTCTTTTTCATCCTTTGAGTAGATGAGAATATCGTCAAGATAACAAACGACTCCAATATCTAGGTATTCTTTCAGTACTTGGTTCATCATATCTTGGAATATTGGCGGAGCATTAATCAATCCAAGAGGCATGACCTCATATTCGTACTATCTGTATCTTGTACAGAATGCCATTTTCCATTCATCTCCTTCCTTTATTCTAATCAAGTGGTAACCGTCCATAAGGTCTAGCTTGATGAAGATCTTTATGCTGGCTACTCTATCTCTGAGTTCGGACATAAGTGAAGGAGATGCTTGTTGAGGATAGTAATCTTATTTAGATTTGGGTAATCTACAACTAAACGTAGTCTTCCATCAGGTTTGGGTACAAATAATATCGGTACTCCTGCAGGAGATTGACTACGAGTAATCTTTCCCTGCTTAATTATTGTTTCCAAGTATTCTCGTAAACCGTAAAGTTGTTTTTCGGATAGTGGATAAAACGGGCCCCAGCGGCGAGTTCATCCAGGGGTCAACTTGGTCTCGTGGTCGAATGTCTGTCTTGGGGCTAATTTTTCTGCCATCTGGGCTTCAAACAAATATTTGTAATGCCAGTATTCTTACGGTAATGATTCGAGTTCTACCGTATTTTCTAGGACTCCAATTCTTCTGATGCGGCAAGCATTATGGTCCTAGGTGATGGATTCATCATATTCGATCATATCCGCTATTCCGTCATCTTCTTGCACACCGTTTTCACAACTTTTTGCGGAGAGGGCCCAGTTTTCTGGATCTTCTATGTGAGACACTGCGTGTTCACAATGCTACAAACCAAATGGAATTATCATTCCATAGTGACCTGGCTTAGCTACTTCACGCAACACTTCAGAGATGTGTGGGCATTTTCCTACTTCCAATTTAATAGGGAGAGTGTAACACTTCTCTCCTGAGGCAGCTAACGATCCGTCAAAGCCTAAGATATCAACTGCATTGTTGCGTTCCATAGTAGCCACGCGAAGGTCTTCAACTAGGTCCTTATTGATAACGAATACATTAGATCCCACGTCTAACAAGACTTTAACATTTTATCGCTTATCGAGTATATGGAGGTAAGCGATCCCCTCTGCACAGTTGTATCGCTTTAGTTTTGGAGCATCTAACTCCCCGTGCTTAGCGCGGATAAGACTCTTTTGGTTCTTTCATTTAGGCATTGTTGATGTTGGGTGTAGGTAACAAGATGTTTGTTACCATGCCTGCATAGTTTCGACCATTGAGGTCTCCTCAGACAAACTAGTAACTCTTTTAGCTCTAACAATCTGGGTCTACATACTTAAGTGGCATTTCACCAATACGTAATTGCGCATGACCAGTTTTCAGGCTGGATGCCTTCTTCTGACCTGCCAGACCTAGGCTCATAGTAGGTTCTCAGGCGGTTATTAGCTATATTAGTCCCCTGGTGTGGGGTTCCCACGTTCACCGAATCCTTTCCCTTATAGTTTTGGTTATCCGTCCAGCTCCCTCAAAGGGGCCTTGCGCATCAAAGCCGTACATACCTATCCCACACTCTGGCAAAAAGGCAAGATAGTACATAAACATAATACGACTCAGACTCATGTGGTAGGAAGAACAGCCCATGTTGGTTGTCGTCCTGTCGTATATTGTTATCAGGTAGATCTTGCATTGCTATGTCCCAACTTCTTCGGTATAGTAACTTGCTTGTACCCGAGTAGCAGGCAACCACCAGGTGACTCGAGGAACTTCGCACTGTTTGCTCCTGAGCCATGTGCGCCTGTTAACTATCCTCTCTTTCGATCAAGACTCTCCATATATCCATTCTTGTGTTCGAGCTCATAAGTCCCTCATGGGGTCCGTTTACTTAGAGCCTACTTGCATTGATCTTGAAAGGAGAGACTCGCTTCACGTTACTTTGATCATTTTGAGTTTCGACTCCCGTAGTTGCACAAGGAATACCCGATCCCTGTCCTGGTCGGTACTCAATACACCCCAGCCAAAGTGGGTTTCGATTTCGATTCCAGCTCCATCTGGACACCGTATACCTAATCGCTGTTGCTATTGGTGCCAGTGAACTGATCCAGGTCAGTTCCTCATCGTCCGCCAGCTCCCAGATCTTCTTAACTCGGGCTCTGTTCTGGGCGGTTACCACTCTGGGAGCTAATTTAGGCTCTACAATAGCCGATCCTGCTCATCGAATTCCCTTCTCTATCAGTCTTGAGCTAACAATTGCTGCCAATATATGGGCATCTCCCCAACACGTTTGATAGGTGTGGTTCTTCTTTCCATATTGTGTACAATCCTCTTCTTGCCTTCGAGTGTCTACCACACTTTGCAGGATACCTGTATGTGCCTCGCCCAAGTTTGTGTGGGTGGTCTTAGTTACACCTCCCAAACCTTTCCTTAGCTTCTCTAGCTCATTGTCCCTTTTTCTCTTTCGTAGTAGGGCACCACCTCCCTTGACATAACGTTTAGTATCCCTTTGTCACTTCAGTTCAGAGTCCCGTCGGTCTTCTCTTTTGACCTCTTGGACTACTTTAAGCTTGGGCGGTTTATCTCACGCAATTCTTTCTCTGGCCAGAGGTCCTTCTTCTGACCCACCGCACTGCCTTAGCACCCATTCCCATTCTTCATCTGTTGTATACTGTAGAGCCAGCAATCTGCTTACAATTTGTTCAGGAAGTTTATCTTCGACTTCCTGCCTCGAGGACTCTCCAGTCATGCGTGCACGAATGTTATAGTTATGCAAGATCGTTAGGTAATCTTCAATACTACCATCGTACTTGACTCGCTTCATAGCTTGAAGTGCTTGTCATTCAGCTTCTACCCGGACAAATTGTTTGATCATATCGCGTTCAAAATGAGTCCATGTTGCTAGTTCCAGTTACTGGGTTCTTCCTTGAAGTCCGTCCATAGTCTTCCAATACCAGACGGTGTAAGGATGCACTATTTCTCCTCTCGTATGGCTGAGTGCATATATAACGTGTACCCAGATATCGTCCCAGATTCTCGGGTTCCGCTCAAAATAGTCAGTACATTGTAGAATCTACACATATATGTGTTGTACAGGTTTATCCTCAAAGAATGGGGGTGGCTCTGATGGTCACTTAATATTTAGCACCATCATGTTGGCCTGTGTCTTTGCCATTCCAGACTGTTCTGGTGGTTGTCCTTGCCTTCTCCTGCTAGGACTTCCTCTCCTTCTTTCTCTCTCATCATCATCGTCATCATCGTCACTCAGGTCTCCTGCATTACCTCCTCGGGCACCTGAGGGGGATGCATTAGCGGCTTCCTTGCCTTACCCCTTATCTCTCTGTGTAGGCGGAGCGTAGTATTCTTCGTCATCTGTTTCCTGTACGGTGGGTAAGAGTGCGGGCCCTGCAGATTAAAGACTTGGTGTGGTAGCCAACATCCTGTTTATTGATGCCGTTAATACTTTTGGGGCATTATTCGTCGCATTATTCTGCTGCTGTTACTGGTCTTGAGACCTGCGAATCTCCGCTTGATGAGTGGTCTGATCTAGGCGTATTTGCACTAGGGTACGGTTGACCTCTCTTTCCCCCTTGATACTTTGATTTCGGAATTCTAGGAATGCTGCCCTTAGGTTGATGACCATTTGTTCTAAAGTTGGATCTTGCGCTAATGCCGCCTGGCTTTCTTCTCCAAGTGTACCATGTAACCTCGTAGTTACCTCTTCATATTCCTGTTGATATCTATCTGGGCGCCTATTTTCCTTACCACTTCCCATAGCATCTCCTCTTGTATCCCATTAATTTTGCTTTCTACACCTGCCAGCTGAATCAGCAAGACAGCAATATTGTTATCGTGGACATCTTGTCCATCAGCGATTTGCTGTTAAACTTTAATTAATTTTAAGGTAGTATCTTAGGTGGCTCCTTTCAAATGTTTGAAGGCGATATTGGCTTGGTCGAGCGAGGCATCTATATCCTGCCTTATTTGACCCAGCGTCAATCCTAGAGGAGCAGCTAGCTTGGCTAAATTGGCAGTGTGGTCTCCACCTGGGTTTGGTGTAGAGGCCCTTGACATCCGAGGTGTGCTTGCTACACTAGAGGATTGGTGAGAGGGTAAATTTCCTCTTCTGAATGAGGATTCATGAGGTGTTGATGAGAAGGGACTCCATATTGCCAAATCATCAGTTTTATCTATCGTATTTGGGCAGGTATCAATGGGCTCTCCCGCTGTGATCCTCTTTCTCTGGTCTTGCGGTATCTCGACTATTGTGATACTTTCCAGGTAGGCTAATTGCTCTAATAGTACCGGACGTATGATTTCTGGTACTTCGTACCAGAGTTCTTAATATCCTTTAAAGGGTTTATGCAATCGTATGTAAGGTATCCAACATTTGAGATACTCTAAAGGTGTAGGTATGAAAGGGTTCGGTTGATTTGATTCTGGACTCAGAATCTGAATGTCCCTTTTCTTGAGGTTTAAAATGTACTTGTAATACATATAATGATTTGTTAGGCCGAGGCCAAGGGCATGTCTGGCGCTTGGATTACTGTGCCTGGTTTCTTGTTATCGGAGTACTGAGTACTCCACTCAACAAAGTATTCAGACTTGGTGGAACTCCACTCGAAGTCCGTACCGTACCAGGTACGATATATGCAATTGAATTAATCCCTCGTTGGGATCCCAAAAGGCATTGTGAACCATGAGGGTTCTGTGATAAACTCTTCTTCGAATGTCTGAATATAGATGGGACAGTGAGGTGGTTCGAAAATATAATCCAAGTCTGAGGTGAGCGTGGAGTTTGAAGTGAACTCGTAGTTCAGATAGTGAGCCTTGGTAATAGGAGAACTATCAATATACTGTTAGGCAGAGGCCAATCTCTAGTATAACTGAGGGACAGAGGCCAAAATCTTTGTTCGGAGAATCCGTTAAGGAAGGCGGGTCTCGATAAGGTAAAGGTAAAGTAAAGATTTATGAGGTAAACAATTTAATATTGATAAGATCTCTTCTCCGTTGCTTGATGATGTCAGTAAAGGTCACAAGGCACTTCAATATTTGTATCCCACATCTGTGTGTTCGTGGACTACTTCCTTCTACTATGCCCCTGTAGTACGACTCTGGTTTTAATACGCAAATGTCCAGAATCTTATAAGTGCAAACACCGCTTAATCCTGAAACTTATCACACCCTTTCGCAGACCCGGAATGGTATTCCTCCAGTGAGATGGCTGCGCTATTTGTTATGGCAAACAGCGGCCTCCAAGTTAGATATCCGCATAGACTATTATATTACTCTAGTCTGGTTGACTATAGTTCCAGTAGTCTCTTCAGTCATGAAGTGATCAAGTTCATGCTTGTCCACCTAGAGCCAATCGCAAGTCCGAGCCCGACGTGTTAACGTCTCAAGAGACTCAGACTTATCTAAGTCTTCCATTCTGAGCATCCTTCCCCTTGGTCTACCGGCCTCTACAGAGGGGTCCTATTACTAGGACAAACCAACCTACAGCTGATCTCAGAAGGGTATGGGCGGATACAGTATACCCCTAATAGCTGCCACTACTGGGATATGCTCTTGGAGTATTTCGCTGCACACGTCCCGTCACCTTTGGCCCATTGTTTAGGAACCCTAACCATGAAGCCTCCTATCTCAATGCACCTCTCATGGAATTTCTCCGTTCCACTTCCCAGATGTCGCCAAAGGTCCCCTCTCATATAACCTGTGAACAGCATGCGGTCACACAGACGGTGGCGACGTATATGGTGTTATGAAGTGGGCTTCATTGATATCACATTTTAGTTATGGGGCACAACTCTCAAAATCTCGCTAATGATGTGCGGGCCCCATAAGGGAGCTGAAGGAGAGTATTGGTACTCTGGCAAATCGAGGGTCAGTGCGCAGTTAGCCTAACGTGGGCCTGTACATATGTCTCAAATTTCGATATGCCTAACAAGTATGGACTGCTGCAACCATTACAAATACCCTACACAGCATGGGTATCTATCATAGTGGACTTTATCACTCAACTACCGGAGTCACCATGGTGCACTCAAATATTGGTAGTACTTGATCAGTTTAGAAAGATGGCACATTTCATCGGACTTCAGACCTCTGCTATGGCCCAGGATATCACAAATGCATTCCTAAAAGAAGCATGGAGACTCCAGGGTCTATCAACCGAGATCGTCTCGGACATGGACTCAAAGTTTGCAGGAGAACTTTGGCAATCTCTTTGCAAAGCGCGGGAAATTAAGCGAAGAATGTCGTCGGTATACCACTCCCAGACGGTCGGACAAACTGAATGTACCAACCAAGTGCTGGAAGGATACCTTCAAAGTTTTGTCAACTATGATCAAGATGACTGGTATCAGCTATTACCTCTAACGGAACATGCCTATAACAACTCTGCAACCAACGCTCATGGAATGTTACCATTCTATGCGAACTACGGTTTCCATCTACAGACAGAGTGGATGTAGGAGCGCCAAGCTCAAAATCCAGGAGTAACACTCTATGAGAACTGGATTAAGATGATACATAAACAAGGAAGAGGGTGACTAGAAAAGACACAGGAAGGAATGTCAAAATATTATGAGTGAAACTCGCGACAACACCCAGACTTCAAGATCGCGGACAAAGTAATGTTAAACGTAAAGAACACTTGAACCTGACAGAAATCAAAGAAGCTAAGTCATAAGCTATGCAGTCATTTTCATATCATAGAAAAATGCGGATTATGAGCCTTCAAGCTCAACATATCCATGCGATGGAACATTCCACGCGCATTCCATGTCGCACTATTGGAACCTTATTGCGAATCAGTTCCTGATAATGGCCAAAATCTCACGGGAGAACCGGAGGACATTGACAGCGATCTACACTAGGAGGTTGAAAAAATAGTAAGAAGTGAGATTCGCTCTTACAGAAAACGGGTATGCAGTTGCTACCAAGAGAAGGGGGAACTGTTGTACTTCGTTAAATGGCAAGGGCGTTCAGAAGATGAGAACACATGGGAGCCAGCTACCGGTATGGAAAATGCGGCGGAAGTTGTTGAAAGTTTTCATAATGAAAATTCAGACATGCTAGAAAGGGCAGAAGTAAGATAGTGAGGAAAAGGTTTTCCTACCATTGCCAAGTAAACGTGGAAGGTTTTTTACCCTGACCACACTGAGTCTTAAAATGTATTTAGAAGAAATTATAAAAGGCATTCGAGGTGTAGCCTAGTAGGAAGGAGCTCATATTAGGCATATGAAAATCCGAGACATGTGCACAGACCCATGGTAGGGTAACTGTTCACAGACTCTTGATTTACAGTAGTACCAATACCCCCCTCCAGCCCCCTCATAGGGCCCGCACGTCATTAGTAAGATTTCGCGAGTTTCCTCCCATAACTAAAGGGTCACATCAATGAAGTCCACATCAGGATACCATATACATCGCTGCCGTCCATCCGACCACATGAGGTTCGCAGGTTATATGGGAGAGGACCTTTGGCGACATCTGGGAAGTGGAATGGAAGATATCTGACGTAGGCGCATTGAGATAGTAGGCTTCAAAGTTAGGCTTCCAAAACTATAGGCTGAATGTGACAGGACATTTTTGACGAAATACTCCAGGAGGATGCCCCAGTGGCAGAGGCTATGAGGGGTATACCGAATCCACTGATACCCTTTTGAGATCTGCTGTAGGTTGGTTGGTCCTAGTAATAAGATCCCTCTATGGAGGCCGGCGGACCAAGAGGAAGTGTGCTCAGAATAGAAGACATAGATAAGTCAGAGTGCCTTGAGACGTTGACATGTCGGGCTCGGACTTGTGCTTAGCACTAGGTAGCCTGGCATGAACTTGATCACTTTATGACCGAAGAGCCTACTGGAACGATAGTCAACAAGACTAAAGTAATATAATAGTCTATGTAGACATCTAAGTTAGAGGCCGCTGTTTCGAATAACAAATAGTGCAGTTATCTTAACAGAGGAATACTACTCCGTGACCGCGAAAGGGTGTGATAAGTTTCAGGGTCAAACGGTATTCGCACTTATAAGATTCTGGTCGTTTGCGTGCTAAAACAGGATGGTACTTCATGGGCATAGTAGTTAGAAGTAGTCCGCGAACCCTCAGACATGGGATATAAATATCGAAGTACCTCTCAAGCTTTATAGACATCATCAAGCAATGGAGAAGAGATCTTATCAATATAAAGTTTTTTACAATATAAATCTTTACCTTACCTAATTTATCGAGATGAGCCTTCCTCAACAGATTCTCCGATCAAAGATTTTAGCCTACGTCCCTCAGTGACATACTTGAGTTTGGCATCTGCATAATACTATTCAGGACATACCAAATCCCCCTATTCTCTTCCATGATCAGCTGTAGGTTGGTTGGTCCTTGTGATAGGGCCCCTCTATGGAGGCTGGCGGACTAAGAGGAAGCATGCTTAGATAGAAAGACCTAGATAAGTCGGAAACTTATAAGACTTTGACACGTTGGGCTCAGACTTACGATTAGCACTAGGTGGCCCACCATGAACTTGATCACTACATGACTAAAGACACTACTGGAACAACAGTCAATAAGACCAAAGTAACATAATAGTTCCTGCAGACAACTAAGTCGGAGGCTGCCATTTGGTATAACAAATAGCGCAGTAATCTTAGTGGAGGAATACTATTCTGTAACTGTGAACGGGTGTGATAAGTTTCAATGTCAATGGTGCTCGCACTTATAAGATTCCAGACATTTGCATATTAAAACCAGAGTGGTACTTCGGAAGTATAGTAGTTAGTAGTAGTCCGCGAACACTCAGGTGTGCGATAAAAATATTGAAGTGCCTCTTGAGCTTTACAGACATCATCAACCAACCGAGACGGGATCATATCAATATAAAACTGTTTACCTCATAAATCTTTACTTTACATATTTTATCGAGATGTGCCTTCCTCGACAGATTCTCTGCAAAAGACTTTTGGCCTAGGTCCCTCAGTTATACTAGAGATTGGCGTCCTCCTAACAGATGCTTTGACTAAGTACTGACTTTCACACCAGATTCCTACAGAGACCCTAGGTCTAAGCTTCCTACAATTTGGCACCTAGACATACCCAATGCCAGCTATCTAATGGTGCAACGAACATCCACCCAACCTGAATATTCATCACGTTATAGCCTGGCAGGTCCTAGGTAAAGCTTTGACTATATACCGACTTTGACGCCAGATTCCTACAGGGTGCTTGGGATACAGCATGTGGCACTTTGGTACCTAGACGTACTCGATGCCAGCTGTCAAATAATCTAAAGAACATCTATGCAATGTGAATATCCATGGAGGTACAGCCTAACAGGTCTTAAGTGAGGTTTGGACTAAGTGCTGGCTCTGATACCAGATTCCTACAGAGCCCTTGGGCCCAGCATGTAGCACTTTGGCTCCTAGACCCACTCGACGCCAGCCTTTCAATGGTGCAAAGGATATCTACTCGATACCAATATCTACAGAGTTTTAGGCTATTATAGAGGTGGTATTCTATAGTAAGTCTTTAACTAAGTGCTAAGCTTCACACCAGATTCCTACAGAGTCCTTGAGATGCAGCATGTGGCACTTTGACACCTAGACATACCCAATACCACCTTTTCAACAGTGCAAAGAATGTCTACTTAGTGCTAATATCCACAGAGTTACAGGTTATTATCAAGGTTGTATTTTCTGGCCTGGCTTCGACTAAGTACTGACCTTGATACTAGATTCCTACAAAGCCCTTAGGACACAGGATACGACACTTCTGTCCCTAGACCTACTCAATGCCAGTCCTCCAATCATGTAAAGAACGTTTACTCGACATCAAAACCCATAGAGTTACTGGCTGTTATAGAGGTGGTATTCTCTAGCGAGGCTTTGACTAAGTGCTGACTTTGATACCAGATTCCTACAAAATCCTTGGAATGCAGCATGCAATACTTTAGCTCCTAGGCGTACTTAATGCCAGCCTTGCAACAGTATAAAGCACAGCTACCTGGTGCTAATATCCATGGAGTTACAGGCTGGTGGGTCTTTGGTGAGGTTGTGACTAAGTGTTGACTCTGATGCCAGATTCTGACAGAGCCCTATAGACTCAGCTTCTGATACTTTGGCATCTAAACATATTGATGCTGGCTTTCCAATGGTGCAAAGAATGTTTCCCTACTGCTAATACCTACAGAGTTACTGGCTATTATGTCCTTTACTTGTCTTGTAGTTGCTGTTTCTTCATATTAGCTTTTGTACTTCCTGTTTCTATCTATTAGCTTTTGTAAGATACTAGTACTATAATAAAGACAATTTTCTGGACCAATATTATAAATGGCCAAGTGTGACCTAGGTCAGGAGTGTGAGTTATACCCTGATGTCTTGTGAATTTGGTAATTTGTCAGACACCAGTGTGATATCAGGATACATTCCTCACATTTGATTGCTACATCTGGTTGCGTACTGTAGATTTGGTCGCTATGTTTGGTTGCATCCTGTATTTCTTGTGAATTTGGTTGCTACACCTGGTTGCATCCTGTGCATCCTGTATTTGGATAGTTGCGTCCCAGGTATGGTTGTTATGCTACCTTGCGTCCTGAATCGCAATTCATGTTCTGGGATTCTGTGCATCAAACGCTCGAAATGCACAGGATATAGCAGTTTATTTTTGCTGATGTTGTATTCAATCTCCATCCTATATATTTTATTGTACTACAGTGCTGGAACCCAACCGATCACAGTCCAGCAGATAATGTATAAGCTCTATAGTGTGACTAGAAGGGAGTGCTAGACTTTAATAAATGAAGGTCTGTGCATTTTGGTTACTCTACTCTAGGAATATATTTCGATATGGCTTACAATTTATATTAATGATCTTTTTAAAGCATCATAACTCAGTCACATGTCGTAAAAGTAATTTAATTCTTTGTAAAATAGTATTATAAGTGTTCCAATTCTGAGATCTAAATCTTAAAGCATATGATACAACATTTCCTATACTGTAATGATGTGAAATTGGTAATATTTCAAGCAAGTATCTTTTTGTTGAAGAGTGCATACAAATTCTCAGTACTTAAGTCTGTATTTTTTGAATCAGTTGTACCAAGTGCTGAAAACTCTTCACTGAACAGGTAACTTTATTACAGAATTGTGAATTACAGAACCCTTAAATCTACAGCTATATATTAGTATATTTTTTATTCCAATTGATTGAGATGAGAGTGCAATTCACCATTTCTATAACTAGGAATTTCAGCCAGGTTGATAAGTTTCAGGTGCTACTTTGACCTACTAGTGATGACTTTTGTCCAAGAACTATACTTCAATGCCATAAGTAGTTGTCAATCACACCAAGAGCTCATCATAACTCCAACAAATGTTGAAGTTTTTAAACTCAGTCCTTTAAAGTGGTGATCCAGTGACCTATCCTCCAGCGCCGCTAAACTGCTTTTGTGGTGATCGATTTTAAGGAGAATGGCCGTAAGACCATACTCTAATGAATGCACAAACTCGAAGGCGTAGTGGAAGCGGACATTGAAGGCCCCGATTCCGAGTCCTATTCCATGTTTTTTAAATTCATGAAAGGAGGGGAAACTACCACGGAAGGGGGGGAGGGGCTGTGGTTTCAGGTGTTTTTTTGACTGTGCCCCCCCGACCAGGCAATTTTGGACTTCACAGTACGTGGTTCGATCATTCAAGTTTTTGGGGTAGGTGTCCGGGCTCAACTCCGCCGCATGACCATTTTCTTTTGCGGGGTGGTTGGTGAGTTGGGCGCACTGGCAGCGTTGTGGGTTCACACTCTCGTACCCGCGTTCTGTATGACATTGTGAGGAGTGGGGAGGTTAAGCATCCTGTCGGTTTCAGCATATGTGATTCTGACCTGAGGAACCGATCGCGGGAGTGGTGTATGGGCAACTAATTTTTGGGTACCGGTTTGGTAGATAGCACTTTTGCGGCCAATTGGCTACCGTAACTGACTTCCTCGGGGGTGGGTTGTTATTATATCACAGGGCATCACTCGAACTCCACATCCAGCCAAAGTCTTGAGCGCCCAAATGCGATTGCGAAGACATGAGATCCTGCATGTGTGGTTTAAGGTTGCACGGTGCTGCTCCACATCAATGCTCCCGGACATGCCGCTTTTAGAAGAACCATGCCAAGGTTGTGACTGCGTCACAACCCCCCGCTTGCTCGCTTGCTCGCAACCTTAAGCATTCTCTGATGCTTTAAACATCCTTCCAGCACTCTCACACATTGTTTTAAGAGAAAACCTTTCAAATACCATGGAAAACAGGGGGGTACCTTTATAATACCATTCTTGGCAAGAACATACCATTGCAAAGCTTCACATTACAACGATCAGCAAAATATTTACTCAAGCACCCAGTTCCCCCACTCTTAGAATTACTTGAGACCTGCTGATATTTTTCAAAAATCTTTTCTAGCAACTTTCTTGGGATTCTTGGCCTAAAATATCACCAAGACATACCACATTGAAGCGGGGTCAGACCGACGTGATTCTGTGAAAAGGTTTCACTTTTTCGATGGTATATTTCTCGGTCAATGGTATCCGGAAGGTTTTTTCGCCAAGAGCATGGTATTGAAAAGGTTCACCCCCCCGATAGCTCAATGACAGATTCGGCTCAACAACACTTTTAGACTATACCAAATCCAAACCAAAGTCCCACCACCTGAAAATAAAAGGTGTGAAAGGGGGAAGAAGAAAAAAGTGAGAACTTATTCTCAAAAACTTTAAAACAACGGGCACTCTCCGGAGAGTGCCCAAGGTTGCGAGCAAGCGAACAATCCGTAGGTTGTGATGCAGTCACAACCTTAGCACGGTTACGGAGTTTTATATCACTTGTATGACTTTGGCCTGCCTGGGGGGGCGGAGATCTGCGCCATATCCGCAAATGTGATATCCAAGCTGGTTAAGCATTCGCTACCAATATTTAAATTTAGTAACATACATGTCGCGCGACATAACACATTCCTCATTCCTCACTTGAACAGGTTTTGCGCAAGTACGGTAATATTAGAGCATAACAAGTCCGTCTTCCCCGTTACCCGTACAATAAGTGTTTACTCATCCTTGTGATGGGGTAAATTTTGTCAATGCAATTTTGTCAATGCATAACTCAGCATGATAAAACGGGTATCCACTTGGTGGCAGGTACCAATTTTATGAACAAAAGTGAAGAGGAGAGGACGGGAAGAACTCCTGTTCGTTCAGCCTTGGTCGCGCTATTTGATGGGCTGTTTTGTTCGTCAGTGCGTAGAATACGGTGCTGTATGGTACTCATATCGAGAAATAGATTCTCTGCCTATTAGGGAGGTTTTGCTAAGTCTGTTGGCTTTTGAACCTATCCTATCACCACAGCAGCGGTACTACTCTTTCCCCTCGCGGCAATGCGTGAAGTGGCTCAACTTTGCACAGTGTTATGAATAGTTCATTGGGGCAGTTTACACCATTGCTTATTTTCAGCTTGCCTATTTTTTAGTACGCCCACACGCCCACCACATTAACTAATGGTCATTTAAGGTTTGGCATTGTTGACGGCTCGCTTGCACAGTTCAGTTAAGCAAAATCCTGAGTGCCACCGACCTTACTTTGCTTAAAATTAAGGATCGTTCAATAGTGAACTGACTCAGCAAAACCTCCCATCTCACCACTTCCCTTGGATAAATATCCCTAGCCCTGCGTGGTTTGACTTCGGTCGCCGGGTATCATACAAGTACCGGTACTCGCCTTTGTACTATCATACCGGTAGCACTTCAGGGACGTTGGGAGGGGCTCGGGCTCGGGGCGTGAGCTAAAGTTAGCCTCGGGTTCATGCGTTAAGGATCGTGTTCTGGTCACACAAGATACCGCGGTCGGGGCTTTCGGAAGGAGCAAGAAACCACACCACCACCGCTGTACGGCACCGTACCCGTACAATGCAACACTCTCAAGGGAGAAATCTACATAAACCGGCCTTGCCTAACCTGTAATTCAAACAAAACTTCTACCAGCCAAGTGGCTTGCATAAATCCAAGCCTTAACTCCGCACCCCAACCGCCGCACTACTGGTGCATACCGTACTTCCACCTTCCGGCATTAGACACCCGGTATCATACCGCTATGATACCATATCCCCCAAATTAGTAATCACAACCCAAAACAACCAACCAACTGATTACTTAAGTAGGTACAACACCACTTCTTTTCCGATCACTTACCCTCACACCCTGGTACAGTACTTGTCCATAATCCCCTATCCATTCATCCATTCCAAAATGCAACCCCCCCCACCCGGGAACTGCACTTCCCCCAATGCCCAACCCAAAGCTAACTACCGCGCTCACCGCGGGCGCCTACCGCGCGTGTGACTCATGTCGAAACTCCCATTACTAAAGTTTGCCGGGATAGGACTTTCTAAGGCTACGCGAGGATGAGTAATCCCTCCGATCGCTTCCGTCATACTGGCTTGGAGGAGAGGGGGCGAGGGGGGGGTGGAAGCGGGGCGAGAGATAGTTTTTGGAGTGATGATGCGGGGGTGTAGGGTGGTTTATGGTTGTATTGCCGGTAAATATATATGGAAGGGGGGAGGTTAAGGTTGAGCGGGAGTCGGGGATGTGGAATGGTATCATAGTGGGATTGTCATATAGGGGGGTATGGTGAAGAGGTTCATGCGGGCGCACTCGGCTGCTCTGGTTAACGGGTTTGGGATTGGGGTTGGGGTTGTTAAGGGGTGATGGATACGGGTGTCGCAGTCCGGAGATACAGAATTGATTGGGAGTTGTTGGGGTGGATTGCAGCTGGGTTCTGCGGATATTCTCATCACGGCTGAGTTGATGGCTCGCAGCTGGGGGAATGCAGTTTACAACCCAGGGTTCAGGCACGCTACTGACGGTAACATACTAAGACTTTTTCTTATCTCTCTTTTTTTCCCCTTTCTTCCATTTTTTCCTTCTCAACGATTAGTAGTAGGTTTCCTTCCACTCGGTCAACCAACCTACAGATCTAAAACCAAAGGGCCATCCCCCGAGATATTCATACATCCAAGCCCCCTACTCAGTTCCACCCCCCCCCCCCCACTACAAACAACAGCCTTCTACTCGTACCTTCTCCTAAAACTGAGCTACGTGGTATGACATCATACGCTACCTGGAACACATATTTTACATACTCCCGCTAGTATAGGGGGGGGGAAGCCAAGTCCTACATTCCATTCCACTCAACTCCCTCTTTCAGTCGCGCATTCTACCCGAAAATAGTGAGAATTGGAAAGCAGCGGTACAGTACAAGCGGCTAGGTAATGACTAGGATCGAGTAGCTAAGGGCGGAAGGTAGTTATGCTAGGTTAGGGGAGGGGGTGACGAAATGTGTTTTTCATTACACTATGTGAATAGATTTGGGGGACGTAAGAAGGGCAATCTCAGTGACTTCGAGTATATATTCCAGGCTCCCACCAAAGAATTAAAACCAAGGGGGATCTCCTGTGTATACGTGCTTCACATTTTTGTTCTCACTCCAACAAGTTCCCTCTTAGCCTATCCTCACCTCGCCCAAGTACTACACCGTCCCACCCATTACCGGGGTGTGTCTTCATCCCATCCACCTACCGTACATCCGTACCGATTCTACTCCTGAACAACTTACCCAATTCCCCCCACTACTACCGCCACCCCCTCCTGGTCCTATCGCCCCCCTCTACGAGTGCTCGTATCCCACCCAGCCCCTCAGTTTACCCGCCCCACACCCTTTGAAATACAGCCGTGCTCCAATAACTATTTCTTTATTTTTTTTAGATATGTAATCTTCCCTTTTTGTGACAAAGCGGATATATTGGATATTTCGGGCTAGTTTGGGGAGTTTTTCTATATCACGCAGTCAAAAATAGCCGATTGTGGAGAACTACTCCCTGGCGAGGGAACCTCCGTTACATTGCCTCTCCACGAATGACACGAGTGGCTCGGTATGCTTGACTTAGTTGATACTGACTTAAACTTTCCAGTCCGAGCATGCCCCTTGAAGTATCAGATCTATCACATGTCGTAAGCAAGCGCAACTCATGCGATTGATAGTCTCGAGTCACATACTACAATGCAAGCCGTCACCCGCTATCACTCGTCCTCATTTCTGATTTCCATCAGGGGTAGCTCGCATGGTGTAGGGCATCAAATGGAGAAGCATAAGAGGGTGGAATTATTATTCAGATGTAAGCTATAGTGAACAAAACTTGACATGGTTTCAATCGCTACGTGCAGAAAGACGATAACTAGTGTCTCCTCGCGGGACGGGGTAATTGTTTTGTGAGAGTGGGGCCAAATTTGCCCGTCGCTCTGTGGGAAAGAGGGTAGCGGTTCAGTGAGCCCCTTCTGAAACTGACCTTACCCTGCAAATGCATCCCAGGAGGAACGTAACTTTGACTTAATTATACCCGTACCACCCTTCTCACTTCCTTTCCCACCTTCTACCCCTGGTCCCTCCCAATAAGGAGTGAGAAGCGGGAGCAAGCATGTAGTAATAATTACTCCGTACCTGAGGAATATAGTGGAGGGGTGCCCCGTGTTGCTCTGGGCTACCGGTTTCTCGACAATATGCTCGTTTTACGTCCTTTCGAGAGCGGGTAGCACGCGAACAGGGGGCCACTCATTTCTCGAACCCTTCACAAATCTTTATTCCACTTTCAACTGAAGTCCTGGTTAGCACCAGTGGATTTAGCGTGGTGCCTATTCTTCTTCCTCCTCTTTTCTCTCTTGTTCGATCTCACGTGTATCTTTTTCAGGCGTTTGGCGATTAGTTGTGACTCCGGCGGTCTGTTGATGACCAACTCGGAGCAACTCTCTCGGGGGATATCACATTCATAAATAGCTTATCTAATCTTCTTACTACCGTTTACTACCTTGTTACCGGAACGAATCTTTACCAAATAATTAATCTCGATTTTCTTTACTTACTCCTACTGGCCGTGAGAAACCGCAGATCGCTACAGATGTCTAGTAACTGGGGAGAAAGGAGGTGGGAAACTAGCCCACCAGGTGATTGCACAATCTAGAAAATCTCCTTCGCACTCATCTAAGTTGTTCCAAACAGATCCATTATCAAACCCCAATTAAAATTTCCCGGACCCCTCTCTCTTTCTCTCCTCCGAACCGGCGCGCTACGAGCCGGCCGATTAGCAGATCCACTTCCGGAATCCCTTGTCCAGCCCACTCCCCTATCAAAAACTCCGGTTAGTTAGTCCGACCTACTAGTGCTTCTTCCCTCACAAAACACCTGCCCCCCCTCGCCCTAGGCAGGAGGCAGACTGCTGCTGGTGGGATGCCCGGTGTATAGTAAGGAGACATAGAGCACAACACCAAAAGGAAGCCTGTTCCATTTTATCCAATTTTCTAGGACGAAAATGAAGCAATTCTTTACAAACTTTCACTACATCCAAACTCACAGCGCCCCGAATTCCTCAGGAATAGAGGATATTCTGGTAGTTTACCCCCCCCAGTTTGGCTGGATTTCATCGCTCTTGGGCGATCGCGCGAACCTGGATACCAAAGATGGAGAATGCTTTACTGCATTGCGGGGGATATGGGGCTGGAATCCGCAGCACTGAGGATCACTCGAGTGATGGTCAGTCAGTCGTATCTGGCCGATCTCGCCATTGTATGATACCAACTTAGCAGTGAAGTCCGCAGCCATGAACAGGCACGTAATGCTGCAAGTGGAGAATAATCAACGGACCTGTCAGTATGGTGCTCAGAGTACGACGGGTTGAGTCGGAGAGCAAACTATTTTTAACAGCCGCCGATATACCGTGTTGTATGAGGTTATATTTCCTTTCCCGCTCAAGCTACCTGCGCTTCACCTCCCCATCCCCTACTCGCCGGGGGATAGATGGCACTGAAATTCTGCTGACATTGGCTAATGTACAGATATTTAGCTGGGTGGAGGGATAACCCCTCTCCCGTTCTTGAGAGCACAGCCACTAAGACAACGTGCAAGTCAGCGAACGGCCGGTATGACAGTCACGGAGTAAAAAGGTCTCCCACTCTGATCCTAAGTAAGCTCACCTTTGTCTTTCTTCGTTTTCTACTCGAGTGCTTTGCCCGTAACCTGATACGGCATAGCCCTTTTCTCAAGGAGCAGTGATATTTTTTCTCTGGAATCGAGTATCTGTTGTATCCCTGATGGTGACTTATCCTATGGGCCAACTTTTCTTCCGTCCTACTTTCTCACCTTAAATGAAGATATGGAGAGGTTGGCTGTGCGGTAGCGATATTAGGACTTATGATATTATATAGAGTGTCGAATTGTGGCGACTGGTGGCGAATGGTAATACCTATTGCCATAGCGGTACCGTAAAGTCGCAGCTAACTTGGTGCTTAAATAAGGATATCGCAAAAGGATAAATGAAAAGAGTTAGGTAAAGATGAAACCCCCCGTCGGCATGTTTTTTATAGTTAAGTCCTCACACGGAATGAAGCCTGTTAGACGATTTGGCAACTTTAACTTTTTACCCTCCAGGAGAGTAATAAAACACCCAAGCAAATGTCTCGGTGAAAACGGTAGATAAGCGAAGAATACCTATTCAATATTTATCACAGCAACAACTATGGCACCAAAGACATCACACAAAGAGCTTAATAAAGTTGAGAAAGGAATGATTATTGCCCACTTTGAGATTTATCAAAAGTTTTCTACTGTCAACCAGATAGTTGGCCACTGTTATGCGGACACGGATCTCTAGTATAACTGAGAGACGTAGGCCAAAAATCTTCATTCAGAGAATCTGTCGAGGAAGGCTCGTCTCGATGAAATAAGTAAAGTAAAGATTTATGAGGTAAACAATTTAATATTGATAAGATCTCTTCTCCATTGCTTGATGATGTCGGTAAAGGTTGGGTAGCAATTCAATATTTATATCCCTCATCTGAGTGTTCGCGGACTACTTCTAACTACTATGCCTGTGAAAGTACCACTCTGCTTTGAATACGAAAATTTTGAGAATCTTATACGTGCGAGCACTGTTTGACCCTGAAACTTATCACAGCATTTCACAGTGACGAAATTGTATTCCTCCTTTGAGATGACTGCGCTATTAGTTATACCAAACTGCGGCCTACAACTTAGTTGTCCGCATAGACTATTATATTACTTCAGTCTTATTCACTATTGTTCTAGTAGTCTCTTCGGTCATGCAGTGATCAAGTTCATGCCGGATCAGCTAGTGCCAATCGCAAGTCTGAGCCCAATGTGTCAATGTCTTAAGGGTCTTCGACCTATCTAGGACTTCCTTTCTGAGCATGCTTCCCCTTGGTCCACCAGCCTCCGTAGAGGGGTGCTATTACTAGGACCAACCAACATACAGCTGATGTCAGAAGGGTACGGGTGGATCTGGTATATCTTTAATAGCCTCTGCTACTGTTAGGCATATGGAAATCTGAGATAAGTGCACAGACCTCATGGCAGGGTAACTGCGCACGGACCCTCAGACTTACCAGAGTGCCAACACTCTCCCTCCGGCCCCCTTATGGGGCCCACACATCATTAGCGAGATTTCGAGGATTGTGTCCTATAACTAAAATGTCACATCAATGAAGCCCACTTGACAACACCATATAGGTTGCCACCGTCCATCCAACCGCATGCTGTTCGCAGGATGTATGGGAAAGGACCTTTGGCGACATCTGGGAAGTGAAACAGAAGAGATCCATAGGAGGTGCATTGAGATAGTAGGCTACAAGGTTAGGCGTCCTAAACTATGGGCGGATAGTGACGGAGCGTTTTTGATGAAATACTCGAGGAGGGTGCCCTAGTAGCAGAGGCTATTAGGGGTATACCGAATCCACCCATACCCTTTTGAGATCAGCTGTAGGTTGGTTAGTCCTAGTAATAGGACCCCTCTACAGAGGCCGGCGGACCAAGGAGAAGCATGTGAAGAATGTAAGACTTAGATAAGTCAGAGCCCCTTGCGATGTCGACACGTTGGGCTCAGACTTGCGATTGGCACTAGGTGGTCCGGCATGAACTTGATCACTTTATGACTGAAGAGACTACGCGAACGATAGTTAACAAGACTAAAGTAATATAATAGTCTATGCGGACATCTAAGTTAGAGGCCCCTGATTGGAATTACAAATAGGGCAGTCATCTTAATGGAAGAATACTACTCCGTGACCGCGAAAGGGTGTGATAAGTTTCAGGGTCAAATGGTGTTCGCACTTATAAGATTCTGGATGTCTGCGTAGTAAAACCAGGATGGTACTTGGGGGGCATAGTAGTAAGAAGTAGTCTGCAAATACTTTGACGCAGGATATAAATATCGAAGTGCCTCCCGAGCTTTACAGACATCATCAAGCGACGGAGAAGAGATCTTATCAATATAAAATTGATTATCTAATAAATCTTTACCTTTACCTTATCGAGATGAGCCTTCCTTGACAGATTCTCCAAATGAAGATTTTGGCCTACATCCCTCAGTTATACTAGAGATCGGCGTTTGCCTAACTGCTACTGCGATGTCTGCTTAGAGTATTTCACCGAAAATGTTACGTCACTTTCAGCCTATAGTTTAGAAAGCATAACTTTAAAGCCTACTATCTGAATGCGCCTCCCACGGATATCTTCCGCTCCACTTCCCAGATGTCGCCAATGAGCCGCTCTCATGTATCCTGTGAACAGCATGCGGTCAGATGGACGGCGGTGATGAATATGGTATTATTAAGTGGGCTTCATTGATGTGACATTTTAGTTATGGGACGCAATTCTCAAAATCTTGCTAACAACATGTAGGCCCCATGAGGAGGCCAGAAGGGAGTGTTGGCACTCCGGAAAACCGCGGGTCTGTGTGCAGTTACCCTACTGTAAGGTCTGTGTACTTTGTCTTAGATTTCCATATGCCTAACATGAGCTCTCTCCTACCAGGCTTCACCTCGAATGCCGTTATAACTTTTTCATTTATTAAATACATTTTAACACTCAGCTTGGTCAGGGTAAAAAACCTCACGCATTTACTTGGCCACTGCAGGAAAACCTTTTTCTGACTATCTTACTTCTGCCCTTCCTGGCATGTCCAGATTTTCATTATGAAAACTTTCCACAACTTCCTCTGTACTTCCCATACCGGTAGCTGGGTCCCATATATTCTCATCTTCTGAACAACCTTGCCATTTGACGAAGTACCACAATTCCTGCTTCTCGTGATAGTGGCTGCATACCCATTTCCTGTAAAAATGAATCTCGCTTCTTACTACTTTTTTCAACCTCCCATTGTAGATCACCGTCAATGTCCCCTGGTTCTCTAGGGGGTTGCTGATGATTATCATGAACTGATTTGTGATAGGGTTCCAATAGTACGATATGGAATATGGGGTACATGTTTTATTGATTGGATATATTGAGCTTGAAGGCTTACAATCCGCGCATTTCCATGATTTTGAAAGGATCGTATAGCTTAGGAGTTATCTTTTTTGATTTCCATTGGGTGTGAATTTTTATTGTATTTAACCTTACTTTGTCGCAGATCTTGAAGTCTGGCTGTTGTCGAGCTTTCTGGCCAGAATATTTAGATATTCCTTTCCTTGTCTTTTCTAGTAACCCTCATACTTGTTCATGTATCATTGTAACCCAGTTCGCATAGAGTGTCGCTCCTAGATTTTGAGTTTCCCGCTCTTTCATCTACTCTGTTGGTGGATGGAATCGGTAGTTCGCATAGAATAGCGACATACTATGAGCGTTGGTTGCAGAGTTGTTATAGGCATGGTCAGCTAGTGGTAGTAGCTGATACTAATCGTCCTGATCATAGCTGACAAAACTTGGAAGGTATCTTTCCAGTACTTGGTTGGTACATTCGGTTTGTCCATCAGTCTGAGAGTGGTATACTGTTGACATTCTTAGCTTAATCTCCAGCTCTTTGCAAAGTGATTCTCAAAATTCTCCTGCGAACTTTAAGTTCATGTCTGCGACGATTTCGGTGGGTAGACCGTGTAGCCTCTATACTTCTTTTAGGAATATACGCGCGACATCTTTTGCCATAGCCGTTGTCTGTAGTCTGATAAAATGTGCCATCTTTGTAAATCGATCAACTACTACTATTATCTGTATACATCCTTGCAACTCTGGCAGTTGCATGATGAAGTCAATTGAGATGGACGCCCATACTGTGGAGGGTATTTGCGCTGGTTGCAATAATCTGTACTTAGCCTGTCTAGGCGATTTGTTATGTTGGCATTCATCGCAGGATCGTATGTAGTCGTTGACCCATGCCGCAAGTCCTTTCCAATAGAAGTCCTACATTATGATTTCCAAGGGTTTTTCTTGACCCAAATGTCTTGCCACATTTGCATTGAGATATCCTTCAGCGATCTTGGTACATAGCGCCTGACTATCTGTTACAAACAGTCTTTGCTTATAGTATAATAGATCATCGGTCAAAGTCCAATCCTTGTGGAAATCTTTTCCTTCATCTCGCAACCTAATGAGTTCCTTCCTTTATTGCCTCCAAGTTGGGTCTGCCTTGATAGGTACCTGTATCTCACCTAAAAATTCAGGATTTAACTGCTTCATAACTTTTTGTAGTATAATGGCGTTTGACATTAGAACCTTTTTTGGTACTTCAGAAATATTGTACAAGTATTCGTTGTCTTTATCTGATGCTTGCAGGTAACTGATGCTGGGTTCTTGTTCTTTGACGATCAAGGATCTTATAGCTATGTCGGAGCTTACAAATCCCGTGGTCTCTCGTTCTGTCTCTTCCAGGTCATCTACTTCCATTATGTCTTAGGTGTTGACTTTCTTTACCACTATTTGAGCTATGCGATTGCCAATTCCTATCTGGCAGGCCTCATTTTTATGGTTAAATAGCAGGAGCTTGAGCTCTCTAGTGTAATCACCATCGATTATTCCTGCACCAGTGGAGATTCCGCTATGAATCGCGAGACCGCTTCTGGGGGCAACTCTTCCGAAAGTTTATTCAGATAGCCCTGTGGCTATACCTGACCTTATTAATACTTGTCCATATCTCGAGACATTGCCATCCTCTATGGCGTATAGGTTATGTCCTGCCACTATTCTTGAGCATTTTGTTGGCAAGTATGCCTTTTTGCATAATCTTTTGACCCTAATTATGGATTCCTTTCCACCCCTTTGAGGTTTTAGATACAAATCCTTATCTCCATTCCAGTCTTCTCCCTCATCGCCTACTCTCGCTACAAGTAATACCAAGAAACTTTGCAGTTTCAAAGTTTTCTGTTCGCAATGCATAGCTCCCTCCTCAGGGCAGTACTCCAGCCATCTGCTTAATGTGTCAGGCTTTCCACCCTTTGTGCCTGGTCGGTATATAATATGAAAACTTTATTCACAAACTTCTGAGCCCATTGAATTTGTTGACTACTCCGGACTTTTGAGTTAACGAACTATTGTAGGTTCTGATAGTCGGTAAAGACTGTAATTGGGTTTTCCATTCTGATCAAGTAGTGGGTCCATTCCATAAATGCTACAAGGATCGCGAGTAGTTCTTTATCATGAATTTCATAGTTGCGCTAAGCTGAATTTAGTTTTATAGAAAAGAATGCTACTGGATGTAACCATTTCTCAAAGTATTGAGAAAGAACGCAACTGAGTACAAAATCGCTAGCATCGGTTTCCACCACTGTTTCTCTTTTTGGAAAGGGTGGTGGATTATGGGAGCTGTCATGAATTGGTGCTTTAATTCTTCAAATGCCGTATCCTGCTCAACTCCTGGTTTGAAATTCTTAGAATTTCCTTGTAATGTCGCGGTTATGGGTTTGTAAATAGCTGCGAAGTTTTTAATAAGTAGTTGGTAGAAGTTAGCGAATCAAATAAAGACTTGAACCTCTCTGACCAACTTAGGTACTTTCCACACCATTATAGATTCCACCTTGTAGGTGCTCATTGACACCCTACCAACTGCTACTATATAGCTAAGGAATTCTACCTCCGTACTATGGAAGGTTGATTTCTTGAGTGATACCGCTAATTGAAAGTCGGAGAGACTTTGTAAAACCTTTTCGACAGCTTCGATGTGTTACTCTTTTCTTTGAGTAAATAAGAATATCCTCAAGGCAAAACATGACTCCCACATCAAGATATTTCTTAAGTACTTAGTTCATCATATCTTGTGATGTTGCTGGAGCATTGACCAATCCAAATCAGATAACCTTATATTCGTAGTGCGCATATCTTGTCTGGAAGGCTGTTTTCCACACATCTGCTTCCTTAATCCTAATCAAGTGGTGACCATCTATAAGGTCTAACTTGGTGAAGATTTTCGCACTGGCTACTCGGTCTTGAAGTTCAGACATTAGTGGAAGGAGATGTTTGTTGAGGATAGTGATCTCATTTAGATTTCGGTAATACACAACTAGGCGTAGTCTGCCATCTAGTTAAGGCATGAATAATATAAGTGCTCCTACTTGTGATTGGCTCTGTGTGATCTTTCCTGATTTGATCATGGTTTACGAGTATTGCCGTAAAGCCTTAAGCTGTTTTTCAGATAGTGGATATATCGGTCCCCAGGGGGGTGTCGATCCCAGAATCAACTTGATTTCATGATCCGACGTTCTTCTTGCAGCTAACCTTTCTACTGTCTACGCTTCAAACAAATGTTTGTAATGCCAGTATTCTTTCGGTAATGATTCAAGTTCCACCATATTCTCGATAGCTCCCATTCATCAGATCTGACTTGCATTTTGATCCAAAGTGACCGACTCGTCATATATAAACATATCCACTATCCCTTCGACTTCTTCCCTAAAGTTTTCACAATGTTTTGCGGTTAAGGTCCAAACTTCTTCATCTTTTAGGCGAGATACAAGGTGTTCACAATGCTATCAACCGAAAGGAATTATCATTTCATAGTGACCTGCTTTAGCAACTTCACATGACTCTACAGAAATGTGTCAGTTCCTGCCAATTTCCACTTTTATAGGTAGGGTATAACACTTCTCTCCTGAGACGGCTGATGATCTATCAAAGCCTAAGATATTAACTGCATTGTTACATTCCACTATGGGAATGCGAATGTCTGTAACCAGGTCCTTACTGATAAGGAACACATTAGATCCCGAGTCTAACAAAACCTTTACTTTGTATCGCTTATCGTTAATATGGATGTAAGCGATCCCATCCGGATAGTTGTATCGTTTCAGTTTAGGATCTTCTAACTCTATGCGTTTAGCGCAGATTAGGATTTCCACATTTTTCGTTCCGGCATCGTTGGTATTGGGTGTAGGGAATCAAATGTTTGTTACTACGCCTACCTAGTTTCGACCATTGAGGTCTCTTCAGACAAACTAATAACTCTTTTAGCTCTAACAATCTGGGTCTACATACTAAGCGGCATTTCAACGATATGCAACTGTGCACGACCACCTTTCTGGCTAGATGGCTTCTTCCGACATGCCAAACCTAGGCTCATAGCAGATTTTTGGGTGGTTATTAGCCATTTTACTCCCCTGGTGCGGGGTTCCCACTTTCACTGATCATTTTCCTTAGGGTTTTGGTTATCTGTCCAACTCCCTCAGAGGGGCCTTGTGCACTAAAGCAGTACATCCCTATCCCATACTCTGGCCAGAAGGCAAGATAATAGATGCGTATAATATGACTCAGACTTATGTGGTATGTGGAATGGCCTGCATTGGTTGTCCTCGTGTCATGTATTGTTATCAGGTAGATCTTGTATTGCTATGTCTCAACTGCTTCGGTATAGTAACTTGCTTGTACACGGGTAGCAGGAAGCCACCAGGTGACTTGTGGAAATTCGTACTGTTTGCTCTCGGGCTATGTGCGCATGTTAACTATCCTCTCTTTCAATTAAGAGTGTCTATATCTGAATCCTTGTTATCCAGCTCTCAAGTCCCTCGTGGAGTCCTTTCACTTGGAGCCTACTTGCATTGATTCTAAAAGGAGAGACTTGGTGCGGACCACTTTGAACATTTTGAGTTTCGACTCCAGTTGTTGCATACAGAATACTAGATCTATGTCATAGTTGGTACCCAATACACTCTAACCAAATGGGGTTCTGATTTCGATTTCTGTTCCATATGGACACAGAATACCGAAACGCCATCACTGTTGGTACCAATGAACTGACCTAAATTAGTTTTTCATCGTCCACCAGTTCCTAGATCTTATTCACGGGGGCTGGATGCGTGACGGACGTGACTCTAGGGGCTAATTTAGGCTTTACAATAGCTGATCTTACTCTCCCAATTCCTATTTTTATTGGTCTTATGCTGACAGTAGCCGCCGACATAGGGGCATCCCCCCAACATATCTGGTAGGTGTGATTTTCCTTTCTCCAATGTGTACAATCTCTGTATCACCTCTGAGTGTCTATCACACTCTGTGGGATACCGACATGGGCTTAGTCAAAGTTTGTTTGCATGGTCTTAGTTGCACCTCCTAACCTTTTCCTAGATTTTTCAGCTTCATTTTCTCTTTTCCACTTTCATAGTAGGGCTCCACCTCCCTTGATATAAGGTTTATTATCCCTTTATTGCTTTATCTTAGAGTCCCATCAGTCCTTGCTTTTGACCTCAGGGACTATTTTTGGCTTAGTGTAACCAGTACTGGTTACTGGTTTAGGATTTTTATGTATCAGGTGATACTGTTTGAGTTTTGAATTTGTTTCAGGAAACGAGGTGTGCCTCTAGCCTGAAAGTATAGGGTTTGATACTCTATATGTTTTATGTTTGGTTTCGAGTATCGGTTTGATACTCTATATGTTTTATGTTTGGTTTCGAGTATCGG
>JACCEG010000140.1:176806-193995 GCA_014065205.1 Tuber brumale
ACTCAGACGCGGGATAAAAATATCGAAGTGCCTCCCGAGCTTTACAGACATCATCAAGCAACGGAGAAGAGATCTTATCAATATAAAATTGTTTACGCTATAAATCTTTACCTTACTTTTATCTTATCGAGACGAGCCTTCCCCCACAGATTCTCCGAACAAAGATTTTGGCCTACATCCCTCGGTTATATACTTGAGTTTGGCGTCCGCCTAACAGACGGTTTGTCTCTCGCAAGCGTTTCTCTTGCAAGAAGTACTTCTTCTGATCAATCGCATAGCCTAAATTCCTTTTTTTTATTCTTGATCCGTTGTATATTTCAAGGCTGACAAGCTGCGAACAATTTGTTTAAAAAGTTTGTTTTTGCCTTCCTCCTTCCAGCATTCGCCAGTCATGCGTGCCCGAATGTTTAGGTTGTGCATGACTGCGAGGTAACATTCAATACCGCCTTCATACTCATGCAGCTTCATAGCTTGAAGTGCTAGTCTTTCGGCTTCCACTGTGGCAAATCGTTTGATTATATACTGTTCAAAACGAGTCCATGTAGCCAGCTCTTGCTGCTGAGTTTCTCCTTGAACCCCGTCTATAGCCTTCCAATAGCAGATAGTATAAGGAAGTACTACATCTCCTTGAGTATGGTTGAACGCGTATATAACTCGTTCCCGCGCATTATTCCAGAACTGCAGGTTTTTTTCGAAATAGTCAGTGCATTGTATAATCCAGACATATATGTCTTGTATGCATTTGTCCTTAAAGAATGGGGGTGGTTCTAATAGTCGCTTCACATTAAGCGCCACTGCATTGGCAAGTGTCTCTGCCATACCAGACTGTTCTGGTATCTGTCCTTACCTGCCACAGCTAGGACCGTTTCTCTTTCTTCCTCTCTCATCATCATCATTATCATCATCACCTGGATCTCCTGGGTCACCTCCCTGGGCACCTGCATGGGATGCATCAGTGGCTTCTTTGCCTTTCTCGTTGACCATTCACATAGGCAGAGAGTAATAATCTTCATTATCTGCTTCTTTGACCGCGGGTAAGGGTGCTAGTTCTGCAGCTTCCGGACTTGGTACAGCAGCTAATACCTTATTTACCGCAGCCGTTAATATCCTAAGAGTATTATTTGTCTCCTCGAATTACTGCTGTTGCTGTTCTAGAAACCTGCAAATCTCTGCCTGACAACTAGTACAATCTAGACACCCTTGCGCTAGGGTACGGTTGACCTCTCTTTCACGAGTGATGCTTTGAGCTCGGAATTCCGCGAATTCCAATCTTGAGATGATGACTATTTATTCCAGCATCCAATCTCGAGCTAAGGCTGCCTAGCTTTGTTGGCCGCTAGTTCCATGTAACCTCGTGGTTATATTTTCATGTTCCTGCTGATGCCTATCTTAGGTGTCTATCCTCTTTGCCACTTCCCGTAGCATTTCCTCTTGGATACCTTTGACCTCCTGTTTCACGCCTGCCAGCTGCATGTACAAGATCACCATATTGTTGTCATCGACATCTTGTCCGCTGGCGATTTGCTGTTGAACTTTAATTAGTTTTAAGGTATCGTCTGGAGTGACTTCCAACAAATGTTAGAAAGCAATATTAGCTTGGTCGAGTGAGGTGTCTAGGTCTTGCCTTATTCGACCCTATGTTATCCCTAGACAGGTCTCTAGCCTGGCTAGGTTTGCAGCATGGTCTCATCCTGGCTTTGGTGTAGAGGCCCTGCATATCTGAGATGTGCTTGCAATACTAGAGGATCGGTGAGAGGGATTGGTTACAACTCCTTTCCGGAATTGTTTCTCTTGTGGTGTCAACGGGAAGCCGCTATGTATAGCCGAACCATCGGTTCCTGTCGTATCTGGTCGTGTGTCCCGGAGTTCTCCCACTGTTATTCTCTTTTTCGGGTCTTGCGGTATCTCAGCCATTGTGATACTTTCTAGTTAGGCCAATTGTTCTAATAGCCCTGGATGTGTGATTACTGGTACTACGTACCAGAGTTCTCGATATCCTGTAAAGAGTTTCAGGAATCGTATGAAAGGTCTGCAATGTCTGAGGTGCTCTAGAGGTGTAGGTAAAAAGAGATTCAGGCGATCTGATTCTGGATTCAAGACCTGAATTTGCCTTTTCTCGAGGTTTAGGATGTACTTGTAGTACATGTATAGGATCTGAGGCCCAAGCTGAGGGTTGGGGTAGTCCTTGGCTAACTGGGCCTCATTTCTTGTCCGCAGAGTACTGGGTACTCCAGTCGATGAGGGCTTCCGACTCAGTAGAACTGCGCAGAAGTTTGGACCATGCCATGTACAATATTTGCGCTTGAATTGATACCTCATAGGGATCCTGAAAGGTATTGTAAACCAAGAAGATTCTTGAGTAAACTCTTATTCAATTTCAAATAGTTTAGTATCGAAGATTTAATAGAATGTATGAATATAAACGGAAAAGTGCGGTACTTCGAAAATGTAATCGAAGCGTGAGCTGAGGGTAGAGTTTGAAGTGAATGCGTAGTTTATATAGTAAGCCTTGGTAATAGGAAAACTATTAATATACTGTTAGGCGGACGCGGATCTCTAGTATAACTGAGGGAAGTAGGCCAAAAATCTTCATTTGCAGAATCTGTTGAGGAAGGCTTATCTTGAAGAAATAAGTAAAGTAAAGATTTATGAGGTAAACAATTTAATATTGATAAGATCTCTTCTCCATTGCTTGATGATGTCTGTAATGCTCAGGAGGCACTGTGATATTTATATCTCCCGTCTGAGTATTCGTGGACTACTTCTAACTACTATGCCTCCGAAATACCACTCTGGTTTTAGTACGCAAATGTCGAGAATTGTATAACTGCGAGCACCGTTTGACCCTGAAACTTATCACAGCATTGCACAGTTACGGAGTAGTATTCCTCTATTGGAATGACTACACTATTTGTTATATCAAACAGCTGCCTCCAACTTAGTTGTCCGCATAGACTATTATATCACTTTAGTCTTATTGGCTATCATTTCAGTAGTCTCTTCAGTCATGAAGTGATCAAGTTCATGCTGGATCACCTAGTGCCAATCGCAAGTCCGAGCGAAACGTGTCAATGTCGTATGGGTCTCCGACTTATCCAGGACTTCCTTTCAGAGCATGCTTCCTCTTGGTCCACTGGCCTCCGCAGAAGGGTCCTATTATATGAACCAACTAATGTAAAGCCGATTTCAGAAGGGTATGGATGAATCTGGTATGTCTTTACTAGCCTCTGCTACTGGGACATCCGCTTGGAATATTTCGCCAAAAATGTCCCGTTACTTTGGGCATATAGTTTAGGAAGCCTAACTTTGAAGCCTACTATCCTGATGCGCCTCCCATGGATATCTTCTGTTCTACTTCCCAGATGTGGCCAAACGACCCTTCTCATATAACCTGCTAGCAGCATGCGGTTGGACAAACAGTTGTGACCTATATGGTGTTATGCAGTGGACTTCATTGATGTGACAATTTAGTTATAAGATGCAACTCTTTAAATCTTGCTAATGACATGCGGGCCCCATAAGGAGGCCGGAGGGGGGTGTTGGCACTCCGGAAAACTGAAGGTCAGTGCGCAGTTACTGTACTGCGAGGTCTGTATACTTTGTCTTAGATTTCCATATGCCTAACAGCCACCCTTAGTCAATAGTCAGATATTTCCATACATGGTCAGTAAAGTGGGATTCCATTGATGATCTTCCCTACTCTGGCCAGCAACTCCAGCTCTCCCAGAGAGTCAAGCAATCATTAGTTCAAGAAGTAAGAGTTTACAGAGACTGTAATAGGGAAAGGTTGTGGCAGATTTTAGCTGCAGATGTTTAACTCTCTGCTGTGGATTAAACCTTAAGACAAAAAGCTTTTAAGAAGTGGCTTGCTAAGAAGAGAGGGAAGGTCAGACTGGAGCATGTTCAAAAAATGCTAGCATGGGTTAAAGTATACCAGAATTAGACCTCGGAAGATTTTAAAAGGGTTATCTGGAGTAATGAATGCTGTGTGGGAAGAAGTCATGGTTGCAATTGTAAACTAAAATGTATCTTTTGATCAACTTCTGAAATATGGTACCCTGATTGTGTTAGAGGAGTAGGAAAGGAAAGGGGTATTTCTTTGATGCTCTGAGGATGCTTTTGGGGTAAAAACTGGGGAACCTTTATACCTTTAGTTGTGAAATCTATTGACTAGTAGGTCTGCCTCCAGTTGCTAGAAATTTGCCTTATACTGGTTCTAATACCTGTTTGTGACACCCTGGGTGATCCCATCTTTCAGCAAGACAATTCCACTGTCCATACTGCTCAGGCAGTCTAAGATTAGTTTGATGAAAATGGCATTGAACTGGGGAACACCTTTCCTATTCACCAGACTTTAATCTTATTGGGCATGTGTTGGTTGAACTGAAGAACAGACTTCAGATTCAGTATGCTTCAACACCTGATGGCCCTTAGAAGATCAAGCAGAAGCTGGTTGAGTCATTACTCATAGTATGGGATACAATACCCTCTGGTTTTTTTGAGTCTTTGTTGAGGTCAATGCCTGACTGGGTCCAGGCTGTTCTTGCAGCAAAGGGGTGATACACAAGATACTAGCAATTGTTTTTTTTTTAACTTTTGATTTTATTTATATGTAAAGGCTGGTCCTAGAATTCACTCAAGCTTTGCTGGTTGAGTTATTGCAATTTCTTTACTCTATGGTTGTCGCTGTTACAATTCTTGAAATAAGCGATCACCAAGACTTTTGAGTAGGTGCTTTACGTGCCGCGACTAGCCTTCTGGGGCAACATAATTTGAGTGACAAACTATGAACACAAATTCCGGGTCCGATCACGGCCCATCCCACCCAACTAGAGTCCACTACGAAGCCTGCAACTCCATCTCAATTCTTGCCATCTCCGTCATCTCCTCACTCCACCTCTCCCACTCTCCATACCCCATCCCCCGCGCCAACGGCAACCTCCCACCATCCGGCTCTCCAAAGTTCAACACACGACTAACCGCCTCTTTGATTCCCACAGTACCAAACTTGACAATCAATTCCTCCGCGCAGCTGATCCGGTACTGCAACTCGCGAACCCGTTCCAGTGTCTCCCTATCAAGCGGGGCCGTCTGCGTGACTAGGGTGTATAAATGTACTATTGTTTTGGGGAATATTGCGGCAAGACCGTCGACTGCACCGCTGCAACCAACCTGCAGAGCTGGGAAAAGCTGCTGACCGAGGCCTGTGAAAAGGTGGAAGTTTTTGTGGTCAATTTGTGGGTCTAGGGCAATCTGTGCGTGGACCGAGATGTCCCCATGCGAGAGTTTGCCACCGACGATCTTGCGATGCGAGGATAGGGTGCGGAAGATACTGGGAGGGAGCTTGACGTTGTTACTGACGCTGGGATAGTGGTAGCTATGCATCTTGGTTAGCATCTAACCCTGTGGAAATAAGGAGGCAACAAACATCATAATCGGGATGCTACTACCATCCGCAACACCCCTATACCACGCAATCATCCCCTCCTCACTCACCGCTCCGGCAAAGTATCCCGGTGCAAGCACCAATCCCCACCCTGCACCCGCCGCTGCAGACCCATTGAGCAATTTCACCGTCTCGTCAATCCCATTCGTTGCGGTCCCCGCTATCAAGGGATAGTTTTTGTATCCTCCAGTGGTAAGTGCTTCTCTCACGTGCTTGATCTGAGCAACACGTTCCGAGCTCGTCAAGTGCACCGCCTCACCGGTGCTCCCGAGCAGTACCAATCCCGTGATTCCAGAGCGGGCGAGGTGTAGTGCGTGGCTGGCCTGGGCGTCTAGGTCCAAAGGTGGTGTGAGGGGGTTGTAGTTTTCGGAGGAGGGTGGGAGGAAGAAGGTTGGTACTGGGACATAGATTCCAGCTGGAGGGGGTGATGAGGGCGCCATAGTGCTAGTTGTCTTTCTTGGTCTGCGGCTCTTGTGTGGCGACTCGGATTGCGTCGAATGGCCACGATGTTGTGACAAGATGAAATATAAAGTGGGGATAACGGGAGGGGAAGGCTAGGATTTGCAAACCCCAGTGAGTAACAGCACCTTCAGAAGTATATTACTGAGCGGTGGGTTCTCCTTTGCAGTGGGGTTGCTTCTGGGATGGATTCACTCCGAGTATGGAGTTGCGGGGTGGATAAGCGGGGTAGGGCAGGGGCTCGTTGTATCATAGATCAGACACTGGATGTGCGGCTCCTCGGAACTTGTCGGATAGAAGCCTTCTGGGGATTTTTCAATAGGTTAAAGCAGCTACAACTTACAAGCAATGATACTGGTGTTATTCTGAACATACAGGAAGGTTTTACAGGCGCTATCACTAGGAGTTTTCTCGTGTACGGATATAATGCAGTTGATAATCTAGGGTCTCATCTCTCCAGAACGAGAATTGGTGCTGGGAGGATAAGGGAGAGAAATATGAGATACGCAGTATCTGAACCGCAACCTGATCCTTAGCATTGAAACTACTGTAAATTAACGAATAACCCCCCATCTGCACACAATTAGCATCACTGGAATCACAAGAGACCATAAACCCACCAACAAGCAACTGTGCGCCAGTCTACTCGACCCCCATCATTAGCACAATCCCCTCAGAAGTGGTTTGTGCGGCAGAAAGAAGAAAACAAACCATATATCTCGACAAATCGCTCGCCAAAAACACCGCTGGACCCGCAATGTCCTCGGGGACCCCGGTCCTCCCCAGCGGAATCCGCCCCTCCATGTATTCCCTCTTCTCCTTATTCGCCAAATCCTCCTCGTTTAACGCGGTCCTGATAGTCCCCGGCAAGATCGCGTTGCAGCGAATCCCATGCTTCCCCAACGCCGTAGCACAGCTCTGCATCAGCGACAGGACACCAGCCTTCGTTGGGGTATAGTGCGTCTGTCCGGCCCCTCCCACTAGCGCGCTGATAGAGGATATGGCGATTATGCTGCCACCGGTGCCCTGCGAGACCATTTGGTTCGCGGCGGCCTGAACGGCGTAGAAGGCGCCGTTCAGGTTCACCGCAACCGTCCTGTCATAGAGTTCCTTCGGCAGGGTGAGAAAGTCGTGGAATTGGCAGATGCCGGCGTTCGAGACGAAGGCGTCGAGTTTCCCGAATTTTTCGACCGTGCACTTGATTAGCGTCTTGCTGGTCTCCGCATCTGAAATATCCCCTGGGATTGCGAGGAATTGGCGGGAGATGGGCACTGACTCGATTTCATCGCGGAGGGAGGCCACTGATGAGTCTTGGGTAGGTCCTAGGTAGCCAATGCTTATGTCCGCTCCTTGACGTGCCATCTCGATGGCTACAGCTCTGCCGATGCCAGTTGCGGCACCGGTGATCGATATGGTTTTTCCTTGGAGGAGTTTGGACATGTTGCGTTTATTGCTACTGGCGGTTGTATGATACCGGTAGGTTAAAGCTTGTGCGGTATAAGTCAGTTCGGTGTTTTAGGCCTTTTGCTTGACGGCGTAGACGGGGACGGGAACTTCATATAATATTATCATACCACAGTAGCTAATACTAGGTGCCTATATGGGGTACCGGTAGATGCCTTTATGGGGTAGAGCTACTGCGGGGGAGGGGCCCAATTAAATAAATCACGTGATTGACACTTCAAGGAGGAATTCTGAAGTATAATTGGATAGAATAGGACAAGAAGAATACGTATTTCAAAGTAGTAGACAAAGAGATCGATGAGAATTTTGTAAAACACTTAAACAAGAATTATAATCACAAGTGCCCTTCTAACATTTCTAACCACCTACTCATAGCCTTTATCATAGCACTTGTCTCCTCCTATGCCGTGCCTGTGCTGTGCCTGTGTGGATGAAAATTTTCACCAGAGGCAAGGGGGGAAGAAAGTTTTCTCCACCGAAAGAAATTTTCAACTGTAAGGAGAAAAGATCAAACAACTAAGTGATATAGTGAAACGAAATAGGTACGCAGGGGACAATATTCCAACAAATTCCATTCCCTGGCCAAGGTACAGTACACAGATGTCTTCCCATTCCCGACATTCGGATAAATTCCCTAACTTCCGCTGATCATCCCTTGCTGACTACACGAGGGTCTAAGCATCGCTTTAGATCTAAAAATGAAAAGCAAAACGTGAAAATGAAAATGGGAAGCAGGGAACAAAAGGAAAACAAGAAACGGAAAGCGGAGCCAAAGGAATGCGTATAGCGGTTTACTCAAAGGCTTGCATCTAACAAACGGCCTCCGAATGCGCTCTGCTTACCGTTACTTTAACACCCCAGCGCCCTGCTCATAGCGAGTGTCTCTTTCTCCACTTCTGGTGTCTTCAACGACTTTGTCGGAGCAGGATTCAGGAGACGCGAAGCCTCGATCAGCCGAGCCTTCGGGTTGAGTGTAAGACCGAACCCGGGCTTGTCCAGAACGCTAACGTCAATCCATCCATCCGTCGGGATCGGCTCGTCAATGAATAGATCGCCGAATACAGGATAGACAGATTTTCCGTCGGGTGAATTAGCCAGGTATTCCTGGAAGGGGCAATTCGGCTGCGAGACCACGTAGTGGTACGAGTAGGGGCCGGATGCATGGGGGACGACTGGGAGGTCGTATGCCGCTGCCTGGGCAGTGACCTTGAGAAGCTCTGTCAAACCTCCCACCCACGTCACATCCGGTTGGAGAATGTCTATGTTACGTCCCTCAATCAGCTTACGGAAGCCATATCTTGTGTATTCGTGCTTTGCAACAATCAGCAAGATGCTTATGATATTCCGCATGTGACTGGGTTACGAACCTCTCCAGTTGTGAACTTCAATTGGGGCAACGCCTGCTTCAACTTCTCGAAACCGTCCGAGTCATCTGGGTGGAGAACCTCTTCCCACCAGTGGATGTTGAGGTCCAGGGTTGCGGTAGCGAGTTGAATGGTGTAGGGGACGGTCAAGGCCATGTAGCAATCCACCATAAGTGGGTAATCAGGGCCAACGCTTTCACGATGCTTCTTCAGGAATTCGATATTCTTCTTCAATCCTTCATGACCATCATCAGGACCGTAGGGTAACGGCACCTTTGCCCCAAAGAAGCCCATTTCCTTAGCCGCAACGGGCTCGGGACCAGTGCAGTAGAAGGAAAGTCTTTCCCGAGTTGCCCCACCGATCATTTTGTAAACCGGCTCTCCCCGTATCTTTCCAAGCAGATCCCAGAGTGCTAAATCAATGACAGAGATGGTAGCAATAGGCAGACCCTTTCTGCCGTAAAACATAGTTGCGCGAAACATTTGATCCCATAGGAGGTTCAAGTTCCGTGGATCGGCGCCGATCAGAAATCTCTCGAGATGGTTGTGGATAATCCAGGCAGCCGGAGGGCCGCCAAAGCCGGTAGCGAAACCCGTGGTTCCGTCATTTGTTTCAATCTCCACGCACAATGAACCCAAGACATTGATTCCCCACGACGTTCGTGAGTGCTTGTATTGCTCGTAACGGGACATAGGGTTCGCAATGGGAGTATCGACGAGCCTGTGGATATTAGCCCCAAGATCAGTGGGGTGATGCAAACATGAACTTGCCAGTGACCGCCAGCTACATTGTGATAATCACCACCGGAGCCAACACCCTGGGTGACATAGCTCCTGATGGCTTTAATGATAGGAAACGCTTTGAGTGACATGGCCAACTGGTATCAAAGAACGGTTGATTGGAGAAGAAAGAAATAAAGGGAAGAACGGTTGAAGGTGGGGGAATCGGGGGAAAAGGTGTCAGCCGGATTGTAAATTATGGGGAATGGGGCGGGAAGTATTCGAATAGAGTATTAGTCTACCACTAAAGAGTGGGGAACGCACATAAGACGGTGGTGACGGACCGCGGAAGTTAGGCGATTATTAAAATCTCAGCTCGTGATGTGTTAAAGTACCTGGGCAAATTGTTAGGAGGGCGGACGCACCCCGACCAATATAAAATCCCCACCCATACAACCACAACAATTCAGAGAGTGATGAAAATTGAGATAGATAATAAATAAATATAACAGAATCTTCATATCGATACTTTGTATACCATCCCTTTGCACTTAACACAGCAGCTACTCTTCTGGGCATAGACTTCCACAAGCTTTCCAAAAACTCTCCTTCAATATCCTGAGTCCAAACCACATTGAGGGCTTCTACTAAATGTCTTCTAAAAGTACCTGGATCTTCTTTAGTCTGGTGAATGTCAGGAAAGTGCTGGTGTAGCTTTTTCATTTTCTTATAAATGTGCTTAATAAGGTTGAGATTAGGTAAATTGGGTGGTCCATCTATTACCTCTAAACTAGCTTTCTTGAACCAACTTGAAGCTATAGTAACTTGGGCAGTACATATCTTTATACCATATGGTAGAAATATACAATCTCCAACTGTGTCTTTTACTTCCTATGAAGTATTAAGCAAAAAATCTTTCAAAATCCCAGTATATACAAATGTACACAAACATTTTTCCAAAACAGAGATCTCTCTAAGAAATCTTATTTTTATCCCAAGGACAAGTCAAAAATTTTAGCTTAATTCTATGCCCTTTTTGTAACCTATTAGATAGATGCTTAAGCTAATTTTTCTCTGATATTCTGCTAATCTAGATGCTCATTAGTTTTTTAGGTTTTTCAACTGAGCATCTATTTCTAAAGATAACATCCTCAAAGTTCTTAATTTACAAATTTGCTAAAAGTTATAGAGAACTGAAAATGCTATTTAGCATGCTCACTCCTAATTCAAGTTTCTTGAAACCTGTCTGGCATGCACGGAATCCACTCAGCATATTTGCTAGCTTACAGAATTGTATTGTAGTTGTTGTTTATTGTTCACCATTAGTTCATATACTATTAGTTATTTGTAGATATCTAGTTTACCAGATCGCTATTCAGTGCAAGCTATTCTATTGTCTTTTCATGTATTAATGATTAGCTTTTTATTTGAATACTAACGTAATCTATGGGGAACCAGGATATCGAAGGGATGCGGGATTTGCTTTTCTTTATCTTGGGTAGGACAGGTCAACATATAGATACCCAGCTTTTGATATGATATAAAGAACAATATAAGTCTAAAACCTCATAACGGGAAGAGCAAAGCTTCGCTCAAATGGTAATCTCGAAGAATTAATTCAAAAAGCAATAAAAGCGGTGCAGGATGGTCTTGAAGGTAGTGTGCACGCTGCGGTTAGGATCTATAGAGTACCACGAACAACACTATACTACCATCTTTCTGGAGCCTGGAGGAGCTGGTAAGTGTCTCATATTATCTAGCAGCATCTTCTGCAAAGTGAGCAGAAGGCAATTGTCAAATAGTGCTATGATATGGACGATAGAGGCTTTCCGCCCCCACTGGATAATGTTAGAGCAATGGCACTTCATTTAGAAACAAAAAGATTGGGGAAGATGAGTGAACCAAGGGGAAAGAATTGGGCAACTCATTTCCTTAACCGACACCCAAGCCTGGTGATAAAATTCAGCACTCAACTAGAGTTTGGGCAAATGATTATCATATTATGAAGGATGACATTGCCAAACTAATCAAACTGGTTAGAACTCATAGTTTAAAAGCCTACCAAATTTTCAATATAGATAAAAAGGGCTTTCTCATAAACTAGGCAGCGCGAGTAAAGGTTCTTTGGTGGTGTGGATGGTGAATCCCATGGGTAACGCATGATAAAGGCCGTAAACTAGTAACAGTTGTTGAAACAGTTAGCGCAGCTGGGCGATCACTTTTCGCTCTTATTATATATCATGGAAAAGCACAGTACTTGGGCTGGTTGTTACTATCCCTGGCCGGAGTTAGTTCTCAGCAACGGGTAGATGATACTTCTCTTTTTCTCTCTCGACAATAGTTCTTAGACCTATGTCTACGATAAGGTGGGAGAAACTTGCGTGTCCGTGATCCTTATTGCCTATTGAACTCTTTCTTCTACTCGACTCTTATAGTAGAGTCCTTATCTCGTAGGTAGGTATTAGTAAAGAGCGTGATGGTCTTATATTTGTAAAAGCATAAAGTAATAAGTATGAAAATAACTTAGAATGAAGCGTGAAGAGTCTATCTACTCGGTCTTTTTATTTTATTTTATTTTAATTTTTTTTTGTCAGCAATTGTGTTCTGTGTTGAAGGTACACCGTCCGCATGCAGCGCTAGCTATGGCAGAAACATAAACATCCACCCCTACGCCAGCCCGAAACAGCCAGAAGAAAAACCGTCAACAAACCCAAAAAGAAAGGCACACTGGCAGACAGGAGCAAAACTTGTGGAACATGAAACCCGCCGCCCAAACTCCGCACAGTCGAAAAAGCTCCTCCACCCCACAACTTGTAATATACACAAACGGTAAAGAGTGTAAAGGAAAACCACCCAAGCCCAACAGAACAAAAGAAACCCCACTTCCCGACAGTGGTCCAACCCTATAGCGAGAGCGGCCCTAAACGGTCTTAACCTGGCCATTCAGTGCCACCTACGATGAAAGATTATCTGCGGCTAAGGGATATACCCGGCAAAGTGGGAGGGGAACCGAGGAGAGAAAAACCCAGGCTGAGGAAAAAAACATCCATGGCAGGGTACAGGGACTAGTGCTATCCAGACCGAGAAGCCCGGCGGAGACACCTGAGGGGCATCGAGGTAAGGTAGTGGAGCAGTAGGGTGCTAGCCGTGTGAGGGTGTAGCACTAGGGTGCAAGCTGATCAAACCGCCAGGTCAGGAAGGAAACTGAACGCGACTGTGTTGACTTGCGGAAATCGTGTTCGTGTCTTTCTAGGTGGTCCCTAGAGGTGGAAGGCAAGCGATCTTACCGCATTTCTCACGTAGTCCCTTGTTCTACAAGAGATAGCGTCACTTAGTGGATTGGATACTACTGCTTAAGGCGACCGTGGGGATGAGCCAGATTGACCCGTGGGCCTATTGAGAAGTTCCCACCTACCGCAAACCGTGTTTCCCGCTGTCTGAAGCATGAGAAGCGAGCGGTCGCTGACCGTGTGAAGGGGCCTCGCCGAGCGAGGAGAGAGGCGGGGACGGGCAGCGCGAAAGGCATACCGGACCACAGAGGAAGACAAGCCTCAACGGGTAAAAAGGGAGAGGAGGATAATGGGGGGGAATGTGGATGGCCATTACTCCTAGGCCGAAGCCATCGTGGGAGGAGAGGAGGGGGCTCCATGGTTCGTGAGATCGCAAGTGTGGAGGGTTGATTTCAAGCGCCAGGAAAATAGAAGAGATGGAGGATGGTCTATCTACAAAGTCTTCTTTTATTTTTTTATAATTCTTTATTTTTTTTTATCATCAATTTTATCCTGTGTTTAAGGTACACTGTCCGCAAGCAGCGCAAGCTATAGCAAACACAAAACCACCACCACTACGCCAGCCTAAAACAGCCGGAAGAAAAACTGTCACGAAGCCCATCAATACCGGAAACCAGGTGCCCAGCCCTCAGGTCCTATCACTTGAACATGGAAGGGTCTCACTTAGAGCCAATGACTCCAACACCCGCGCAGTCGAAAAAACTCCCGCGGACAGCAACTTGTAGTATACACAAATGGTAAAAACTGTAAAAGAAAGCCCCTCAAATCCTTTAGAACAAAAGAAACCCCACTTCCTGACAGTGGTCTATCCCCCTAACAAGAGCCACCCTAAGCGATCTTAACACGGTCGATCAGTGCCACCTATGATATAATATGTCTACAGCTAAGGGATATACCCAACAAAGTGAGAGGGAAACAAAGAAGAGAAAAGCCCAGGCCGAGGAAAACAAAACCCGTAGCAGGGCACAGGGACTAGTGCCATCCAGACCAGAAAGCCAGGTGGAGACACCCGAAGGGCTTCAAGGTGTGGCGGTGTAGCAGTAGAGTCCGAGCCGAGTGAGGGTGTAGCAGTAGGGTGCAAGCCAATACAACCATCGGGGCATGGCGGAAACCGCACGCGAATGTGTCAACTCTCGGTAATCATGTTCATGTCTTCCTAGGCGGTCTCCAGGGGCGGAAAGCAAGCGATCTTACTGCGTCTCTCATGTAGTCCCTTGTTCTACGAGAGATAGCGTCACTTAGTGGATGGGATATCACCGCTTGAGCCAACTGTGGGGAGGAGCGAGATCAACCCTGAGGCCTGTTAAAGAGTTCTCGCGTACCGCAAACCGTGTTCCCTGCTGTCTGAAGCATGGGAAGCCATCGGTCATTGACCGTGGAAAGGAGCCTTGGTAAGCGAGAAGAAGAGCGGGGATGGGCAGCGCAAAAGGCATAGCGGAACCCAGAGGAGGCAGAGCCCCATCGCGAGAAAAAGCGAAGAAAGGCAAAGGGAAGAGGTGGATGGCCGTCACTCCTAGGCCGAAGCCATCGTGGGAGGAAAGTAGGGAGCGAGTGGTTCTGAGATCCCAAGCATTAAGGGTTGATTTCAGGTAGGAGGAAAATAGAGGAGATGGAGGATGTCTATCTACTCGCTCCTGTTGTTTTCTTCTATTTTTTTTATCATCATGTATTCATTGTTATTTAGGGTACAAGAACTTGCATGTAGCGCTAGCTATGGCATAAACAATCCCCATTCCTCCTTCAACCCGGCCCGACCATATCCCCTGGACCCTCTGGTATGAGCCTAACTGCACATCTCGCCTCAAAGAAAAACACGTCCCTACCTCGCAAGTGAACTCAGAGAATAGGAGAAGCCTAACTAAGAGGAAAGCAGGAAAGCATAAGAAGGTAACCGCCCAGAACATCTCCAAAGAAACAAAAGAGAAACAAGGACCGTAAATCCCACAACAACCTGAGCCAGATATACGGGCTGGCAGCAGAAAAAGGTAGAGGTTATCCCAGGTCACGACGCAACCGAGAAAATGGGCCGCCTGTGGGATGGAGGCAAGAGAGGGCGGTGCAGTAGGATGCAAGCCAAGGGAGGGTGTAGTAGTAGGGTGCAAGCTGATCCAACCGACAGAACAGGGCGGAAGCCAAATGCGACCGTGTCAACTCTCGGTAATCGTGTTCGTATCTGACTAGGCAGTCCCCAGTTGCAGAAGGCAAGCATTTTACCACATCTATCATGTAGTGCCTTGTTCTCCGAGAGAAAACGTCACTTAGTGGATGGGATACCACCAGTTAAACTAACCCTGGGGAGGAGCAAAATCGACTTGTGGGCCTGTTGAAGAGTGCCCGCATACTGCAAACCATATTCTCAGCTGTCTGAAGCATGGGAAGCGAATGGTCGCCGACCGTGTCGAGGGGCCTCGCTAAGTGAGGAGAGGGGCGAGAACGGGCAGTGCGAAAGGTGTACCGGCACCCAGAGGAAGGAAAGCCCTGGCGCGTGAAATGCTAAAGAGGGCAGTGAGGAAAGGATGGAAATGGCCATCACTCCTAGGCTAAGGCCATCGTGGGAGGAGAGGGGGGGTAGATGGTTCGTGAACTGCAAGCGTTGAGGGTTGATTTCAAGCGCGAAGAAAATAGAGGAGACGGAGGATGGTCTATTTACGCAGTCTTTTTTTTTTTTTTTTTATCTTTATGTCGTTGTTATTTAGGGTACAAGAACTTGCATGCAGCACCAGCTATGGCATAAACAATCCCCATTCCTCCTTCCGACTGGCGCGACCGTATCCCCAGGACCCTCTGGTATGGGCCTAACCGCACATCTTACCTCAAGGAAAAACCCGTCCCTACCTCGCAAGTGAACGCAGAGAATAGGGGAAGCCTAACTGAATAGAGAGCAGGAAAATGTAAGAAGGTAACCGCGCGGAACATCACAGAAAAAACAAAAGAAAAATCTCACCGTGAATCTCACAACAACCATGCCAGGTATTCACACTGGCAGCAGAAACTGTAAAAGTTATCCCGGAACTCGACGCAACCGTGATAATGGGCTGCCTGTGGGCGACGGCGAAAAGGTTTGGAGCAGTAGGGTGCAAGCCAAGCATGAGTGTAGCAGTAGGGTGCAAGCCGATACAAGTGACAGAACAGGATGGAAACCAAACGCGACCGTGTCAACTCTTGGTAATTGTGTTCATGCCTAACTAGGCAGTCCCCAGTGGCAGAAGGCAAGTGTCTTACCGCGCCCCTCACGTAGTCCCTTATTCCCAAAGAGATAGCGTCACTTAGTAGATGGGATACCACCGCTTAAACTGACCATGGGGAGGAGCGAGATTGGCCCATGGGCCTGTTGACAAGTCCTCGCGTACTGCAAACCGTATTCCCAGCTGTCTGAAGTATGGGAAGCGAAAGGTCGCTGACGGTGTAGAGGGGCCTCGCTAAGCGAGGAAGGGGGACAAGAACGGGCAGCGCGAGAGGCATACCGGCACCCAGAGGAAGGAAAGCCCTGACATCTTCGCAAAGTAGAAAAGGGGAGTGAGGGGAGGGGGGAAGTGGCCGTCACTCCTACGCCAGAGCCATCGTGGGAGAAGAGGGGGGGTGGATGGTTCGTGAACTCCAAGCGTTGAGGGTTGATTTCAAGCGCGAGGAAAATAGAGGAGACGGAGGATGTCTATTTACTCAGTCTTTTTTTTACTTTTTAATTTTTTACTTTTTAATTTTTTTATTTTTATCTTCATATATGCTTTGTTTACGGTACAAGAACTTGCATGCAGCGCTAGCTATGGCATAAATAAAAACCTCAATCTCAAGAACCCGCAAACACAAAAGAAACAGTCGCACCAAACTATAAAGACCTCCTAACTGTGTCCAATAGCCAACACGAAATCCCTAGGAACTACAACAAAAAAGTACAAAAATCATAACGAAAAATAAAGCCAACCAGCAGCTAAAAGCACATGTCGGGCGGGAACAAATGGGGGGCAGAGGCCCCTATTCAGGGCGCAAAACCGTAAATTGGGAGAGCCATGTCAGTGGAAGCAGAAGCGAGCGGGGGGTCCCAGCACGCGGGCGGCATGCCAGGAGGGAAGCCTGTGGCGGTCACGTTCAGGTACCACGCTAGGGAGTGCAGTGAGTCCTTGTTGGTCCATAGGGGGCTGTCTCCGCCGAGGTCTGTGAGCCCCCGGGGTGGCGCTAAAGAGGCTCCTTGCGAGACTCGCAGTACAGGATAGCATGAGCGAAATCCTCCTCGTCCTCTTCACAATACGGGCAGAGCGGGGAGGGGTCGTCAGTGAACCAGGTGGGGTGGGCAGCGAGGTAACTCTTGCCCGAGCGCATCTGATGTATCTTGCCCGCTATGAATCTCCCCAGGCCCATGAAAGTCTATTTACTCAGTCTTTTTTCTTCTTTTTTTTTTTTTTTTTTTTTTTTTTTTTTTTTTTTTTTTTTTTTTTTTTTTTTTTTTTT
>JACCEG010000140.1:205020-228229 GCA_014065205.1 Tuber brumale
AGGTGTTTCCTTATTGGCGGGGAGGGGACAGCGGTTTTCCACAATAGGGGAGCATAGACCGACGTCAGGCCCCTCGTGTAGTGTCGGTGGTCGTCGAAGGCGCTGAAGGGGGATGAAGTTGGGAATGTGGGGTGGAGCCTGGCGGTTGCCGGGTTGGCCTCCGGTGGGAGGCAGACGAGACTTATGGCTGCAAGCCTTTGGCGGTGACGTATCAGAAGGGTCATGGGGGGCAGGGTTGATTCACAGGCTAGGATGCCGACTGGTGTCGAGGAGAAACAGTTCGTAACCCACCTCTGAACAGCCCTCCAGAAAACCGATATGCGGTCCAGGAGGGTGAGGCTCGGTGAAAAGAGGTCCGCGCTGTAGAGGAGGATCGGGGATATCAATGATGACGCCAGACGGTGGTAAAGGTAGGGGTGGAGGCCTTTTCCTGGCCTGGACAATCTTTTGATGGTGGAGAAGGCCCCCTGGCCCAGTCCAAGTCTTCTGACGAAGTGGGAGGTGGTACCCCTGTCTATTTACTCAGTCCTAGCAACCTCCTTATATAGATGCCCTTCACCTCTTGGTGACTTGTACTTCAAGTCACGCCTCACATCTGACTCACCACTATGAGTCATATTAAAACATCATAAACTAGTCATATGACCAAAATCGTCACATGCGTAAAACCCATGACCTCTAAATGAGTTCATGTGCGAAACATAACCTATCATCATAACTATATCATATGACCCAAATGGTCATATTTGCGAAACCCATGACCTCTTAATGAGGTCATGTGTGAAACATAACATACCTATGACTCATAACTATGAGTCATGTGAAAACCTCTTCCTCGCTAAGCCACATTTGTGATATTAGCTCCTCTCTCCCGAAGCTCGAGTCCCTTCGAGCTTAAAATATCTGCTGGTGGAGGCAGTCCATGAACCTCCCCAAGCGTTTGGAGTTGTCAGTCACTTCCCGCCAGTATCCGCGCACCTCGTCGATAATGCCTTTGTGCTTGAGCCGTTCCTTCCATGCTGCTTCATCCGCTTTCTCTACTTTTTTCGGTGAAGGTGGCCTGGACTATGGCCATACCTCTCGTTTCGCCGCTGATCATTTGCGCGAGTGTTCTGTTTTTGCCCTCCAAGTTGGTGATCGATGCTTGTTGTCTTTTCATTTCCATTTCTAGCCAATCATTTGTTTGACACAATCGTTCAACTGTCCTGTGCAGTTCTTCCTTAGATACAGAAGTTTTTGTATCCTCCCCCTCCTTAGGTCCAGTCCTCGGAACCTTTTCGCTCGTCTCCGTGGCTTCGCATTGTTGCCTTTGATGGTAGGCGTAGTGTCTGCGTATACTGTTCTTCCAAAAGACTTTGTGGTGTGAGTTGCCGGTGGGCGGGGATTGTGGTTGTGTTGCCCACTCAGCTTGGATCGGTGTATTTGGTGGTAACCTGTACATCGCCGACTTCTTGCTCGCGAAGAAGTTGCTTCTTCGTCTTCTTTCTAGGTGCACAGGGCACTGGTCATCTGTACATGCCATCCGATGATAGACGGCATGGTTTCTGTCATCATTGTTGTCCACCTTGGCCCACTTGGCCTCGATGGTCTTCCCCTCTTCCTCCTTCTTGATTCTGACTTCTTCTTCTACTGCGTCCCACTTAGCCACGTTGGGTGGAGGGCTCGCGGGGTTACCCACGAGCTCGCAGTCGTCTTGAGCATCTTCGACGCTTGGTTGATGGCTTCTGTGGGTAGCGTTGGTGGAAGAGGTTGAGGGCATCTTGAGCGTTCATGAAGTTGGTAGCTGGGTACCACTCTTGATCGTGTTCGGGGGAGTAACTGGTTCACTGAGTACTGTACTGAAGGCTACCATGGTATAAGCAAGAGTCGATTATTTCTTCAAGTTCATATTCGGGTTCTCCGTCTAATTCGATAGGCGTGGAAGGTGTAATCATTTGTGAAGAACGCTTGTTGTCTTGATCGGGTTCCAAAAGCGAGATGTGGAATGTGTTGTGTATCTTCATACACAGGCGAAGCTTGAGTTTATATGCTCGTTTCCCTATCTTTTCTGATATCTGGAATAGTCCCGTTTTCTTGTAATCAAATTTCTTGGATAGTCTCGTTGTTTGTATATTTCTTGGTAGTAATCACACCTTGTTGCCTTGTTGTAGGTGGGGATCGGGTTTTCTGTGTTGCTCGCAATTCTCTTTTTGTCGCAATTGTCCTGTCGTCATTTCTGCTCATAGGGTATCGTGTAATTGACTCATATCTTCTTTGTCTGTAATCAGCCCTTTGGTCGTATGACCTATGGCCTGATATTCTGGGTCGAGACTGTAGTTTGCATTGAAGAGTGTCATCTTAATCATTTCTTGTTTCCCATGGTGGTATGCAAATTCTGCTATTGGTAATAGCTCATCTCAGTTATCTTGTGGATAGTTGATGTAGGTTCAAAGATATTGTTCTAATATGCCATTTGTTCGTTCAGTTTGTCCATCTGTTTGCAGGTGGAAGGCCGTAGATAGCTTCCTTTTGATTCCAAGTTCTTCTGTGATCTGCTTGCATATTCCTGACATGAATATGTATCCTAGGTCGGTAATAATATCTTTTGATAGTCCGTGTAGTCGAAAGATTTCCTTGCTGAATGTTGTTGTGAACTGCCGTACTGTCGCACCCATTGGCGTGGATATAGATGACTTATTTTGGTCAGGGGATCTACCACGACCAAGACTGAGTCATATCCATTGGCCTTAGGTAAATCTGTTATGAAATGCATTGATATGGATGCCTATGGTTTCTCTGATGCTTCATTAGGTTTTAACAGCCCATATGGTGCGTGTCGTACCACCTTCATTCATTGGTATATATTGCAATTCTTGACGTATTGTTTGACTGACTCCCTCAGTCCTGGCCAGTAATATCTTCGCATAATAAGCTCCCTTGTTTTAGCTGTTCCTCCATGTCCTGCCGGTTTCTCGTCGAGGTGTTTCTTGATAAGGTTCGGCCATATCTTTTCATATTCCAGAATGCTTATCTTTCCGTCCTACCATAGATAGTGGTCTCTCCATTCGCATAGGCCTAAGGCCACCCCTTGTCTTTCCTAGTCTCCTTTTTCCTGGCTTGTTCTTATTTCTTGGAACTGCTTTTCTTCCTAGATTACTTTCCGTAGTTCTTCATTGTCCTCGTCCTAGATCTTCTGTCTATTCCATAGCTTCAAAGTATTCCTTGGGAAGCAGAACTTGATTTTTCAGTTTTATCCTTTCGTCTTCTTTGTCTCGTGGTTTGTCGCTTGCGATCCTTATCAGGGCATCTGGTTTTCCTACTTCTTTCCCAGGTCGATATTCGATCTCAAAGTTGTATCTGCCGAGGCTCTCTATCCCTCTGATTGGCTTGTCGTTGAGCTCTTTTGTCGTTATGAAGGGAATCAGGTTTTTGTAATCCGTTAGAACTTTGACCTGTTGGTTAATATTCTGTATGTATCGCCTTCATTCCTTAAATGCTTGAACTATTGCTAATAGTTCTTTGTTGGTGACATCGTAGTTGCATTCTAATGGTGTCATTGTTTTCGACCGATAGCACAGTGGTAGTCCTTTTGCATCTTCGCATTTCTGAGATAGGATCACAGAACAGTGATGTTTCGATACGTCGGTTTCGATAGTTGTTTCCATCCAAGGGTCGAAGTGTACTAGTATTGGTGCCATTGTGAGTTTTGTCTGAATGTCGTCGTGAGATTTTTGCTCCTTTTCTCTCCATTTCCATTGGACATCTTTCTTGGTTAGGTTACATAAAGGTTTTGCCATCCGGCTGAACCCTTTGATAAACCTGGGATAAAACTTGCTGAATTCTATGAAGCATAGGATATCTGTGTTGTTGTTTAGTTTTGCCCAGTCCCACATGCCTGCTGTTTTGACTTGGTCCACTTGAACTCGATTTCTGTTGATGATGAATCTGTTAGGTATATGGAAATCCAAGAGAGGTGCACAGACCCACAGTAGAGTAACTGCGCACAGACACTCGAGTAACCGGAGTGCCAACACCGGTCTCTGGCCCCCTTATGGGGCCCGCCCGTCAATAGCGAGATTTGGAGAGTTGCGTCCTATAACCAAAAAGACACATCAATAAAGCCCACTCTATAACACCATACAGGTCGCCGCCGTCCGTCCGACTGCACGCTGTTCGCAGGATATGTGGGAGGGGACCTTGGTTGACATCTGGGAAGTGGAACGGAGGAACTCCATCGGAGGCGCGTTGAGACAGTAGGCTTGAAGGTTACGCTTCCTAAACGATGGGCCGGAGGTGACGGGACGTTTTGGGGAAATTCTGGAAGAGGATATGCCAATAGCAGAGGCTATTAGGGGTATACCGAATCCACCCATACTCTTCCGAGATCAGCTGTAGGTTGGTTGGTTCTAGTAATAGGACCCCGGTATGGAGGCTGGCAGACTAAGGGGAAGCAGGCTTGGAATAGAAGACCTAGATAAGTCCGAGTCCCTTGAGATGTTGATGTTAGGCGGACACCTATCTCTAGTATACCTGAGGGACGTAGGCCAAAATCTTTATTCGTAGAAACTGTCGAGGAAGGCTTGTCGCGATAGAGTAAAAGTAAAGTAAAGATTTAAGAGTTAAATAATTTTATATTGATAAGATCTCTTCTCCGTTGCTTGATCATGTCTGTAAAGCTCTGGAGGCATGTCGATATTTATATCCCACGTCTGAGTGTTCACGGACTACTTCTAACCACTATGCTTCCGAAGTACCACTCTGGCTTTAATGTGCAAACGTCTAGAATCTTATAAGTGCGCCCACCATTTGACCATGAAACTTATCACACCCTTTCGCAGACACGGAATAGTATTCCTCCGTTGAGATGGGTGCGCTATTTGTAATTGCAAACAGTAATCTCTAACTTAGATCTCCGTATAGACTATTATATTACTTTAGTCATGTTGACTATCGTTCCAGTAGTCTCTTCCGTCATGAAGTGATCAAGTTCATGCCGGTCCACCCAGTGCCAATCGCAAGTCCGCGCCCAACGTGTCAACGTCTTAAGGGTCTCCAACTTATCTAGGTCTTCCTTTCTGAGCGTGCTTCCCCTTGGTCCACAGGCCTCCGTAGAGTGGTCCTATCACAAGGATCAACCAACCTACACCTGATCACAGAAGGGTATGTGCGGATTCGGTATACCTTTAGTAGCTTCCACTACTAGGATAACCTCTTAGAGTATTCTGCCGAAAATGTCCCATCACCTTCGGTCCATAGTTAAGAAGCCAAACCTTGCAGCCTACTATCTTAATGCACCACTGACGGACTTCCTTCATTCTAGTTCCCAGACGTCGCCGAAGGTCCCCTCTCATATATCCCGCGAACAGCATGCAGTCAGAGGGACGGCGGCGACGTATTTGGTATTATGAAGTGGGCTTCATTGATTTGACATTTCAGTTATGGGACGCAACTCTCAAAATCTCGCTATTGATGTGTGGGCCACATAAGGGGGCCAGAGGGGGGTGTTGGCTCCGGTAAATTGAGGGTCTGTGCGCAGTTACCCTACCATAGGTCTGTGCACATGTCTCGGATTTCCATATACCTAACATGAGCTCCCTCCTACCAGGCTTCGCCACGAATCCCTTTATAACTTTTTTATAATTTTCTTCTAAATACATTTTAAGACTCAGTGTGGTCATGGTGAAAAACCTCGCGCATTTACTTGGCGATGGTAGGAAAACCTTTTCCTTACTATCTTACTTCTGCCCTTCCTGGCATGTGCGGATTTTCATTATGAAAATTCTCCTCAGCTTCCTCCACATTTTCCATACCGGTAGCAGGCTCCCATGTGTTCTCATCTTCTGAATACCATGGCCACTTAAGGAAGTACCACAGTTCCCGCTGCTCCTGATAGCGGCCACGCACTCGTTTCCTGTAAGAACAAATATCGCTTCTTACTATTTTCTCAACCTCCCATTGCAGATCACCGTCAATGTCCTCTGGCTGGTCTAGGGGTTGCCGACAATTGTCATGAACGGATTCGTGATGGGGTTCCAAACGTGCGACTTGGAATACGGGGTGAATGTTCCATCGATCGAATATGTTGAGCTTGAAGGCTCGTGATCTGCGTCTTTCCATAATTTGAAAAGGACCTTATAGCTTGGGACTTAGTTTCTTTGATTTCCGTCGGGTACGAATGTTTTTTGCGTGATACCTTACTTTGTCCCCGATCTTAAAGTCCGGCTGTTGTCGAGCTTTCCAGTCATAATCTTTTGACATTCCTTCCCATGCCCTGTCTAGTGGCCCTCTTGCTTGTTCCCATATCATCTTAATCCAGGTTGTATAAAGTCTTGCTGCAGGATTTTGAGCTTCGCGCTCCTTCATCCACTCTGTCCGTGGATGGCTACCGTAGTTCGCATAGAATGGTGACATCCCCGGAGCATTGGTTGCGGAGTTGTTATAGGCATATTCAGCTACCAGTAATAGCTGATACCAGTCGTCCTGATCGTAGTTTATAAAACATCTCAGGAATCCTTCCAGCATTTGGTTGGTACGTTCAGTTTGTCCATCAGTCTGAGGATGATATGCCGTTGACATTATTTGCTTGATTTCGCGAGCTTTGCAAAGAGATTCCGAGAATTCTCCTGCGAACTTTGAGTCCATATCCGAGACTATTTCGGTTGGTACACCGTGCAGCCTCCATACTTTTTTTAGGAATGCGTTTACAACATCCTTGGCCGTAGCTGAGGTCTGAAGTCCGATGAAAGCTGCCATCTTCGTGAATCGATCGACTACTACCATTGTCTGAGTGCATCCTCGTAACTCTGGCAGTTGGGTAATGAGGTCTCCAGAGATGGATGCCCATGCTGTGTAGGGTATTTGCAGTGCCTGTAATAGTGCGTACTTCGCGTGTCCAGGCGATTTGTTATGTTGGCATGGATCGCAGGATCGTATGCAATCGTTGACCCATGCTGCAAGTCCCTTCCAACAAAAGTCTCGAATGATTATTTCCCCAGTCTTTTCTTGTCCGAAACATCCTGCAACCTTTGTATCGTGACATCCTTCTGCAATCTTATTATATAGCGCCTGACTATCTGGTACAAATAGTCTTTGCTTATAATATAGTCGATCGTCGGTTAAGGTCCAGTCTTTGGGGAAATCGTTTTCCTTGTCTCGTAACCTAATGAGTTCTTCCCTTCGTTGTCTCCATGCGGTGTCTGTTCCGATAGCTGCCTGTATCTCGTTTAAGAATGCAGGGTTACACTGCTTCATACCTTTCTGCAGAATAATAGCATTTGACATTAGAACTTTTTCGGGTACTTCTGAAATATGGTGATAATGTTCGTTGTCTTTAGCCGATGCCTGTCGACAGCTGATGCTAGGTTCCTGCTCCTTGACGATCAAGCATCTTGTCGCTATGTCGGTCCTTCCGAATCCCGCGGCTCCACGTTCTGTCTCTTCCAAGTTGTCTACTTCCATCATGTTTGAGGTGTTGACTTTTTCTACCACTAGTTGAGCTATACAATCGCCCATTTTTATTTGGCAGTCCACATCCTTAAGGTTGAAAAGTACGACTTTGAGTTCCCCGGGATAATCAGCATCGATTACTCCTGCGCCGGTAGAGATTCCGCTTCGGACCGCTAATTCACTTCTGGTAGCCACTCTTCCGTAAGTTCCTTCGGGTAGCCCCAAAGCTATACCTGTCCTTATTAATGCTTGTCCATATTTCAGGACAATCTCATCCTCTCTGGTGTACACGTCATGTCCTGCCGCCATTCTTGAGCCTTTTGTTGGCAAGTGTGCCTTTTTGCTCAATCTTTTGACCCTAATCACAGGTTCCTTTCCACCTGTTCGAGGTTCCAAATCCAAATCCTTATCTCCTTCCCTGTCTTCTCCTTCATCGCCTACCCACGGTACTAGTGATACCAAGAAATTTTCTTCTTTCAAAGTTTTCTGTTCGCGATGCGCAGCTCTCTCCTCAGGATGGTACTCTGGCCATCTACTTAACGCATCATGCGTTCTGCCCTTCGAGCCTGGTCGGTCTACAATGCGGGAATTGTCTTATACCAACTTCTGAGGCCATCGGATTTGGCGGCCACTCCAGACTTTTGATGTGAGGAAGTATTGTAGGTTTTGATGGTCTGTAAAGACTGTAATCAGTTTTTCCATTCCGATTAAGTAGTGTCTCCATTCCTTAAATGCTGCGAGGATTGCGAGAAGTTCTTTATCATGAATCTCATAATTGCGCTCCGCCGAATTTAATTTTCTGGAATGGAAAGCTACAGGGTATAACCTTTTCTCAAAGTATTGAGAAAGGACGCAGCCGAGTGCAAAATCGCTACCGTCCGTTTCTATCACTTTTTCTCTTTCTGGGAAAGAGTGGTTGAGTATGGGGGCTGTGGTGAATCGGTGCTTTAGTTCTTCAAATGCAGTCTCTTGTTCAATTTCCCATTTAAAATTCTACGGATTTCCTTGTAATGTCTCGGTTAGTGGTTTGCGAATAGCCGAGAAGTTTTTTATAAATCGCCGGTAGAAGTTAGCAAACCACATAAAGACCTGTACTTCTCTAACCGACTTATTTGCTTTCCAGACCATTTTGGATTCCACTTTTCAGGTGCTCATAGACACCCCATCGACCGCTACCATATAGCCGTGGAATTCTACCTCCGTGGCATGGAAAGTCGATTTCTTTAGCTCTACCGCTAATTGAAAGTCCGCTAGACTTGGTAAAACTTTCTTGACGCCCTCAATATGTTCCTCCTCATTTTCTGAATCGCTGAAAATATCATCAAGGTAACGTACGACTCCAACGTCAAGGTATTCCTGGAGAACCTGATTCATCATATCTTGAAAAGTTGCCGCAGCATTGACCAATCCAAAAGGCATAACCTTATATTCATAATATCCGTATCTTATACGTAATGCCATTTTCCATTCATCTCCTTCCTTTATCCTGATTAGGTGGTAACCGTCTTTAAGGTCTAACTTAGTGAAGATCTTTGCCCAGGCTACTCTATCTCGGAGTTCGGACATTAGAGGAAGGGGATGTTTGTTGTGGATCGTAATCTTAATTAGATTTCGGTAATCCACAACTAGGCATAGTCTGCCATCAGGCTCTGGTACGAATAATATAGGTGCTCCTGCTGGCGATTGGCTGAGAGTGATTTTTCCTGGTTTGATCATCGTTTCCAAGTATTCTTGTAAAGCCTTAAGCTGTTTTTCAGGTAGTGGGTATATCGGCCCCCAGGGGGGAGTTGATCCCGGAATCAACTTAATTTCATGATCGAATGTCTGTCTTGGGGCTAATCTTTCTGCCGTCTGGGCTTCAAACAAATGCTTATAATGCCAGTATTCATTCGGTAATGATTCGAGTTCCAGTGTATTTTCGACGGCTCCGATTCTTCCGATGCGACAGGTATTAGGACCCAAAGCGACGGATTTGTCATATTCGAACATATCCACTATTCCTTCATCTTCCTCCGCACAGTTTTCGCAACAGTTTGCGGAGAAAGTCCAATTTTCTGCATCTTCTATGTGAGACAAAGGGTATTCACGATGCCACCAATCAAAGGGAATTATCATTCCATAGTGACCTGCCTTAGCCACTTCACAGGACACGTCAGAGATATGCCAGTTTTTTCCTATTTCCAATTTAATAGGGAGATTGTAACACTTCTCTCCCGTGGCTGCTAATGATCCATCAAAGTCCAAGATATCAACTGCATTACTGCGTTCTACTGTAGGAACGTGAAGGTCTTCAACTCGGTCCCTGTTGATAAGGAACACATTGGATCCCGAGTCTATAAAAGACTTTAACTTTGTAACGCTTATCGTGTATATGGAGGTAGGCGATCACCTCCGGATAGTTGCGTCATTTTGGTTTTGGAGCTTCTAACTCCATGCACTTAGCACGGGTAAGATTTCCTTTGTTCTTTTGCTTAGGCATCGTTGGTATCAGGTGTAGGTAACAAGATGTTTGTTACTATGCCTGCGTAGTTTCGACCATTGATGTCTCCTCAGACAAACTTGTAACTGCTTAGGTCTAACAATCTGGGTCTACATACCAAGCGGCGTTTCACTGATACGCAATCCCGCACGACTAGTTTGCAGGCCGGATACCTTCTCCCCACATACTAAACCTAGGCTCATAGCACCTTTTTGTGCGGTTATTAGCCATTGTACTCCCCTGGTTTTGGGGTTCCCATTTTCACCGGGTCTTTTCCCGTAGGACATTAGTTATCTATCCTGCTCCCTCAGAGGGGCCTGGCACACCAAAGCGGTACATCCCTATCCCACACTCTGGCCAGAAGGCAAGATAGTACATATATATAATACGACTCAGACTCGTGTGGTAGGTGGAACGGCCCGCATCAGTTGTCCTCTTGTCGTGTATTGTTATCAGGTAGATCTCGTATTGCTATGTCCCAACCTCTTCGGTATAGTAACCTGCTTGCACACGGGTAGCAGGTAACCACCAGGTGACTCGAGGAACCTCGTACTGTTGACTCCGAGGCCGTGTGGGCATGTTAACTATCCTCCCTTTCGATGGAGACTCTCCATATATTGATTCTTGTTTTCGAGCTCGTAAGTCCCTCATGGGGTCCCTTCACTTAGAGCCTACTTGCGTTGATTCTGAAAGGCGAGACTCACTTCGCGCTACTTTGATCATTTTGAATTTCGATTCCCCTAGTTGCACATGGAATACCCGATCCCCGTCGTAGTTGGTACCCAATATACGCCCGCCAATGGGGGTTCCCATTTCGATTCCAGCTCAATCAGGACACTGAATACCCAAAGGCTGTCGCCATTGGTGCCAATGAACTGTCCTAGGTCAGTTCCTCGTCGTCCGCCAGTTCCCACATCTTATTGATCGTGCTGGGTTCCGGACGGTTGCGACCTTGCAAGCTAATTTTGGCTTTACAATAGCCAATCTTGCTCATTGAATCCCTATTTTTCTCGGTCTTGAGCTGCCCGTTGCCGCCAATATATAGGCATCTCTCCAGTACTTTGATAGGTGTGGTTTTTCTTCCCACAATGTGTACAATCTCCATCTCGCCTCCGAGTATCTATTACACTCTGCGGGATAACAGTATGGACCTGAGTAAAGTTCGTCTGGGTGGTCTTTGTTGTGCCTCCCAACCTTTTCCAGGGCTTCTCCGCTTCCTCACCCATTTTTTGCTTTCGGGGTGGGGCTCCACCTCCCTTGACATACGGTTTAGTATCCCATTGTCGCTTTGGTTTAGAGTCCCTTCGGTCGTCTCTTTTGACCTCTTGGACTATTTTAGGCTTGGACAGTTGGTCTCGCCCAATTTTCTTTCTGGCTAGCAGTCCTTCTTCTGACCATCTGCATAGCCTTGGTGCCTCTTCCCATTCTTGATCCGTCGTATATTGCAGGGCCGACAACCTGTGGACAATTTGTTCCAGAAATTTATCTTTGACTTCCTGTCTCCAGGACTCTCCAGTCATGCGTGCCCGAATGTTTTGGTTGTGCATGATTGTCAGATCGCATTCGATACTGCCGTCATACGTGACTAGTTTCATCGCTCACAGGGCTAGTCTTTCAGCTTCTACCCCGGTAAATCGCTTGATCATATCATGTTCAAAGCGAGTCCATCTTGCCAGCTCTCGTTGCTGGGTTTCCCCTTGAAGTCCGTCCCTTGCCTTCCGGTACCATAGGGCATAAGGAAGGACTATTTCTCCTTTTGTACAGCTGAGCGCATATATGACACGTTCTTGGGCATCATCCCAGATTCGCGGGCTCCGCTCAAAATAGTCGGTGCATTGTAGGAGCCATACATATATATCTTGTGCAGGTTTCTCCTCAAAGAATGGGGGTGGCTCGGATAGTCGCTTGCTGTTTAGCACCATTGCGTTGGCAAGCGTTTCTGCCATTCCAGACTGTTCTGGTGTTTGTCCTTGCCTTCTGCAGCTAGGACTTCCTCTCCTTCTTCCTGTCTCATCATCATCCTCATCATCGTCCCTGGGATCTCCTGGGTTACCTCCCTGAGCACCTGAAGGGGATGTATCCGCGGCTTCCCGACCTTTTCCCCTGTCCCTCGGTGCATGTAGAGCGTAGTACTCCTCGTCAGCAGTTTCTTGGACTGCGGGTAAGGGTGCGGGTCCTGCAGCTTCGGGAGTTGGTGTGGCAGCTAACATTCTATATATCGACTGTGTCAATACCTTCAGGATATTGTTAGTCTCGTTATTTTACTGCAGCTGCAGGTCCTGAGATCGGCGGATTTCCGCCTGGTGAGTAGTCTGATCTAACCGCATCTGTCCTACGGTAAGGTTGACCTCCCTTTCACGCGTGGTGCATTGGGCGCGGAATTCTACAAATTCCGCCCATAGACTGAGGACCATTTGTTCCCAAGTCTGATCTCGCGCTAATGCCGCTTGGCTTTCTTCCCCAAGGGTTCCATGTAACCTCATGGTTACCTCTTCATGTTCCTGCTGACGCTTATCTTGAGCCATATTTTCCTTGCCACTTGCCGGGTCATTTCCTCTTGGATACCCTTAACTTCGCTTTCCATGCCTGCGAGCTTCATCAACAAGATTGCAATAGCGTTATCGTGGACATCTTGTCCTTCAGGTATTTGCTGTTGCACCTTAATTAGTTTTAAGGTATTGCCTAGGATAGCCCCCTTTAAATGTTTGAAGGCGATATTGGCCTAGTCGAGGGAGGTATCTATATACTACCTTATTCGACCCAAGGTTATTCCAAGACGGGCAGCCAATCTTGCTAGGTTTGCGGCATGGTCTCCTCCTGGTTTAGGGGTGGAGGCCCTTGATATCCGATGTGTACTCGCGAGACTGGAGGATCGGTGAGTGGGTACATTTCCTCTCTGAAATGTGGGTTCATGATATGTAGACGGGGAGGGACTCCATATAGCCGAATCAAGGGTTTTATCTATCGTATCGGGGCTAGTGTCTATGGGTTCACCTACCGTTATGCGTTTTCGCGGGTCTTGAGGTATCTCAGCTATTGCGATGCTTTCCAGGTATGCTATTTCCTCTAATAGCCCTGGATGAGTGATTACTGGTACTTCGTACCAGAGTTCTCAATATCCTTTAAAACGTTTAAGGAATCGTATATAAGGTATCCAACGTTTGAGATACTATAGAGGTGTAGGTATAAAAGGGTTCGGTTGGTCCAACTCAGGACTTGAAACCTGAATCTCCTTTTTCTCGAGGTTTAAGATGTACTTGTAGTACATATAAGGATGTGTTAGGTGCAGGCCAAGGGGATGTCTGATCCACGGATGACTGTACCTGATTTTTTGTCTTGGGAGTACTAGGTACTCCAGTTGACAAGGTCTTCTGAGGCAGTGGAACTCCACTCAAAGTCCGAACCGTGCCACGTACGATATATGTGATTGAATTAATCCCTGGTTGGGATCCCGAAAGGTATGGTGACCCACGAGGGTTCTGTGACAAACTCGTCTTCAATTTCGAATGACTGGCTGTCGCAGGCTTCTTCGCATGTTTGAATATAAATGGGACAGTGAGGTGCCTCGAAAATGTAATCGTAGTTTGAACTGAGGGTGGAGTTTGAGGTGAACTCGTAGTTCATATAGTGAGCCTTGGTAACAGGAGAACTATCAATATACTGTTAGGCGGATGCCCATCTCTAGTATAACTGAGGGACATAGGCCAAAATCTTTGTTCGGAGAATCTGTCGAGGAAGGCTCGTCTCGATAAAGTAAAAGCAAAGTAAAGATTAATGCTGTAAACAATTTTACATTGATCAGATCTCTTCTCCATTGCTTGATGATGTCTGTAAAGCTCAAGAGGAACTACGATATTTATATCCCGTGTCTGAGTGTTCGCCGACTATTTCTAACTACTATACTTCCGATGTACCACTCTGGCTTTAATGCGCAAATGTCCAGAATCTTATAAGTGCAAGCACTGTTTGACCCTGAAACTTATCACACCCTTTCGCAGACACGGAATAGTATTCCTCCATTGAGATGACTGCGCTATTTCCAATTCCAAACAGCAGTCTCTAACTTAGTTGTCCGCATAGACTATTATATTACTTTAGTCATGTTGACTATCATTCCAGTAGTCTCTTCGGTCATGAAGTGATCAAGTTCATGCCGGTCCACCCAGTGCCAATCGCAAGTCCGAGCCCAATGTGTCAATCTCTTAAGAGTCTCCAACTTATCTAGGTCTTCCTTTCTGAGCGCGCTTCTCCTTGGTCCACCGGCCTCCGTAGAGGGGTCCTATCACTAGGACCAACGAACCTACACCTGATCTCAGAAGGGTATGGGCGGATTCCGTATACCTTTAGTAGCTTCCACTACTAGGATACTATCTTAGAGTTTTTTGCCAAAAATGTCCAGTGACTTTCGGCCTATAGTTAGGAAGCCTTACTTTGCAGCCTACTTTCTCAATGCGCCTCCCCGGGAATTCCTCCGTTCCACTTCCCAGATGTTGCCAAAGGTCCCCTCCCTTATAACCTGGGAACAGCATGCAGCCGGACGGATGGCGCCGACATATATGCTGTTATGAAGGGGGCTTCCTTGATGTGAAATTTTAGTTATGGGACGCAACTCTCGAAATCTCGCTAATGACATGCGGGCTCCATGAGGGGGCTGGAGGGGGGTCTTGGCTCCGGTACATTGAGGATCTGTGCGCAGTTACCCTACTGTGGGTCTCTGCACATGTCTCGGATTTCCATATGCCTAACAGTTGACATGTCGCGCTGGGACTTGCGATTGGCACTAGGTGGCCCGGCATGAACTTTATCACTTCATGACTGAAGAGACTACTGGAATGATTGTTAACCAGACTTGAGTAATATAATAGTCTACGTGGATATCTAAGTTGCAGGCCACAGTTTGGCATAACAATTAGCACAGTCATCTCAATAGAGGAATACTATTCCGGGTCCGCAAAGGGTTGTGATAAGTTTCAGGGTCAAGCGGTGTTCACACTTATAAGATTCTGGACACTTGCATATTAAAACCAGAGTGGTACCATGGGGCATAGTTGTTAGAAGTAGTCCGCAAACACTCGGATGCGGGATATACCTCACGAAGTGCCTCCCAAGCTTTTCAAACCTCATCAAGTAATGGAGAGGAGATCTTATCAATATTAAATTGTTTACGTCATAAATCTTTACATCACCTTTACCTTATCTATGTGCGCCTTCCTCGACAGATTCTCCGAACAAAGATTTTGGCCTACGTCCTCCAGTTATACTAGGAATCAGTGTCCCCCTAAAAGTATTAAACATTATTAAATGGTTATGCACAACCATAACATTCATGCATGCATGACCGGACAGTCCACGAGACACGAACTGGAAGATAAAGTTCCCCTGCGAGTTGTCCGCAGGTTGTTGGCTTTACAGTATACGAAAGACCCAGAATGGGAAGAGGCGCTAAGGCTGTGCGATCGGTCAGAAGAAGACCTTTTGGCCAGAGAAAAAATAGGACAACACAAATTGTCCAAGCCCAAGGCAGTCCAAGAGGTTAAAAGTGAAGACCGTCAGGACTGTAAACCACAGCGACGAAGGGAAACTAAATCTTATATCATGAGAGGTGGAGCCCTACCACGAAAATGGAAAAGAGATAACGAGCCGCAACAGCCAAGGGAAAAGGTTAGGAGGTGCAACAAAGACCATCCACACTAACTTTGACCATCCCCATACCAGTATCGCGCAGAGTATGGTAGACACTCGAAGGCGAGATAGAGATTGTATATGTTATGGAAAGTAAAACCACATATACAAAATGCCTTGGGGAGACTCTCATATATCGGCGGCAACCGTCGGCTCAAGACCGATAAAAATGGGAATTCGTCATGTACCGTTGGCTATTATAAAGCCGCAATTAGCACGCAGAGTCGCTTCTGCCAAGCTACCAGCTGGCGTGAATAAGATCCGGGAATTGGTCGATGACGAAGAACTGATCTAGGTCAGTTCATTGGCACCAAAGGCGATGGCATTTGGCTATTCAGTGTCCTAATAGAGCTAGAAGCGAAATGAGAACCCCCTTTGATGAGGGTGTATTGGGTACCAACCACGACAGAGATCGGGTATTCTGTGTGCAACTAGGGGAATCGAAACTCAAAATGATCAAAGCAGGGCGAAGCGAGTCCCTCCTTTCAGGATCGCTGCCAGTAGGCTCTAAGTGAAGGGACCCTACGAGGGACTTGAGAGCTCGAATACAAGAATCAAGATATGGAGACTAGCGATCGAAAGAGAAGATAGCTAACATATCCACATCGCTTGGGAGCCAACAGTACCAAGTTCCGGGAGTCCCCTGGTGGTTGCCTGCTACCAGTGTGCAAGCAAGTTACTATACCAAAGAAGTTGAAACATAGTAATACAAGGTCTACCTGATAACAATACACGACAGGAGGACAACCGACGCGGGCTATTCCACCTACCACATGAGTTTAAGTCGTATTATACTTATGTACTCTCTTGCCTTCTGGCCAGAGTGTGGGATAGGGATGTACCATTTTGGTGTGCAAGGTCCCTCTGAGGGAGCTGGACGGATAACCGAAACCCTAAGGGAAAGGGTTGGTGAAGACATGAACCCCACACCAGGGGAGTAAAATGGCGAATAACCGCACGAATATCTGCTGTGAGCCTAGGTCTGGCATGTCGGGAGAAGTCATCCAACCTGAAAACTGGTCGCACGCAATTGTGTATCGGTGAAATGCCGCTTAGTTTGCAGACCCAGATTGTTAGAACTAAAGAGTTACTAGTTTTTCTGAAGAGACCTGAATGCTTAAAACTATGCCGGCATAGTAACAAACATCTGGTTACCTACACCCAACATCTGTGATGGCTAAACAAAAGAACCAAGAAAATCTCATTCGCGCTAAGCGTGTGGAGTTAGATGCTTCAAAACCAAAATGATACATCTTTCCGCAGGGGATCGCTTACCTCTACATATACGATAAGCGATACAACGTTAAAGTTTTGATAGACTCAGGATCCAACATGTTCCTTATCAATAAGGACCTAGTTGAAGCCCTGCGCATTGCTATTATTGAATGCAACAATGCAGGTAATATCTTAGGCTTTGATAGATTATCAGCCGCCTTTGGAGGGAAGTGTTACCCTCTCCCTATAAAATTGAAAATAGGAAAAAATCAACACATCTCAGAATTGTTGTATGAAGTGGCAAAAACAGGTCACTATGGAATGATAATTCCTTTTGGTTGGTGGCATCGTGAACACCCAGTGACTCATTTAGAAGATGCAGCAAAGTGGACCTTCACGGCAAAAAATTGTGAAAACTGTGTGGAAGAAGATGAAGGAATAGTGGATATGTTCGAATATGATGAATGTCTCGCCTGGGATCCTAATACATGACGTATTGGAAGAATTGGAGCCATCAAAAATACAGTGGAAATTGAATCATTACAAAAAGAATACAGCCATTACAAACATTTGTTTGAAGCCCAGATAGCGCAAAAATTAGCCCCAAGACAGACATTCGATCAAAAAATCCAGTGCATTCCACGATCAACTTACCCCTGGGGGCCGATATATCCACTATCCGAAAAACAGCCTAAGACTTTATGGGAATACTTGGAAACAATGCATTAAGCAGGGAAAGATTACTCGAAGTCAATTGCCTGCCAGAGCACCTATATTATTCGTACCCAAACCCGATGACAAACTATGCCCAGTTGTGGATTACTGAAATCTCAATAAGATTACTATCCTTAACAAACATCCTCTTCCACTAATGTCGGAAGTCAGAGATAGAATGGCAGGCACAAAGATCTTCACCAAGTTAGACCTTGAATACGGCTACCACCTGATTAGGATTAAGAAAGGCGATGAATGGAAAACGGCTTTTCAGATGAGATTTGGGTATTACGAATATAAGGTTATGCAATTCGGATTGGTCAATACTCTCGCAACCTTCCAAGATATGATGAACCAAGTACTTAAAGCATACTTGGATGTTGGAGTTGTGTGTTATCTAGACGATATTCTCCTCTATTCAAAGAATGAAGAACATGTCGAAGCGGTGAAGAAAGTTTTACAAAGCCTATCAGCCCTTCAATTAGCGGTATTTCTAAAAAAGGTCAACCTTCCATGCCACAGAGGTAGAATTCCTCGGCTATATGATAGCGGTCGATGGGATGTCTAAGAGTATCCTGCAAGGTGGAATCCATATTGGTGAGGAAAGTACCTAAGTTGGTCAGAGAAGTACGGGTCTTTATCGGATTCGCTAACTTCTATCGATGTTTTATAAAAAACTTCTCCTCTATTTGTAAACCCATAACCAAGACACTGCAGGGAAATCTCAATAATTTCAAATAAGGAGTTGAGTAGGACAGGGCTTTTGAGGAGCTAAAGTCCCAGTTTACAACAACCCCTATACTGTATAACTTCTTCCAAGAAAGACAAACAGTGGTGAAAACCGATGCTAGCAATTTCGCCCGCGGTTGCATCTTGTCTCCATACTTTTAGAAAAGGTTACATCCAGTAACTTTCCATTCCTGAAAATTCAATTCGGTGGAGCGTAATTATGAGATTCATGATAATGAACTTCTCGCAATCCACGAAGCATTTAAGGAATGGAGACACTACTCGATCGGAACAGAAAAACCGCTTATAGTCTTTACCAACCATCAATACTTACAATACTTCCTCACCTCGAAAGTTTGGAGTAGCAGTCAAATTCAAGGGGCTCAGAAGCTAGCGGAATACAATTTTCATATTGTATACCGACCAGGCACAAAAGGCAGAAAGCTTGACACATTACGCAGATGGCCAAAGTATCGGCCTCAGCAGGGAGCTACCCATCGCGAACAGAAAACTTTGAAAGAAGAAATTTCCTGGTATTACTGGTAGTGAGGGTAGGCGATGAAGGAGAAGACTGGGTTGGAGATAATGATTTAGATTTGGAACCTCACAGAGGTGGAAAGGAACCTGTGATTAGGGTTAAAAGATTGAGCAAAAAGGCATACTTGCCAACTAAAGGCTCAAGAATGGCGGCAGGACATGAGCTGTACGCTATTGAAGGTGATATTGTCTGGAAATATGGATAAGTATTAATAAGGACGGGTATAGCTGCGGGGCTACGCGAAGGAACTTACGCAAGAGTTACTCCAAGAAGTGGATTACCGGTTCAAAGCGGACTTTACACCAGCGCCAGAGTAATCGATGCTGATTTCACCGGTGAGCTCAAGGTCGTACTATTCAACCATAAAAATGAGGACTGCCAGATAAGAATGGGCGATCGCATAGCTCAGTTGGTGGTAGAAAAAGTCAACACTACAGACATGATGGAAGTAGATGACTTGGAAGACACGGAACGTGGAACCGCGGGATTTGGAAGCACTGATATAGCGACAAGATCCTTGATCGTCAAAGAACAGGAACCCAGCATCAGCTACCTGCAGGCATTGACTAAAGACAATGAACACTGGTACGACATTTCTGAAGTACCAGAGACAGTTCTAATGTCAAATGCGATAATGATGCAAAACGGAATGCAGGAGTTCAATCCAAAATTGTCAAGCACGATACAGGCAGCAATCGAGACAGATGCAGCTTGGAGGCAATGGAGGGAAAAACTTATTAGGTTACGAGACGAAGAAAAAGAGTTCCCTAAGGATAGTAGCTTAGCCAACGATCTACTATATTATAAACAAAGACTATTCGTACCAGATAGTCAGGCGCTATATACCAAGATCGTAGAAGGATGTCATGACTCTAAAGTAGCAGGACATTTTTGACTAGAAAAACCCTTAGAGATTATTGTGTGCGACTTCTACTAGAAAGGACTTGCGGCATCGGTCAACGATTATGTACGATCTTGCGATGAATACCAATATGACAAATCGCCTAGACACGCTAAGTACCATTTATTGCAACCACTGCAAATACCGTACGCAGCATGGGGGTCCATCTCAGTGGACTTCATTACGCAACTACCAGAGTCACATGGATGGACTCAAATTATAGTAGTAGTTGATCGATTTACAAAGATGGCACCTTTCATCGTACTGCAATGCTCGGCTACGGCCAAGGATATCACAAACGTATTCCTAAAAGAAGTATGAATGCTGCGTGGTCTACCAACCGCAATCGTCTCGGACATGTACTCAAAGTTTGTAGGAGAATTCCGGGAATCACTCTGCAAAGGGCTGGAAATTAAGCGAAGAATGTCAGCGGTATATCACCCTCAAACTGACAGACAAACCAAACGTACCGATCCTGTGCTGGAAGGATACATTCCAGGTTTTGTCAACTACGATGAGGATGACTGGTATCAGCTATTACCGCTCACTGAACATGCCTATAACAACTCTACAACCAACGCTCATGGGATGTCACCATTCTATGTGAACTATGGTATCAATCCACAGACGGAGTGGATAAAGGAGCACAAAGCTCAAAATCCAGGAGCAACACTCTATGCGAACTGGATTAAGATGATACATGAACAAGCGAGAGGGTCACTGAAAAAGGCACCGGCAGGAATGTCAAAATACTAGGACCGGAAAGCTCGACAACAGCCACACTTCAAGATAGGAGACAAAGTAATATTAAACGCGAAGAACATTTGGACGCTACCCAAATCAAAGAAGCTAAGTCCGCAGCTATACTCTCCCTTTTAAATTATGGAAAAGCGTGGATCACAAGCCTTCCAGCTCAACATAACCGACCGCTGGATCATTCACCCTGTGTTCCATCTTGCACTATAGGAACCCTACCGCGAGTCAGTTCATGGCAATCGTCAACAACCACGTAGAGAGCCGAACGACATTGAGGGCGATCTACAATGGAAGGTTGAAAAAATTGTCAGAAGCGAGATTCGCTCTTACAGGCAATGAGTAGGTGTCCGCTTTCAAGAGAAGCGGGAACTGTGGTACTTCGTTAAATGGCAAGGGTGTTCAGAAGATGAGAACACAGGTCAGCCTACTACCGGTATGGAAAATGCAGAGGAAGTTGTGAAAAACTTTCGTAATGAAAATCCAGACATACCAGGAAGGGCAGAAGTAAGATAGTGAGAAAAAGGTTTTCCTACTGTGGCCAAGTGAACGTGGAAGGTTGTTTACCCTTACCGTACAGAGTCTTAAAATGTATTTAGAAGAAATTTATTAAGAAGTTATAAAAGGCATTCGCGATGAAGCCTGGTAGGAGGGAGCTCATGTTAGGCATATGGAAATCTGAACCATGTGCACAGACCCACGGTAGGGTAACTGCGCACAGACCCTCGATTTACCAGAGTGCCAATACCGTGCTCCGGCCCCCTTATCGGGCCTGCATGTCATTAGCGAGATTTCGAGAGTTGCCTCCTATAGCTAAAAAGTCACATCAATGAAGCTTACTTCATAACACCATATACGTCGCCGCCGTGCCTCCGACCACATGCTGTTCACAGGATATGTGGGAGGAGACCTTTGGCGACATCTGGGAAGTGGAATGGAAGAAATCTGTAACCGGCGCATTGAGATAGTAGGCTTCAAGGTTAGGCTTCCTAAACTATGGGCCGAAGGTGACGGAACATTTTCGACGAAATACTCCAGGAGGATGCCCCAGTGGCAGAGGCTATTAGGGGTATACCCAATCCATCCATACCCTTCCGAGATCAGCTGTAGGTTGGTTGGTCCTAGTAATAGGACCCTTCTACCGAGGCCGGCGGACCTAGGAGAAGGATGCTCAGAATGGAAGCACTAGATAAGTCAGAGTCCCTTGAAACGTTGGCACGTTAGTCTCAGACTGGCGATTGGCACCAGGTGGCCCGGCGTGAACTTGATCACTTCATGACCGTAGAGACTACTGGAATGATAGTCAACAAGACTAAAGTAATATAATAGTCTATGCGGACATCTAAGTTAGAGGCCACTATTTGGAATAAGTAATAGTGCAGTCATCTTAATGCAGCAATACTACTCCGTGACTGCGAAATGGTGTGATAAGTTTCAGGGTCAAACGGAGTTCATACTTATAAGATTCTGGACGTTTACGTATTAAAAACCAGGATGGTACTTCGTGGGTATAGTAGTTAGAAGTAGTCTGTGAACACGCACATGCGGGAGGTAAATATCGTAATGCCTCCCAAGCTTTACAGACATCATCAAGCAATGGAGAAGAGATCTTATCAATATAAAATTGTTCACGGTATAAATCTTTATCTTATATATATTGTCCAGATGAGCCTTCCTCGACAAATTCTTCGAACAAAGATTTTGGCCTACGTCCCTCCAGGATATAAATGTATTTGGCGTCCGCCTATCATCAACACTCACAATCAGTGATAAATTCTTGCATACTTCGCTCATCTGCACTTATCCTCTCACCTTAATACATTCTCAGTCAACTTTTGGTTTCTTTTCTATTTCTCTTATGCAAATGCTTTCCTTTATTTCACCTGCTTCAAACTTATTTCTTATGATTAACCCACAAGGACTTACAAACTTTGCTATTTTTGTTTCCACCCAATGTTCCTATGTTGTGCTATAACTTGTATTTCTCCTTTTTTCGGTTTTCATATCTTCCAAGTCCTGCTTGTTCACTATCTCTACTTAATCTATTTTTCTTTATTAACTCTGTCTACTTATCTGGAAAGTTACTTATTTGTTTTTGTTAGTACTCTCATTCTCCGTATTCTTTCTTTACTCATATTTGTACTTGGCTCCTGTGTCTCACTATTGCTATGAGTTCTTCTTTCTACCACTGTTTATTCTGTCTATAAGTTACTTTGGTTCTCATTTGTCACGAATGTGGCTTAGCGAGGAAGAGGCTTTCACATAACTCATAGTTTTGAGTCATAGATATGTTATGTTGCGCACATGACCTCATTCAAGGTCATGGTTTTCGCACATATGACCACTTTGGTCATAAGACTTAGTTATGATGTTATGTATGTTTTACACATGACCTCATTTAGAGGTCATGGGTTTTGCGCATGTGACCATTTTGGTCATATGACTAGTTTATGATGTTTTGATGTGACTCACAGTTGTGAGTCATATGTGATGTGCGACGCAAAGTATGAGTTACAAGGGCGTAAAGGGCAACTATATAAGGAGGTCACTAGGGCCAAGTAGATATGTCATCCTCCGTCTCCTCTACACACCCGGCGATTGAAATCAACCCTCAACGCTAGGTATTCGCGAACCATCCACCCCCCCTCTCCTCCCACGATGGCTTCGGCCTAGGAGTGACGGCCATCTCCCTCCTCTCCCCACTGTCCTCCTCTGCTCTTTTACGCGTCGAGGCTCTCCTTCCTCTGGGTTCCGGTACTGCTTTTCTGCTGCC
>JACCEG010000140.1:245566-278987 GCA_014065205.1 Tuber brumale
GACGTGCGGGCCCCATAAGGGGGCCGGAGGGGGGTGTTGGCACTCCGGTAAATTGAGGGTCTGTGCGCAGTTACCCTACCGTGGGTTTGTGCACATGTCTCGGATTTCCATATGCCTAACATGAGCTCCCTCCTTCCAGGCTTCACCTCGAATGCCTTTATAACCATTTCATAAATTTTTCTAAATACATTTTAAGACTCAGTGTGGTCAGGGTAAAAAACCTTCCACGTTTACTTGGCCAGGGTAGGAAAACCTTTTCCTCACTATCTTACTTCTGCCCTTCCTGGCATGTCCAGATTTTCATTATGAAAACTTTCCACAACTTCCTCCGCATTTTCCATCCCGGTGGCAGGCTCACATGTGTTCTCATCTTCCGAACACCCTTGCCATTTGCCAAAGTACCACTGTTCCCGCTTCTCTTGATAGCGGCCACGTACTCATGTTCTGTAAGAACGAATCTCGCTTCTTACGATTTTTTCAACCTCCCATTGCAGATCCCCGTCAATGTCCTCCGGCTCTCTAGGGGGTTGTAGGCGATTGTCATGAGCTGACTCGCGGTAGGGTTCTAATAGTGCGACATGGAATACGGGATGAATGTTCCATCGATTGGATACGTGGAGCTTAAATGCTCTGGATCTGCGTTTTTCCATAATTTGGAAGGGGCCGTATAGCTTTGGACTTAGCTTCTTGGATTTTCGTCGGGTGCGCATGTTTTTTGCTTTCAGCATTACTTTGTCCCCGATCTTGAAGTCCGGCTGTTGTCTAGCTTTTCGGTCATAATATTTCGACATCCCTTCCGGTGTCTTCTCTAGTGACCCTCTTGCTTGTTCATGTATCGTCTTAATCCAGTTTGCATAAAGTGTTGCTGCTGGATTTTGAGCTTCACGCTCCTTCATCCACTCTGTTTGTGGATGGAATCCGTAGTTCGCATAGAAAGGTGACATCCCGTGAGCATTGGTTGCGGAGTTGTTATAGGCATATTCAGCTAGCGGTAGCAGCTGATACCAATCATCCTGATCGTAATTGACAAAACTTCGAAGGTAACCTTCCAGCACTTGGTTGGTACGTTCAGTTTGTCCGTCAGTCTGAGGGTGGTATGCCATTGACATTCTTCGCTTAATTTCCTGCGCCTTGCAAAGGGATTCCCAAAATTCTCCTGCAAGCTTTGAGTCCATGTCCGAGACGATTTCGGTTGCTAGGCCGTGCAGCCTCCATACTTCTTTCAGGAATGCGTTTGCGACATCCTTGGCCGTAGCCGAGGTCTGTAGTCCGATGAAATGTGCCATATTTGTGAACCGATCGACTACTACCATTATCTGAGTGCATCCTTGCGACTCTGGGAGTTGTGTAATGAAATCCACTGAGATAGACGCCCATGCTGCATAGGGTATTTGCAGTAGTTGCAATAATCTGTACTTAGCATGTCTAGGCGACTTGTTATGTTGACATTCATCGCAGGATCGTACGTAGTCATTGACCCATGCCGCAAGTCCTTTCCAGTAAAAGTCTCTCATGATTATTTCCAAAGTCTTTTCTTGCCCCAAATGTCCTGCAATTTTTGCATCGTGACATCCTTCTGCAATCTTAGTATATAGCGACTGACTATTTGGTACAAATAGTCATTGCTTATAATATAGTAGATCGTCGGTTAAGATCCAGTCTTTGGGAAAATCCTTTTCTTCGTCTCGTAACCTAGTGAGCTCTTCTCTCCGTTGCCTCCAAGCTGCATCTGTTTCGATGGCCGCCTGTATTTCGCTTAGGAATTCAGGATTGAATTGCTTCAAACCTTTTTGCAGGATGATAGCATTTGACATTAGAACTTTTTCGGGTACTTCAGAAATATCGTACCAATGTTCGTTGTCTTTAGCCGACGCCTGTAGGCAACTGATGCTAGGTTCCTGTTCCTTGACGATCAAGGATCTTGTCGCTATGTCAGTTCTTCCGAATCCTGCGGTTCCTCGCTCCGTTTCTTCCAAGTCATCGACTTCCATCATGTCCGAGGTGTTGACCTTTTCTACTACCAATTGAGCTATGTGATCGCCCATTCTTGTTTGGCAGTCTACATCCTTATGGTTGAAAAGTACGACTTTCAGTTCGCCGGTGTAAGCAGCATCGATTACTCCTGCGCCGGTAGAGATTCCGCTTCGGACCGCTAATCCACTTCTTGGGACAACTCTTCCATGAGTTCCTTCGGGTAGCCCCATGGCTATACCCGGCCTTATTAGTGCTTGTCCATATTTCGGGACAATGTCATCTTCTATGGCGTACAGGTCATGCCCTGCCACCATTCGTGAGCCCTTTGTTGGCAAGTATGCCTTTTTGCTCAATCTCTTGACCCTGATAATGGGTTCCTTTCCACCTGTTCGAGGTTCCAAATCCAAATCCTTATCTCCATCCCAGTCCTCTCCTTCATCGCCTACCCTCGCTACTAGCGATACTAACAAATTTTCTTTCTTTAAAATTTTCTTTTCGCGATGCGTAGCTGCCTCCTCAGGATGGTACTCCGGCCGTTGGCTTAATGCGTCAGGCTTTCCGCCCTTCGTGCCTGGTCGGTATACCATTCAGAAATTGTATTCTACCAACTTCTGAGCCCCTCGAATTTGACGGCCACTCCAGACTTTTGAGCTGCGGAAGTATTGTAGGTTCTGATGGTCGGTAAAGACTGTGATCGGTTTTTCTGTTCCGATCNTAAAGGCTTCGAGGATTGCGAGAAGTTCTTTATCATGGATCTCGTAATTGCGCTCTGCCGAATTTAATTTTCTGGAATGGAAAGCCACTGGGTGTAGCCTTTTCTCAAAGTACTGAGAAAGGACGCAACCAAGCGCGAAATCGCTAGGGTCGGTTTCTACCACCATTTCTCTTTCGGGGAAAAGGTGATCTAGTATGGGGGCTGTTGTAAACTGGTGTTTTAGTTCCTCAAAAGCCGTATTCTGTTCAACTTCCCATTTGAAACTTTTAGGATTTCCTTGTAATGTCTCTGTTATGGGTTTGCAAATAGCCGAGAAGTTTTTGATAAAACATCAATAGAAGTTAGCAAATCCAATAAAAACTAGTACTTCTCTAACCAACTTAGGTGCTTTCCAAACTATTATGGATTTCACCTTGCGGGTGCTCATAGACACCCCATAAACTGCTATCTTATAGCCGAGGAATTCTACCTCGGTGGCATGGAAGGACGCCTTTTTTAGCGATACTGCTAACTGAAAGTCCGACAGACTTTGTAAAACCCTTTTGACAGCTTCGATGTGTTCTTTTTCATCCTTTGAGTAGATCAGAATATCGTCAAGGTAACACACTACTCCAACATCTAGGTATTCTTTTATTACCTGGTTCATCATATCTTGGAAAGTTGCCGGAGCGTTCACCAATTCAAAAGGCATAACCTTATATTCGTAATATCCGTATCTTGTACTGAATGCCATCTTCCATTCATCTCCTTTCTTTATCCTTATCAAGTGGTAACTGTCCTTAAGGTCTAACTTGGTGAAGATCTTTGCGCCGGCTACTCTATCTCTGAGTTCGGACATTAGTGGAAGCGGATGTTTGTTTAGGATAGTAATCTTATTTAGATTTCAATAATCCACAACTAGACGTAATCTACCATCTGGCTTTGGTACGAATAATATGGGTGCGCCTGCTGGTGATTGGCTCCGTGTGATTTTCCCTTGTTTGATCATCGTTTCTAAGTATTCTCGTAAAGCTTTAAGGTGTTTTTCGGATAGTAGATATATCGGCCCCCAGGGGGGGGTTGATCCTGGAATCAACTTAATTTCATGATCGAATGTTCGTCTAGGGGGCTAGTTTTTCTGCCGTCTGTGCTTCAAACAAATGTTTGTAACTCCAGTATTCTTTCGGTAACGATTCGAGTTCCACCGTATTCTCGATGGCTGCGATTCTTCCCATGCGGCAGGCATTAGGGTCCCAAGCTACAGATTCGTCATATTCGAACATATCCGCTATTCCTTCATCTTCTTCCACGCAGTTTTCGCAACCTTTTGCGGAGAAGGTCCAATTTTCTGCATCTTCTATGTGAGACACTGGGTGTTCACGATGCCACCAACCCAAAGGAATTATCATTCCGTAGTGACCTGCTTTAGCCACTTCACATGACACTTCAGAGATGTGTCGGTTTTTTCCTATTTCCAATTTTATTGGGAGAGTGTAACACTTCCCTCCAGAAGCGGCTGACAAACCGTCAAAGCCTAAGATATCAACTGCAGTGTCGCGTTCTACCGAGGGAACACGAAGGTCTTCAACTAGGTCCTTATTTATAAGGAACACGGTGGATCCCGAGTCTAATAAGACTTTAATTTTGTATCGCTTATCGTGTATATGGAGGTAAGAGATCTCCTCCGGGCAGTGGTATCATTTTGGTTTTGGAGCGCCTAGTGCGACGCCCTTGGCGAGGATAAGACTTCCTTGGTTCTTTCGTTTAGGCATCGTTGGTGTTGGGTGTAAGTAACAAGATGTTTGTTACTACGCCCAAGTAGTTTCGACCAGTGAGGTCTCCTCAGACAAACTAGTAACTCTTTTTAGCGCTAACAATCTGGGTCTACATACTAAAGCGGCGTTTCATGGATACGCTATTGCGCACGACCAGTTTTCAGGCTGGATGCCTTCTCCCGACACGCCAGACCTAGGCTCATAGCAGATTTTCGGGCGGTTATTAGGCATTTTACTCCCCTGGAGTGGGGTTCCCGCTTTCACCGAGTCCTTTCCCTTAGGTGTTCGGATATCCGTCCAGCTCCCTCAGAGGGGCCTTGAGCACCAAAGCGGTACATCCATATCCAACACTCAGGCCAGAAGGCAAGATAGTACATAAGTAAAATACGACTCAGACTCGTGTGGTAGGTGGAACAGCCCGCGTTGGTTGTCCTCCTGCCGTGTATTGTTATCAGGTAGATCTTGCATTGCTATGTCCCAACTTCTTCGGTATAGTAACTTGCTTGCACACAGGTAGTAGGCAACCACCAGGTGACTCGAGGAACTTCGCACTATTGGCTCCCGGGCCATGTGGGCATGTTAACTATCCTCTCTTTCGATCAAGACTCTCCATATATTGATTCTTGTGTTCGAGCTCGTAAGTCCCTCGTGCGGTCCCTTCACTTAGAGCCTACTTGCGTTGATCATGAAGGGAGAGACTTGCTTCGCGCCGCTTTGATCATTTTGAGTTTCGACTCCCATAGTTGCACACGGACTACCCGATCCCCGTCCTGGTCGGTACCCAATACACCCCAGCCAAAGGGGGTTCCCATTTCGATTCCAGTTCCGTCAGGACACTGAATACCCAATCGCCGCCGCCGTTGGTGCCAATGAACTGACCTAGGTCAGTTTCTCGTCGTCCGCCAGTTCCCAGATCTTATTTACCCGGGCTGGGGTCTGGACGGTTGCGACTTTCCGCGCTGATTTAGGCTTTATAATAGCCAATCTTGCTCGTCGGGTTCCCATTTTTATCGGTCTTGAACTGACAGTTTCTGCCGATATATGGGCGTTTCCACAACACGTTTGATAGGTGTGGTTTTTCTTTCCACAACATGTGCAATCTCCTTCTTTCCTCCCAGTGTCTATCACACTCTGCGGAATACCGGTGTGTGCCTGGGCGAAGTTTGTGTGGGTGGTCTTTGTCGCACCTCCCAACCTTTTCCTGGGCCTTTCCGGTTCATAGTCCCTTTTCCGTTTTCGTGGTGGGGCTCCACCTCCCTTGACATAAGGTTTAGTATCCCTTTGTCGCTTTGACTTAGAGTCCCATCGGTCTTCTCTTTTGACCTCTTCGACTATTTTGGGCTTGGGCAGTTGGTCTCGCCCAATTTTCTTTCTGGCTAGCAGTGCTTCTTCTGATCTTCCGCATAGCCTTAGTACCTCCTCCCATTCCTGGTCCGTCGTGTATTGCAGGGCTGACAACCTGCGGACAATTTGTTCGCGAAGTTTGTCTTCGACTACTTCTCTCCAGGATTCTCCGGTCATGCGTGCACGGATGTTATGATTGTGCATGAGTGTCAGATAGCGTTCAATACTGCCGTCGTACGTGACTAGTTTCATCGCGCGAAGGGCTAGTCTTTCGGCTTCTACCGGGGCGAATCGCTTGATCATATCATGTTCAAAGCGGGTCCATGTCGCCAGCTCTGCTTGCTGGGTTTCCCCTTGAAGTCCGCCCATAGCCTTCCGATACCATATCGTATAGGGAAGCACTATGTCTCCTTTCGTACGGCTGGGAGCATATATGACACGTTCCCGGGCGTCATCCCAGATTCGCGGGTTTCTTTCGAAATAGTCGGTGCATTGCAAGATCCCCACCTATATATCTTGCGCGGGTCTGTCTTCGAAGAATGGGGGTGGGTCTGACGGTCTCTTAATATTTAGCACCATCGCGTTAGCAAGTGTCTCTGCCATGCCAGACTGTTCTGGTGTTTGTCCTTGCCTGCCTCGGCTCGGACCTCCTCGTCATCCTCCTCTTCGGTCGTCATCATTATTATCGTCATCGTCACTAGGATCCCCTGGGTTACCTCATTGGGCACCTGAGGGGGATGCATCAGTGACTTCTCTGCCATTTCCCTTTTCCCTGCGTGTAGGTTGAGCATAATACACCCCATCGTCTGTTTCGGGGACTGCGGGTAAGGAAGCTGGTCCAGCAGCTTCCGGACTTGGTGCGGCAGCCAACATTCTGTTTATTGACTTTGTCAATACCTTCAAAGTATTGTTAGTCTCGTTATTTTGCTGTTACTGCTGGTCCTGAGATCGGCGGATTTCCGCCTGGCGGGTAGTCTGATCTAAACTCATCTGCCCTAGGGTACGGTTGACCTCTCTTTCACGAGTGACACTTTGCGCGCGGAATTCTAAGAATTCCACTCTCAAACTGAGGACCATTTGTTCCAGAGTCTGGTCAAGGGCTAATGCCGCTTGGCTTTCTTCCCCGAGGGTTCCATGTAACCTCTTCGTTACATCTTCATGTTCCTGTTGACGTTGTTCCTGAGCGTCAATCTTTTTTGCCACTTCCCGTAGCATCTCTTCTTGTATTCCCTTGATTTCGCTTTCCACACCGGCCAACTGCAACAACAAGCTTGCAATATCATTATCGTGGACATCTTGTCCTTGTGCGATATGTTGCTGTACCTTAATTAACTTTAAGGTATTGTCCTGGGTTGCACCCTTCAAATGTTTGAAGGTGATATTGGCCTGGTCGAGCGAGGTGTCTATATCCTGCCTTATTCGACCCAAGGTTATCCCAAGACGGGCAGCCAATCTGGCTAGGTTTGCAGCATGGTCTCCTCCGGGTTTGGGCATGGAGGCCCGTGATATCCTATGCATGCTAGCGACACTGGAAGACCGGTGAGGAGGTATATTTACTCTTCGAAATGTGGGTTCATGAGGTGTCGACGGAGCAGGACTCCATATAGCCGAATCATTGGTTTTATCGGTCGTATCAGGCCGGGTGCCCATAGGTTCACCCACCGTTATTCTTTTTCTCGGGTCCTGAGGTATCTCCGCCATTGTTATACTTTCCAAGTAGGCTAGCTGCACTAGTAACCCTGGATGAGTGATTACTGGTACTTCGTACCAGAGTTCTCGATATCCTTGAAAGGCTTTAAGGAATCGTATGTAAGGTATCCTACGTTTGACACACTCTAGGGGCATAGGTAAAAAAGGATTCGGTTGGTCCGATTCTGGGCTCAAAACCTGAATCTCCTTTTTCTCGAGGTTTAGAATGTACTTATAGTACATATAATGGTATATTAGGCCCAGGCCGAGGGGATGTTTGGCCCTCGGATAACTGTCGCAGGGTTTTCCTTTTCATTTTCTTCCGTTTTTAAGGAGCACGGGGTGCTCCGGTCGACGAAATCTTCCGACTCGGTCGAATTCCACGCGAATTCCGAACCGTGCCAGGTACGATATATGCTATTGAATTGATCCAGCGTTGGGATCCCGAAAGGTACTGTGAACCACGAAGGTTCCTGCGTATATTCTTCTTCGATTTCGAACAGCTCGGTCTCGAATATTTCTACGAAGGAATGAATATAGATTGAACAGTGAGGTGCTTCGAAAATGTAATCGAAGTCTGAGGTGAGGGTGGAGTTTGAAGTGAACTCGTAGTTCATATAGTGAGCCTTGGTAACAGGAGAACTATGAATATACTGTTAGGCGGACGCCAAACTCAAGTATATAACTGAGGGACGTAGGCCCGAAATCTTTGATTGGAGAATCTGTCGAGGAAGGCTCTTCTCGATAAAATAGGTAAGGTAAAGATTTAAAGCGTAAAACAATATTATATTGATAAGATCTCTTCTCCGTTGCTTGATGATATCTGTAAAGCTCGGGAGGCACTTCGATATTTATATCCCGCGTCAGAGTGTTCACGGACTACTTCTAATTACTTTGTCTCCGAAGTACCACTCTGGTTTTAATACGCAAACGTCCAGAATCTTATAAGTGCGAATACCGCTTGACCCTAAAACTTATCACAACCTTTAGCGGACTCGGAACAGTATTCCTCCATTGAGATGACTGCGCTATTTGTTATTCGAAACGGCGGCCTCTAACTTAGATGTCCGCATAGACTATTATATTACTTTAGTCTTGTTGACTATCGTGCCAGTAGTCTCTTCGGTCATGAAGTGATCAGGTTCATGCCAGGCCACCTAGTGCCAATGGCAAGTCCGCGCCCGACGTGTCAGTGTCTTAAAGGTCTCCGACTTATCTAGGTCTTCCATTCTGAGCATGCTTTCCCTTGGTCCGCCGGCCTCCGTAGAGGGGTCCTATTACTAGGACCAACCAACCTACAGCTGATCTCAGAAGGGTATGGGTGGATTCGGTATACCCCAAACAGCTTCTGCCACTGGGATATCCTCATGGAGCATTTCGCCGAAAATGTCCCGTCACTTTCGGCCCATAGTTAGGAAGCCTAACCTTGAAGCCTACTATCTCAATGCGCCTCCCACGGACTTCCTCCGTTCCACTTCCCAGATGTCGCCAAAGGTCCCCTCTCATATATCCTGCGCACAGTTTGCGGTCGGATGGACCGCAGCGACGTATATGGTGTTAGGAAGTGGGCTTCATTGATGTCAAATTTTAGTTATGGGACGCAACTCTCGAAATCTCGCTAATGACGTCCGGGCCCCAGAAGGGGGCCGGAGGGGGGTGTTGGCACTCCGGTAAATTGAGGGTCTGTGCGCAGTTACCCTACCGTGGGTTTGTGCACATGTCTCGGATTTCCATATGCCTAACACTGCCCTACCGATCCACGGTTTCGCCCCCTAAAAAGCGATCGACCTGTGCCTACTGTGTCTTCTTGGTCTACTAGGAGAGTGTTCTTCGTTATGATCATGCGTTTTTTTTGTTTTATTTCCTTAGAGATTTAGTGTCGGCTATTGGACACGCTTAGGAGGATTTTTTAGTTTGGTGCGAAATTTCTTTTGTGACTTGCGGGTTTTATTTGAGATTAAGGTTTTGTTTATGCCATAGCTAGCGCTGCATGCAAGCTCTTGTACCCTAAATGAATGAATACATGAGGATAAAAAAAAAAGAAAAAAAAAGAGAATACCGCGTAGATAGGTTCCCTGGTCTCCATTAGCATGCCTCAGGGCTCCCCGATCTCCCCCCTCCTGTTCGTCATTTATGTCTCGGCCCCCCACTTCTCAGTCCCTCGGGGTCTCATCCTCTCCTACGTGGACGACTTCACATTCACGGTCGCCTCCAGCTCGTACCGCCAGAATGTCCAGAGACTCCAAGGAATCACCTCTGTTCTTCAAGCAAAGGCTGGCAGACTCGGCGTATTCTTCTCGATCCCAAAGACTGAACTCATGCACTGGACAACCCCTGCATAAAAGGTCCACCCCCCCACGATACCGGTCCTAGTCGGCGGACACCTCTTTTACTCCTCCAAAATGATACAGTGGCTTGGGTACTGGTTCGAACCCTCATCCACCTCAGGCATCAAAGGCACCACAACGCACTTCACCAGGAGACTCGCCCTGGCCCAAGGGGCCTTTGCGATGATTAAAAGACTGTCCAGGCCCAGTAAAGGCCTCCTCCCCTTCCTATGCTATCGCCTCGCTTCCACCCTCATCTCCCCAATTCTCCTCCATGGAGTGTACCTCTTTTTCCCGTGTCTTACCCTACTGGACAGGATGTCCGTCTTTTGGAGATCTGTCCAAAGGTGGGTAACTAACTGCTTTTCGTCTACCCCGGTGGGCATCTTAGCTTGTGAATCGGCTCTCCCACCCCTCCCGCTATTGGTCATCTATAGTCAGAGGCTGGCCGCTGCCCGCCTAGTATGCCTCCCCCCTGAAGCCAATGTGGCAACAGCCATGCTCCACCCGTCCTTCCCGACCTCCTCCCCCTTTCGGGCACCACTGGACCACCGCAATTTCACTAGAGGCTTGACGTCACTTTATGCTCCACTCCTCTGGAAGACAGCCACCCTCCACCCCCCTATCCACAAACACCTCCCACTAGACGCGATTGCTCACCGCACCCTCCGGTTCATCTACACCTCGGGCCTTGTCCCAGTGGCCGCACTGGACCTTCTTCCACCCTAACAGCTCACCTTGGGAGAGGGGATCCTGTCCTACCAGTCGATCAAAATGCAACTACAAAACGCGCTCGTCGGGGACTGGGCGTCCCAGTTCTCCCCCCCACCCTACTACCCCTTCGCCATATCCCTCAAGCCCCACCCCTTTATGGGACTGGGTAGGTTTATCGCACGTAGGATCCACCAAATGCGCTCTGGCAAGAGCTACCTCGCTGCTCACCCCTCCAGGTTCAGTGACGACCCCTCCCCCCTCTGCCCACACTGCGAGGAGGACGAGGAGGACTTCACAGACGCCATCCTTTACTGCAAGTCTCGCAAAGGACCTCGCGAGCGCCACCTCCGGGGGCTCATGGACATCGGCAGAGACAGCCTACTGTGGACCAATACACACTCCCTCCACTCCTTGACCAGGTACCTTCATGTGACCGCCACTGGCTTTCCCCCAGGTATGCCGCCTGCAAACTGGGACCCTCCTTCAGAGACTGCCCCTCACGACACAGGGCTTTCGATTCATGGCTACAAGTCCTGAGTCGCTGCGCCCACCCGACTGTTTGACTCGCCCAGCCTTTACCGCCTTTTTGGTCGCTGGCTAGTTGTACTTTTTTGTTATGATTTATGTACTTGCTTATTTTAGTTCCATGGAATTTCGTGTCTGCTATCGGACATTGTAGAGGATTTTATATTTGAGTGCGAGTGTTTTTTTCTTTTGTGATGGCACATTTGAGATTGAGGTTTTGTTTATGCCATAGCTAGCACTGTATGCAAGTTCTTGTACCGTAAACAATGAATACATGATGATAAAAAAAAAGAGGAAAAAAAAGAAAAAAGAGCGCGGATATAGGTCATCCTCTGGCTCCTCTATTTTCCTCGCACTTGAAATCAACACTCAACGCTTGGAGTTCAGGAACCATCCACCCCCCCTCTCTTCCCACGATGGCTCCGGCCTAGGAGTGACGGCCATCTCCCTCCTCCCCTTACTGCCCTCTTCTACTTTCTCAAGACGTCAGGGCTTTGCTTTCTCTGGGTGCCGGTATGCCTCTTGCGCTGCCCATTCTCGCCTCCTTCCTCGCGTAGCGAGGCCCCTCTATACGGTCGGTGACCTTTCGCTTCCCATGCTTCAGATTGCTGGGAATACGCTTTGCGGTACGTGAGGACTCTTCAACAGGCCAACAGGTCAATCTCGCTCCTCCTCATGGTCAGTTTAAGCGGTGGTATCTCATCCACTAAGTGATGCTATCTCCCTGAGAACAAGGGACTACATGAGAGACGGGGTAAAACACTTGCCTTCTTCCACTGGGGACCGCCTAGAAGGACAGGAACCGGATTACCGCGAGTTGACACGGTCGCATTCGGTTTCCGCCCTGTTCTGTCGGTTGGAATGGCTTGTACTCTACTGCTACACCCTCTCTCAGCTTGCACCCTACTGCACCACTCTCACCTGCCCCCCCCCCGCAGGCGGCCCATTTTCTCGCTTATGTCGCGTTTCGGGATAACTTCTATGATTTTCTGCTGCCCGCGCGTATATCTGGTTCAGGTTGTTGTGGGATCAATGGTGCTTGTTTTTCTTTTGCTTCTTCCCGAGATGTTGCGGGTGGTTACCTTCCTATGTCTTCCTGCTTTTTTCTTAGTCAGGCTTCTCCTATTCTCTGAGTTCGCTTGTGAGGTAGTGACGGGTTTTTCTTTCGGGTGATATGTGAGGTTAGGCCCATACCAGAGGGTCCTGGGGATACAGTCGGGCCAGGCGGACGTGGGAATTGGGATTGTTTGTGCCATAGCTAGCGCTGCATGCAAGCTCTGGTACCCTAAATAACAACGAATACATGATGACAAAAAAAAAAGAAAAAAAAAGAAAAAGGACCGCGTAGATAGGCAGCAGACTTAGGACCGTCCGCAGACTACANAAAGAAAAAAAAAGAAAAAGGACCGCGTAGATAGGCAGCAGACTTAGGACCGTCCGCAGACTACACACTTCGGACAAAAGACCCTCCCCCAGATCCAAGCCCTGGTGGACCCCCAATCTCACAGCAAAAAGGACTGCCTTTCACGCAACAGTTCAATCGTCGCGACGGTATCTGCTCCCCTCGTCCAATGAGCGTTGCAGGGAAGCCCGCCTTTTATACTTCAAGGCCATAAAGAAGGCCAAGACCGATTATCGGAACAATTTCCTGAAAATAGCCACTACCCAGACACTCTGGACTGTGAAACGCTATGCGTTCGCAAGGCCTCCAGACAGATTCCCACAGATACCCGGGGCTAAAAGCCCCATGGACATAAACACAGCCCTTCTCTCCCAATTCTTCCCCGAGAAACAGTCCTCGAACCCACCAGCGATTATGTAAGAGTTCATGGATGTTCCTGCACTATTGGCGGAAGAAATTAGAGTTGCCCTCCACAATTCCTCCTCGTCCTCCGCACCTGGCCCCGACCAGATCCCGTACTCTGTCTGGAAGAGGGTCCATGCGTTGAACCCAAGCATCCTTCCCTCCATCCTCGGCCCTCTTGTCCGGTATGGACACCATCCCCCCTCTCTGAAGAAGGCAAACAGATGGTCCTCAACAAGCGAGGGCAGCCCTCCTACAACACGCCGGCGTCATTCCGCATCATCGACCTCCTCGTGATCATTTCCACGATCCCAGAAAGGGTTATGGCCTCCCGCCTCCCTGCCCTCACCTGATTCCTGGGCCTCCTATCCCCCCACCAAACTGGTTCCCTTCCCGGTTTGAGTACCTTTGACCCAGTGGCAGCCCTCTCTCACGAGGTTCACCTTTTTATGTGCCCTAAGCTTGAGGTCTCAACCCTCTTCCTTGACATTAAAGGAGGCTTTGACAATGTCTCGGCCCCCATACTTGGCGACAGGCTCGCCACTAAGGCGGTCAACCCGTACACTGTCTCGTGGATCAGGTCCTTCCTCCATGGCTGCTCCTGCCACCTAGTTTCCCAGGGGGCCCCCCAAGTCTTTTCACCGGTCTCTGTTGGCACCCCCCAGGGCTCTCCGATCTCCCCACTCCTGTTTGTGATCTACCTTTCCTCCCTGCACTTCTCGGTCCCTCGGAGCCTCATCCTCTCCTACGTGGACGACTTTGCTGTTATGGTCACCTCTGGTTCATATCGCCGGAACGTCCAGATGCTACAAGGCATCACCCTGGCACTCCTGGCGAAAGCTGCAAGGCTAGCGGTGGCCTTCTCGATCCCGAAGACAGAACTCATGCACTGGGTAACCCCAGCACACAAGGTCAATTCTCACGTGATTCCTGTGTTGATAGATCGGCACCTCTTCCGTCCCTCCAAATTAATACGTTGGCTTGGACACTGGTTCGAGCCCTCATCTACTTCCTACAACAAAGGTACTACCTCCAACTTCATGAGAAGGGTCGGCTTGGCCCAATGGGCCTTTGCTACAATCAAGCGGCTATTGCGGCCCGGCAAGGGTCTCTTCCCCTCTCTCTGCCACCGACTGGTGTCCTCCCTCATCTCCCCCATCCTCCTCTACTGGGCAGAACTCTTCTCACTTAGCCTCACCCTCCTGGATAGGAAGTCCATCCTTTGGAGTTCTGTCCAGAAATGGGTTACAAACTGCTTCTCGTCTACTCCAGTTGGCATTCTGGCATGTGAATCGGCCCTACCCCCCTTCCCGCTTCTGGTTCTCCACCGACCAAGGCTGGCGGCCGTCAGGCTTGTTTGCCCCCCCCTGAGGTCAACCGAGCGACAGCTAGGCTACACCCGTCCTTTCCTACCTCCTCCCCCTTTCGGGCCCTGGAGGACTACTGCCGATACACTAGGGGTCTGACATCCGTCTACACCCCACTTCTCTGGAAAACTGCTCCTCCCTGCCCCCCCATACGGAAACATCTTCCACTAGATGCAATTGCCTACAGGACCATCCAATTCATTAATCCCTTAGGCCCAGTTCCAGTGGCCTCCCCCGACCTCCTTTCTCCCAACCAGCTTCCTTTAGCGGCGGGCACCCCCTCTCACCAATCAGTCAAGCTGAGACTGCGAATTGCTCTCCTTCGGGACTGGTCAACACAGTTCCCCCCCCTGTACTACTACTCTGATGCTGTATCCCTTAGACCCCATCCTTTCATGGGCTTGGGGAGATTCATAGCGGGCACGATCCATCAGATATGCTCGGGCAAGAGCTACCTCGCTGCCCACCCCTCCTGGTTCACTGATGACCCCTCCCCCCTCTGTCCCTATTGTGAGGAGGAAGAGGAGGATTTCGCTCATACTATCCTATACTGCGAGTCTCGCCAGGAGCCTTGTGAGCGCCACCTCTGGGGGCTCACGGATATCCGCAGAGACAGCCCTCTATAGATCAACAAAGACTCTCTCTACTCCCTGGCGCGATACCTGAACGTGACCGCCACAGGCTTCCCTCCTAGCATGCCGCCTGCATGCTGGGACCCCCTACTCGCATCCGCTTCCGTTGATGAGGGTCTCCCAATTTACAGTTTCACCCCCTGAGCATGGGCGCTCGCCCCCCGCTCGACTCCGACCCGGAGTTGCTTTTGCTTTTGTTTTTTCTTCTTAGGTAGCCGGTTGGATTTATTTTTCCTTATGAGTTTTGTATTTTGCTGCTTTAGTTCCTTGAGACTTCGTGTCAGCTATCGGACACTACTAGGAGGATTTTATAGCTTGGTGCGATTATTTCCTTTCTGGTTGCGGGTTTTTGAGATTAAGGTTTCTCTTTATACCATAACTAGCGCTGCATGCAAGTTCTTGTACCATAAACAAAGAATATATGAAGATAAAAAAAAGTAAAAATTAAAAAAAAACACAAAGAGAATACCGAGTAGATAGGCTCTTCACACTTCGTTCTAAGTTATTTCCTTACATAGTACTTTATGCTTTTACAAATATAAAACCTTTACGGTGTTTACGAATACCTACCTAAGAGATGAGGACTCTACTATAAGAGTTGAGTTGAAGAAACCCTACGATAGGCAATAAGGATCAGAGACACGAGAGTCTCTCCCCCCTTATCGTAGACACAGGTCTAAGAACTATCGTCGAGAGAGAACAGGAAAAGTATCGTCTACCCAATCCTGAGAACTGACATCAGTTACGGATCACAATATCATTCAACATTCTTCTGTATTGGCCACCATCGTGGGCCTTATACCTTTAGTCTCGCAGTCCACCATTGTAGGCTTTGTATCTTTGGCCTTGTTGACTATCCTGTTCACCTTTGGTTCTACAGCCTTGTTCGCCACAGGAGTAGGCATTATGTACTCCCCTTTGGTCTCGCTCTTGTCATTCTCTGACATGCTTGCAGCTCTTATTCACCGCCTGATGCAGGCCTTGTTTGTATCCATCTTGGTATTTTGGTGGAGTAGGCTTGTTGGTCAGACTGATGGCCTGTCACTTTGGTGTTGCTCTTTGTATTTCTCCTTCATGCTTTTCTTCTGCTAGCTGGGATGTTTATACCTGGCAGTGACTTGCTCCTGTCTTTAGATTGAGTTCTACTTAACTCCTAACCGTGACCCTGGTGCGGGCACTGCGTGATGGCGACAAAGCAATAACTCAATACATATTAATCATATTGACATCCTCAGACTTGATCTCTATGAGTTGCCAATGGCTGTTGGATAGTGGTTGCAGTACTCACGTTACTAGCGTAAAAGAACGATTCACATGATATGCACTAATTTCTCCCTGGACACATCACATTTGGGTGGCCAACAATACAGTGAGTGATTCTTTAGGAGAGGGCGATGTCATGCTCTCAGTGCGGGACAGGAAATGCAAGAAACGCCAATGTTTGTTTGTCATAGGCATACTCTAGATAGAAGCCAGACTTCCGGAGCTGCCATACTGATAGCAAGCTATTCTTTCTATACTCTGTCACATGGTGTATGCCTGTCACAGACAAACACTGCCATGTCTTGCGTTTCTTGTTTTACATAGAGAGCATGATATCACCCTCTTCCAAAGCATCAATCTTGGTATTGTGGGTCACCCGAATGTATTGCACCCCAGGAGATATTAGTGTGTATGGTGTAAATTGTTCTTTCACGCTAGTAACGTAAGTACTGCAGCCACTATCCAACAGCCATTAGCAACCCATAGAGACGAAGGGTGAGGATGTGAACACGGTGAATATGAGTTGAGTTATCACTACGTCGCCTTTATGCGGTCCCTCCAATAGGGTATTAACATCGTCTCTTGCGCATCCCTTCATCTGCTCAGCTTTCAGCTTCCTGCAATTGATTTTGCGATAACCCTACTTCTAGCAGTAATAGCAGGTTAAGGTCTCGTCCACATCATGCTATCAAAATATATGACTAAGGAAATCAGAACATTAACAGATGATATCATAAATAAATGATTGCTGGGACAACAGGCGAAAAGCAATCAAATTGTCTAATACTCATGTATACATCATCTTTCAATAGTAGTATGATATTTTTCTTTGCATATACCTTTTTCTTTGCTTCTACTTTTATCTTTTCTATTCTTCACTTATTTTCATAAATCAAGTAACACCTCTTCATTTCTCTCTTATCTTAATAAAAATTCACAATCTGATTAGTATCATTTGATGCAGCTATTTCTCTACTACGTAATGAGATAGGACTAATGGGTGCTATGAATAACATTTTGTCATATAGATAAATAATTTACAAAAGTTGAGAAAATACATGTATACATACCCATACCTAATAGTGGCCTATACTAGGTATGAGAAAATAGGATTATATTGCCAGAACAAAACTGCAATTGTACACTCCCACTGTTATGGCCTCTTACTGCCTTTTTGCTCTTTGCATATCCCACTGTTTACTTTCCTTCTTCCCTCTCTGTGTATAAACCAGCTTTATGACCATCTCCTTGCCTCATTCTCTTCCATTACCACTTCCTAAAACTTAACGTACCTGAATTCCCAACATGTCCAAGATATTTCCAGTGATCCATTTTGTCACACCCAGGATGTACCCTTTCTAGAATCCAGTTTGTCGTATTGGGGAGTCGAAATAAAAATGCACACTATGGAGTATGAGAGATCGCTTTTGCTGTAGTTCTTCCTAGAGTTTGCTGATCACATTCACTGAATTTGATTTGCCTCAAGCAGAGAATTTAGGTTTTGAAGGTCGTCAGACCTGGCCCCCGTCCTGGTGGGTGCACCAGGCATGTACCCTGGAGTCATCGAGCGGATGGCTGATTTAATAGATAAGGGTTTTCAGAATATTGACGTAGGCGATTGTTTGGGTATACGCTACTTGCAAGGGCTACTCATAACAGATGTTAGAAAGTGGTGGATACACCACACGAGTTGGAAGAGGTCGATCCCAATGAGCTGGAGAATCATGGCCAAACACCACTCTGGCATGATGCGGCTACCTGTAGGTACCGAGAAGTGGTAAAAGTACTGCTGTGGCCGAAGAGATCAACCTTGAGATGTCGGACAGGGAAGGAAAAGGCTGCTCTTACTAGCGGCTAGGTTTGGAGGAGAGGAAATGGTGAGAACACTACTTTGGCCTGAGGATGACAACCCCAGGGAGCCCGATAATGTCGACCAAACACCACTCTTGCATGCCCCCGGTCATTGACATGAAGGAGCCTTAATCTCTGTTCTCAAGTGGGAAGAGGTCAACCCCAACCAGCCCAACAATGTCGGCCAAACAATGCTCTCGCTTTCTACTTTGTTTGGATATGCGGAAATGGTTTAAACACTGTTCGGGTGTCAAGCCCTCGAACCCAGAAAATGCGACAATCTCAGCCAAACTCCACTTTCAGATTCCAGTGGACATGGAGTTGAGTAAGCCATGAAACCCTTCCCCAAACCAGAGAGGGTCAACCTTAACATGTCCCATAATTACAAGTAGACACCCCTCCAGCACGCCCTTCGCTTTGGAAATCAGCAAGGAGTGAGAATAGTGATCATGACGGAAGATATAAAATCCGACAAGCCAGATAGCTGTAGTTAAATACCACTTTTGGATGCTGTTTTGGATCCGGATGTGACAGTGGCGAAAGTACTACTCTGGAAGGAAGATATCAGCTCCGAAAATCTAGACACTGATGGTCAAATCCCTCTCTCCTTCACAGACAGGTGTGGCCATCAGCCGGTGGGAGCTCTACTGCAATTCCACAAAGGGTAACTACCAGTGCAATTTAAGGTCTAGAAATCCTCACCTCATTGCATCTGCTGTCATTCATTCTTTTCCCTCTGCACCTTAATCAAAGAATAAGTCCTTAAACATCCCCTCTTGCAGTTGAAGGAACTCCCGCAAGACATGCCCAGAATACACTCATATGCCATTACACCAACTTGTACCACTGTGGGGACTTGCCTCAAGAGTTGGGCATGAGTTTATAAATTTATATTTTTCCCGAGTGTGGTAGATTCAGGAACAAGTCCCATTGCTGTGACAAAGTTCATACTTTTCAGTCCTCATCCTATCATGATATTGGTTTTTACACTAGTCCTACATTCATCCTCCTCACTGTTTTGTTTTTCCTCTTTCTTGCACAATAGATAAACATATAAGAATATCACTTTCTTCTAGATACAAGGAACATCATGTAGAATTAAACAAGGATTTAGAAGACCACATAGAGCAAATTGATGAAGACTTAATAACATGACTTTATAAATAGTACAATATCCTACATAAGAGACACCTACTGGCCACCACAACTATGTTGGACCTGTGCATAGAGTCTATAAGGAGGTGGGAGAACTAACAAAACAAGCCTGTCAAGCCACTCATCGGTCTCACCAACCTACAAATCAATTTGATAGGACAAACCTGCTAGTAAAGAAAAGAAACTAGCAAGATATACCATAGCAGGTATCATATCTCGTCAAAGACTACAAAACTCCAGATACAACTCTAGCAAATGACAAAGACACTTCTTCTAATAGCGAACACATCACAGGACCAGTCTGAAAATGTAACCTCCACTCGCTTGGCTAAACGCAATGCTGAGCAATGAAAACTATGCAAGTATCAAGAAAGTCTTCTAACTTCTATATAAGTGATGCCCCCTCATGTATTGAGAATGGAGGAATCCAGAAACATGAGTGTGGTAACAGTTTTTTCCTTTTGTTTTTCAATGGCATAAATTTCCAGTACTTTCTATACCAATGGACAAACAACCTAGCCTGCACCATTTCTCGTGTTATACTTAGAATACACTACCAGATAAAGCGCTCGGAATAGCATGACAATTCAACACAGACTGACAGACCAACAGACCATTCCTGTCCATGAGTTACTGGGTTCATCCCAAATAATTGATTCAGACATTACCTACAAGTATTTTCTCCACTTCGTTAAGTTGATTATTCAGTACAACCACAAGTTATCACTTGATCGACAAATACCTGTTTTCCGAAGCCCCTCGTGCTAGTGCCCAGCATTGGATAGTCCATACTTGTACACTGGTTGCGATGTGGACACCATAACCTCCTAAATGTTTGCAAGCATACTTTTATATGGCACTCGCCAGGAGTGTCCAATGGCTCAACATAACTTTATCGCTAAATATTACTTTATGGCTCATCATTACCTGGCGGCTTCATATCACTTTGTCACTCAATATCACTTTGTGGTTCAATGTTACTTTATAGCCTGAGCACAGCAGTACTTTATAGCTTAATGGCACTTGATAGCTCAATAGTACTGGATACCTCTATGATGCTTGATAGTTCAATAGCACTTTAACACTAAATATAATCCTGTATAATAGTTTAAAATAATTCAATCCAAGTTCTAATAGTTTCAGTTCAGTTAATTTCATCTACATACCATCCTGCGGTACCATTTTACAACAAATGTTCCAATACCAGGTTTTATTCTTCCAAGCCACCCTGTAGACTCATATCAGGATATTGAGATCCATATTCTGGCTCAACCAAAATTTCGTCACTCTCACCGTGTCCGTCACTATCTCAAAAAAGCATAAGATAATAATACCCTTAACAGGTATGAATAAAGAACCAACTTTCAAAACCTTCTGAACCTCGATTCTTATGCCATATTGCGTCAACGCTAAATCCAAAAACTGGCCAGACGTAGTCACCTTACACTCCGGAAAGGCAACCCCACAACGATTCCTACCCTAAACCCAAAATACCATATCGAACCTCACAGCACAGCACACCCATATCATGCACCCCAAAAACTCCGCGCGAACAGCACCGTACGTCCACACCGCCCCCCCGAGCCCATTTCTGTTCCTCAGCTGGCAACCAAGTGTTCCTTGAGAGTCCTGGCTTTGGCGCACTTGGTCTACACGGTACCACGTCGTACGTAATCCGTGAACAGACCATCACCCATGTCTACCTCTTGGGCAACGAGACTGGTGCCAGAATAAGGCCCCCCAGCAGCCTCGCCGTTGTGGGTTCTATAGGGATTGTCGCTTCTGATCTACTTACTATCGCATCCTAGGCGCCAGATTCTGTGAGCACTTGGTGGCCATCGGGTCCGTGATGCCGCCACCCCCACCCGGAGAGAAGATGGAGAAAATTATGCGTTGTAGGGTCTCTCGTGAAGTATATTAGAAGGGGCTTGAGTGCAGGTAAGGAGGCACCGATTATCGCCATGTTGGACTCGAGTAGGGAGGGAACCCAGTATGTCCAGCCATACCGGTCGAATTGAGGTGGGATAACCTGGCTTAAGGGGTTCGAGGACCCTGGGGGCTTGTGTTAGTGCATCTATAAGGGGAGCTAGAGGAGGCTAGGGAGCTGACATCGGGGGTCGATGTATGGATATCTCTTCATTTCGAGGATCCAGAGAGCAAGTCTGTACGCGATCCCAAAGCAGGCCCTGCAGTAATCATCCCACGTTAGCCCTTGTGTCCATTCCATGCCCCGGGTCCCAAGGGTGAACACACGAAGCTCCAAACCCAATCAAGGTGCAGACAAGAATCCTCTGGCGAAGGCTCATCTTCAACCCCCAAATAATCTTCATAGGCAACAATAAGATGAGCACATCAAATGCCAAGCTGACGGAGTAGAGAGTGATGTGCAGCTTAAAGTAATAGACGTCTCCACAGTCCGCGTTGCGTTTGAACGGTTTCCAGAAGGACGATGGGGGCCTGCACATGAGGCCTAAGAGGAGCTCATAGGTGACGACGTAAGGGATGGTCAAGAGGATGAGCGCCTTAATAGAGTACTGAAATATCTTGTAGGTGGGACCAATGAGGCGGCGGTAGAAGAGAAGTACTGATATTCGTACTGTGCTCATCATCACCGGGTAGAGGAAACTACTAGCCAGCGTGCACTGCATCATGTGATGACCAGCGTCAGCTATTGATGCTAAAACAGTATATACCCAGAGATGGAGCGAATCTAGAGGTACTATAAACAAACCTTGAACCAAAGTTCAAACTCCTCATCCGAAATAGCCCATAACGGCCTGCCGATACCTGCGTTTAAGTCCGCATAACATGCCATGCCCGTATTCACGGTCACTAGCAACTTGGCAAATCAAAAACGTTCTCTAACCCCTCCACTGTGGTTCCTGCACCAAAAGAGCTAGACACGGGATATATATGATATAGATAGCCTTGAAAAGGGAGAGCAGGGAAGGGCAATTATTCACCGTTGCAGGAATAACCATCCAATCGTCAGCCCCGAGAGTCCAAAACTTCCAACGAGCAAATAGCCTGCCGCCAGCAGCCGCCCACACCAAGACCATAGCAATCAGCGCGAAGATAGTAACATAGTTAGATTCCCTCCCGTCCCAAGGAGGAAGCACACCATCGTTCATCATAACCTCTAGCGTCGCCGTTTTCGTGGCTTTCTCCCCTCCGTATACCTATTTGATCTTCCTTTTTCCTTCAAAAACAAAAAAGGGGAGAGAAGGAAATGTGGTCAAAATCCGGGACCCCGAAAAGAACACGGGAGTGGTATTGTAAATTAATATAATTTTCTTCACTTCCGACTCTTCTTGTGAAGTGGTGGTAGGAAAAAAACAAAATTTCGTCGAAAATTGAAAGTCCCAAAAAAAGATATTTGAAAATCGATAGGGGCTTGTGCCTTACGAAAACTCTTGCCAGTGGTTTAGCTCTTCGGTTCAAAGCCCTTTCATTTGTTTTCAGGATGGAAAAAAATTACTTGAGAGCCGAAAAAGCATTCAGGTCAGGCAAAATTGGAAGCGCAGATGGAGATTCATCTTTCTTAAGTATCACAATTGGGTGTGTCATTAAACAGGGGAGACGGAACCCTTGTGCTCAGAGATTTTCAGAGGATAGTCGGAACTAGCTGTCAGATGTTAATTGATCACTCGAGTACTTGCGCGCGAATGAAGTTTTGGTAGTGATCAACGAGGTGACAGACCAAAACACCCCTTGGTCCGCACGGGGAGTTTCACGGAATTTTAGCCCGAGGGCTAGAGGAAGGCATGGCGGAGATCTTCTGACGTGACCTGGCCGATCGACGTTTCCGGCCCGGAGGATCTAGGGAAAATTCACGGGGATTAGTGGGCGCCATCGCTCGTTTAGGTTGAAGGGGGTACTGACCTAGTTCCACTAACACACACACACCAACGGATATGGCATATTGCACGGTAGCCTAACTCGTGCTTAAGTATCATACGTGATTGTTGCTGCGATTTGGCACTTGCTAGTCCTCGGACATGGAAGTAAAAATCGAGGAAGACAAGGATAGGCCGGGAATGTCAGGGATCTTACAGATAAGATATTCTAGGGAAAGGGGGGATACTAGGAAGTTGAAATCCAGAGTAGTTGCAATCGTGTAGGTTCTTGATATTATCACGTGGAGAAAGATACCGTGGGTTAAATACTGCACCAATAGAGTGCTATAGTAAAGCACCTAAGCAAGAGTATTGGTGATCGTGCATTCATTTCAACCATCATGGCAACGGTAAATATAGAGTAAATAAATTGAAATAACCCAATCACAAAAGCTATGAATGAAAAGAGATTAATGAAAATGATTTCTAGGACTAGCTTTTACATACTAATAAATTAGAAAAAAGGAAAACAGTATGTGATACTAGAGGTAATACCTCCACTAGCATCTCAGTGACTGTCGCAGGACTCAGAGGTGCTGAACCAAGATCAGGATACTGAATCTGGAGTTTTTCCTTCAGCACAATCCAGACATGTTTAATAGAATTGAGGTCTTGTGAATATGGAGAGTGTTTAGCCAACTCAATTCCATTCTCATCAAACTACTAATCTAGTACTACAGGAGCAGTATCGACAGTACAGCCATCTTGCTGGAAGAGGTGATTACTAAGAGCAATATGAATATATGGTAAGCCTGAGATTATTCAAAATTCAAGCCTCTGAACATAGATACAATAGTTTACTCATTTTACAATCAAGTGTATAGAGGTTCCCGGGTTTCTACTACAAATACATTTCCAAACCATCAAGGAAATACCAGTTTGGTTTTTTTCACTTTTTTTTTTTTTTAATTTATATAGACCGGTGGTAACCTCAGCAAGGTGGAGCCCTTAGGGTAGCGCACGGCTTGAGAGATAGCATAAAGGAAGTTTAGTTCAAGAGCTCTTCAGAACATGCAAATAAAAGCTGAAGATGGATGTTAGCACTAGTATAGTATAATTTCCACTAAGTAATGAATGGAAATAGCTGCAAATGTCCAGTCATGAGGTTACAAGAAAATATCCACATGTTTTCCTAACTATTTCTGATTCCTGTCTACCACTAGTCAAAAGATGTCTACCAATTTGACAACAGTGTCGAACAGTATGCATGAGCAAATAGCAATTGAGATAGCAATCAATAATATTGTACTGGGTCTCACAGCTGCAGCAGGAAGGGTTGGCTGTACTTCATCGACCATAATGCATTGAAAAAAGTAAGACGATGCTGCAAGGAGGAAGTTCAAGTGCACTAAAAGTTGACACCAGATGAGGAGGAACGACAGATATCGAAGCGATACTATTTCCATTGCCACCTTGCATATTTTCCAACTATTTAGCGATGGAAAGAGACCACTCTTTCCATTATAAGAAAACGAAAACTAAATAAGACTTTGGGTAAATGGTGCAAGTAAAACTTCCAAAAGTAACACCTAGAAGTTAGATCATCATTTAGTAACTAGCTTGACTTTGTACGTAATTGTTTGGCATATAAAAATCTGAGACAAAGTACACAGACTCCACAGTATAGTAACTGCCTACAGAGCCTCAAAGTTCCACTGAGTCAACACCCACCTCTGGCCCTTAGACAGGACCTGCACGTCATTAGTGAGATTTCGATAGTTGAGTCCTGTAACTAAAATGTCATATCAATTAAGGCCACTTCATAATCCCATATGCATTACTGCCATCAGGTTGACCATATGGTATTCAAAATGTATGGGGGAGGGGACTATTGGTGATATTTGAGAAGTGGAATGGAAGAGGCTTGGTGGAGGGGGATTGAGATAGTAAGCTTCAAGGTTAGGCTTTCTAATTGTTGGCTACAGGTGGTGGGACATTGTCAGCAAAATACTCCAAGATGATGCCACAATAGCGGAGGCTATTGAGGACATACCATATGTACCTATACTTGTCTGAGATCATCTGTAGGGTAATTGGTCCTAGTACTAGGACCCTTTTGAAGAAGAAGGTAGGCTAAGGAGAAGCACACTCTGATGGTAAGACAGAGTTATGTCAAAGATTTATAAGATGTTAGCACATCAAGCTTAGACATCTGAGTGGCACAAGGTAGCTAGAAGTGAAACTGATCATTTCATGACCAAAGAGACTACTGCAATGATTTTCAATAAGACTGAAGTAGTATAATAGTCTATGTAGTCAACCAGGTTGAGGACATTAGTTTGGTGAAACAAATAGTACAGTCATCACAATGGAGGAATACCATTCCATAACCATGAAGTGGTGTAATAAGTTTTAAAATTAAATAGTGCTTGCACTTATAAGATTCTGCACATTTGCATATTAAAATCAAAGTTGTACTTCATAGGTATAGTAGTTTGAAGTAGTCTACAAATACTCAGACAGGGAATATAAATAGTGAAGTGCCTTCTGAGCTTTGTAGATATTATCAAGCAACAGAGAAGAGATCTTATCAATATAAGATGGTTTCACACTTTAAATCTTTACCTTACCTATTTATCGCAACAAACCTTCCTCAACAGATTCAGCGATCAAAGATTTCGACCTCTATTCTAGTGTAGATGTCCATGGTAGAAATTACCATGCTTAGAAAATGTGAGTGATATTTCGTGATTCCTTATCAACCTCCTTGCTGGTGAATATACTTAATCAGAGACTCTTAAGCCTCTTATTTCTATACTATAAACCTATATATCACTGATTTGTTCCAAACTAATAACTGCAGGTGTTAAAAAACTCTCCTTTCATGACTTGCAGGTAACATATTTCACCATTTTTCCGCGATGAATCTTTGTTTTAAACCAACAACTATTGTATTTCATGACGAAACAAATTTTCACATTTATGTTGAACTACCATGAGTTTACTGCAAAGAAGAAATCCAGTATTCTCACATTTTATACAAAGCATTCTCATACAAATACCTACCTCAACTCGGATTTATTGCGGTATTTATTGCGGTATTTATTGCGGTATTTATTGCGGTACCCCCTGCAATCTTAAACATTTTTCCTCCATTTTGCTCCAGATTTTCACAATACCCTTGCTGGACTATTCTCTGCGTAATCTCCAAATATGATGCAATTCTGTGCAGTTTTCACCTTGCTTCAGCAATATACTCCTAGTAACAATACGTGTGACTGAGATATAGAAATACCAACCTGGTAGCTCTTTCAACCTCTACTGTACAATAAATAGAATATTTCTAATTCCTTTGCTCTCTGTGAGCACCCTTCTTTCTTTTTCCACCTCGCCTATTACCATTCCTATCTATCTGACTCCTTCTTGCTAGAGTTAGGGTTAGGGATCTTTCCCTATATTTTCTTTCACTTTCTCTTATCTCCTTTCATGTTACTTGATACCTATATCCCTTCAACCTCTTGGGTTTTCTTGTTGATATACTTTTTCTGCGCTCTACCACACTTAATTTATTTCCTAGTACCATTCCTCCTATTCGTCTTGCCATTAGATTTCCCTTATCATTGGCATTACCCTCACTACTACTGTTCCTCATATGCTCATATGATTATATCTTCCTTCTTATCAAACTCCAATCGCAATCAAAAACATTCCGTTGTCATATATAGCTGCAAATACAATCTTCATGATTTCTGAACTCTTACTTTCTACACTTCACAGTATAACCTTTATTCACGGCCGTAGTTGCATACCTGACAGCTGCAGTTGCAAACCTACCTCCTGGATAACTCCCTTGTATATTCACAGTTATTATATAAAAAGACCTCTGGTACTTACGAATGGACTATCATTATTAGCTCCACTTTCTCAAGTTTGTATTAACGTATCTTCCCTGTAGCGGACTAGCATCTACTCCTAAGAAACTCTTTATGGCCTGGTCTTTCAGGGTACCCTAATGTGCATGTTTAGCCCTTCGGACTCTGTCAAAATCTGGGAGAAACAAACTTCTACTATTGCTACCTGCTCATCAGTCAATTGAAATACATATCTGAATATTCAACTATTTGACAAATTCTTTACACTATTATATCCTGTACGGATAAAACAACTTAGAGCGATCAATATTTATCAAAGTCTTCACCTTATCCTAATTGGCTAATAGTAGATTTTCATACTATATATCAAAGTCCTATCCGGTGAGATCCATGTCCATATAATATACTGTAATGTATTATATGAACATGCTTGCAAATACTTAACTATAGAATTACTATACATTAGAAATATGTTACCTGACATTTGAGATATGAAGTACAAGTTCACTTTTGTTCATAATATGACCGTAGTAAGGGAGAGGTATACATTTATTCAGATTGCCAGCTTGTTTATACTACTCTGAAAAACATGTGTAAAAATCCTACAAATTGTTTTTCTATATGCATGGAGTCTTGGACATTGGCTGCTTGTAATATCTACGTTTAACTTGTGTATATCTAGTCTGATATACCTAATACAACCAATGGTTAAAAAAAGAGTTTCTTTGTAAGTCAACAATTATGGAACCCTAAATGTATTATCAATCCCCCATATGCCATCAACAAATATAACTTGACCAACTGACCTAGTTTATAGCACCTAAATTTTAAAATCAAGAGTATAAAATTGTTGTTATGGCAAACGTATACTACAAGTATTGAAACTAATATATCGTGGTTGAAGACTCAAGCTCAATAATATGCACAAAAAACTAAATTCGGAAAAGGATGTAACTGGATAGATATGTATATTAACTAGGGATTTCTGATCGCATAAGATAGCTGATGTGGAGTGGAATCAAACTTATAAGTATTCTATCCTGAATCCAAAAGAGTTTAACACAAGCAGATATCAAAGATAGCAGTGACTTGTAGCCTCGTAAGAAAAGAAAGTTTTTATCTTAGGTTATAACTCTTTATACCATAGTTTTTAAGATGCAATATCGACTATATTAGGAAGTAGGTATGAGGTAGAAATAGTGTTTGAAGTATTGAATGCCACATTCAAAGCACTTTAATTCAATGCGGCATAAGATTTGGAACCTATTCATAGCCTCACGAGGCAATAAAACTATCAAAATAGGATGTAGATCAATTGTTGTTGGTATTGGGTAGATGTTTGTCACGAATGTGGCTTAGCAAGGAAAGGTTTTCACATGACTCATAGTTATGAGTCATAGGTATGTTATGTTTCGCACATGACCTCATTAGAGGTCATGGGATTTCGCACATATGACCACTTTGGTCATATGATATGGTTATGACGATATGTTATGTTTCGCACATGACCTCATTTAGAGGTCATGGGTTTCGCGCATGTGACCACTTCGGTCATATGATTAGTTTATGATGTTTTGGATATGACTCACAGTTGTGAGTCATATGTGGCGTGTGACTTGAAGGATGAGTCACAAGGGCGTGAAGGGCAACTATATAAGGAGGACATTAGGTCCGAGTAGATAGGNGTTTTTGGATCTAGTGAGTTGAGGCAACGGTGTTCCTGTGAAGCAGGATGTCAAGTGAGGTGAGATCTCTTATGTGGGATCAGTGGTCTTAAGGAGACTGGAAATGTGAGAAGGTTGAAAACATCGGTTATAGCTAGACTGTGGCCAGCTTTACCTCTAGAGGATAGTGGAGCAGGAGCATGGCTACCAGCTGTTTACAGTTCGTAATGAAGAGGAGATGGGGTGGAAGTGAGAACTCGCAGGCCACTGTACCCATAGGGGTTGATAAGAAGCAGTCAATTAGCCAGCACTCGATAGTTCTCTAAAAGCTGGACATGCGGTCTGGTATTGTGAGGGTTGGGATAAGGTTGTCAGCCCTGAATAGAAGTATAGGAGAGACGAGAGAGGACGTTAGACAGTGGCATGGGTAAGGAGCTAATCCCTTACCGAGAGCTGAGAGCTCCTAAATGGTAATCAAGGCCTCTTGAGTGAGGGTAAATGTTCTTGAAAAGAGGGTGGTGGTGCCCTTGGTTCAGGAGGTAGTCTACGGCTAGAACTACTAGTAGAGCCATTACAGGAGGGAGGAATAGTAGAAAAGCAGCCCATCCAGTTGGACAGGAATGTGAGGAGTAGGGTTCTTTAGTGCAGGGGTAGTTGAGTAAATGCGCACAGTATTAGAGATGAAGAAAGATACACCTATCGTGCCGGCCCTGCCCTGTACTGAGCTGACCATGCTTTAAAGTCTAAGGACTTTGCAGTTCTTGGAGCTGGAGGTGACGGTTACTACAAAGTCATCTACATAGGACATGATTAGGCCTTCAGGCACCAGGAAATAGAGTAAGGTGATATAAAGGATAAACTGCTGGGAAAAGATGGGGGAGTCTACAGAGGTTCCAACAGAGATGGTTGAGAAGGTGTGGTGGGTCCAGTGAAAGACTAAGTAGCAAGAGTGGCCATGCAGGAACAATCAAATTGAGGACACTATGTAGAGGTAGATGGCTTTGATGGCAGTCCATTACTAAAGTGTAGGGGAGGAGACATTGTCAAACCCTTACTTAATGTCAAGGAACAGTGTTGAGACATTGAGCCAATGGGAGAAGAAAGATTCGAGTTCAGAAGGTAAGGTAGTACATGTGTTGAATGTGCTTAGGCCTGGGGGGGACTGACACTGGTGGGAGAACAAAAGGCGTAGGTACTAGGCCAGAGAGGTGAGATAGTTAGCTATGATCTATGGCAGGATTTTGGAAACAAATTTTGAGAAGACAATAAAATGGGTGGAAGCTGGAGTGTCGTAGGAAGAGTACTCAGGTCTGTGAAGGACCATGCGATTGACTGTTTTCAAGAAGGGGGGGTGAAAGTTGTACAAGACAAGTGGAACAAGGAGGGACATGAGCAGGATGTGGTTGCGAGAGTGAATACAGTTCCAGATTCAGTAGCGGATTTAGTCAAGCACTGAGGCCGAAGACAAAGAGGTTTTTCATGGGGCATCCGAGATCTTTTGGGCTGCAAGGAAGGGCTATCATTGAACTCCCTGAGGATCACTAAGGAGACGCAGTTGGATTCACCAGTAAAGACATAGATTAAGACAGTGGAATTGATGGTGGCTGGGCTGTTGGCATGAGGCAGCTGGGTGGACATAGCAGGTAGTTTATCAGAGGCTAACTGATTGGCCATCGACAGGGTCCGAAAATGGCTGTTTCCGGGAAGTTTTCACAATAGTCATTTTTTGCCTTCACCATGGCTTCGAAGTATAAAGTTCTAGCATCTTTGGACTCCTCCAGTGATGAGGAGATGGGATCATTGTAGGTTGCCTGAACAATAAAGGGGTAAGCAGCATTTTCAGGAGGGAGGTTGGGAGTCCACCATGGCTTAGACCCCGGGTATAGATGCTGCATAGGGGCATAGTAAGCAGGCGTGGTTTTGATCAGAGCTAATACATTGTCGAACGAGCTTGGAAGAATGCAAGAAGCAGAAAGGACTGACAATAAAGACGGTGATATAGCTTTGAGTTCTACTTTTGTTAAACGCCAGTCTACTATTGACCACGTAGGGGTGGGGAGGAGTGGGTAGACCATTGTTGGGAAAAGGAGGATAATTGTATAAACATGGTCTTAGCCTGTAGGGGAAGAGGGTGTCCCACCTTTGAAATATGGAGATGGGAATGCCTTTACAAAACTCAGGTCACGGACTATGGCATGTAGCTTGAGGTCAAAAGGAGAAAAGTGTAATGACATCACCGGTGTTGGGCAGCAAAAATTCCTCCAGTACTGTATATTTGAGATGAAACACTGTGGCTACCAGTTCCAGGACTGAGAAAACTCTTATGGTGTTCCCTGTAGGATTATAGATATTGTAATCTCTCACTACCAGCAATGAATGACTAGAGGTGGGAAAAGCATCTTTGGGCTGAATGGGATTGTGGAAAGAGGAGAAGTTCTAAGTGCAGTAGATATTTATAACGCAGAAAGAATTTGCAAAAAGATCAAAGAAACCCAAAGTGGAGGAGAAATCCATAGTCATCCAATCGCTGGCATAAGAGAAGACTAGCGGAATAGAGAGTTAGGAGGTCTATAGTAAGTGAAGGTAGTAGACCACAATGGACTTGCCACTAGTCAAATAGGGAGGTTCACAAAGCAGTAACCTAGTAAATAATAGAAGCCTGGTTGGATAAATGGGTGGGTCTAGGAGGAGATCCAGGGCGGTGGAATCTTTTAACAAACCAAATAAATTACATAAGAAGAGGAATACATTGCTATAACCTAGGCGGTTGTATTGAAGAATGGATAGGTTATTAGTGAAGACCAACTCCAGTGTGCGGCTCCTAAAGAAATGTCGATCAGCCATTATCTGCCTTCTGGTATCTCTGGTTGTAGAACGGGAGGTAGAGTGTACTACCATGTGAAAGTAGGTAGGCAGGCTCCTAGTAGATTGTAAGCTAGAAAAAGTTAATATATTGGTAGTGTATTGCAATTAGTGAGATGGAGTGTGGTAGGATCATCAGTGGAACAAAGCGATTGTATCGTAGCTGAAGAGCCCTCATGGAGGGCATCTGCCCCCTTGATCTATTCTTCATCCTCAGGTATCGAGGACTCTCTACTGAGAGGATAGAGTCAGGGTTTTGTGCAGTAGTCTAGTGCGAAAGCCAGGTATTAGCAATTGCGAATAGCATATATTAGCAGTGAGGTGGAGTAACAGGAAGGAATAGAGCACAGATTGCCCTCCTTGGAGCTCGTGGGGCTTTTAAAATGGTATGTCTGTTTTTGGTAAGAGAGTCAGCAAATGAGCCAGATTAGGTAATCCTCCTTACACATCACAGGGTCGTGACCATATGAACAACAGTCATGGCATTGAGCGATGCCAGTAGCTGAGTACTCTTGTTCACTCGCGCAGAGGAAAAGTCTAGATAGGCATTTCCCAGCATGCAGGACATATATTTCATGAGCCATCATAACAACTCCTGTAATGGCAGACTTGCGGAGTATAAATGGAGGATCAGCATTAACGCAAGGGGCGGAGAGGATCAGAATGCCCATGACTTGTAGTACTGTATTACAGAAGGATTGGAGCAGCATTAAATCATACAGGAGGAGTATGCTATGAGGAGGGAGTTGATCACTAGTTGAACTTGGTTGGAGAAAAAGCAAAATAGTAACCAAGAGGTTTCACCAATAAGCAGGAATTTGTTTAGTTTTATGGTGAGGGCTTTATGGTAGGGGGCATAAGAGGTGGATGGGGTGGATGAGGAGAGTACTAAGAAAGTAATAGTACTTCGGTCATCGGCCTGAATAGAGAAAGAGTGGGGAATAGTGCAGCCCATTATACGATGAATGGAGGCAGCCATATAGGGGAAGGCAGTGGCTATAAGGGCCCACGGATTGTGGGTAGAGGAGGACGCAAGGTGGGCAGGGAACTGGGTTACAGCTGCGGGGACACAGGACCAGCTTTTGCCAGAAACCTCTGGTGCCTCAAAAGATGTAGCCTGACTAGCCAAAGTGGGGTACTTCACTGTACCTGCATTCCCCTTTCCTTCCTGTTCCACGGGACATGAGACTTGCATTCTGGTCAGCACGGAACTCCACAAGGGGTGGTATTTGCCTTCCCTGAAGGATAGAGCATCTCGGGAGTGTGGAAGCTTAGCTGCATAGTATGCTGGGTTGCTATACCATTTATGGTCAGCAGGACTGTAACAGGAGATATCGGAGGTATCACCTAGATCATATTAAGGTGTAAGGTGGTCAACCAGAGAGCAGGATGATGCTACCTGAATGCCTTTCCAGGACGCAGCTTTAGATAGCGGATTGGGTTGGGGCTGCTGTAATGGGGACCATTGGAGTGGGGCTATTCATCGTGTACATTGTGAGGCACTAGGGTGGTCAGATGCATGGAGGGGAGGGGAACCGAGTTTTCGAGTGCCTGGAGAGAGCCAGAGACGTTCGCCTAGGTGGAGGGAGAGGAGGTCACAGATGTAGCATAGGTGGCGAGAAACCCACAGGGCCAGCGCAACTATATGAGAGTGTTAGGCGGACGCCAAACTCAAGTATATACTGAGGGACGTAGGCCCGAAATCTTTGATTGGAGAATCTGTCGAGGAAGGATCGTCTCGATAAAATAGGTAAGGTAAAGATTTAAAGTGTAGAACAATATTATATTAATAAGATCTCTTCTCCATTGCTTGATGATGTCTGTAAAGCACGGGAGGCACATCAATATTTATATCCCGCATCTGAGTGTTCGCGGATTACTTCTAACCACTATGCCTCCGAAGTACCACTGTGGTTTTAATACGCAAGCGTCCAGAATCTTATAAGTGCGAACACCGCTTGACCGTGAAACTTATCACACCCTTTCGCGGACACGGAATAGTATTCCTCTGTTGAGATGACTGCACTATTTGTTATACCAAACAGCCGCCTCCAACTTAGATGTCCGCATAGA
>JACCEG010000140.1:280442-355014 GCA_014065205.1 Tuber brumale
CAGTTGGATTCACCAGTAAAGACATAGATTAAGACAGTGGAATTGATGGTGGCTGGGCTGTTGGCATGAGGCAGCTGGGTGGACATAGCAGGTAGTTTATCAGAGGCTAACTGATTGGCCATCGACAGGGTCCGAAAATGGCTGTTTCCGGGAAGTTTTCACAATAGTCATTTTTTGCCTTCACCATGGCTTCGAAGTATAAAGTTCTAGCATCTTTGGACTCCTCCAGTGATGAGGAGATGGGATCATTGTAGGTTGCCTGAACAATAAAGGGGTAAGCAGCATTTTCAGGAGGGAGGTTGGGAGTCCACCATGGCTTAGACCCCGGGTATAGATGCTGCATAGGGGCATAGTAAGCAGGCGTGGTTTTGATCAGAGCTAATACATTGTCGAACGAGCTTGGAAGAATGCAAGAAGCAGAAAGGACTGACAATAAAGACGGTGATATAGCTTTGAGTTCTACTTTTGTTAAACGCCAGTCTACTATTGACCACGTAGGGGTGGGGAGGAGTGGGTAGACCATTGTTGGGAAAAGGAGGATAATTGTATAAACATGGTCTTAGCCTGTAGGGGGAAGAGGGTGTCCTACCTTTGAAATATGGAGATGGGAATACCTTTACAAAACTCAGGTCAAGGACCATGGCATGTAGCTTGAGGTCAAAGGGAGGAAAGTGTAATGACATCACCGGTGTTGGGCAGCAAAAAGTCCTCCAGTACTGTATATTTGAGATGAAACGCTGTGGCTACCAGTTCCAAGACTGAGAAAACTCTTATGGTGTTCCCCGTAGGATTATAGATATTGTAATCTCTCACTACCAGCATTGAATGACTACAGGTGGGAAAAGCATCTTTGGGCTGAATGGGATTGTGGAAAGAGGAGAAGTTCTAAGTGTAGTAGATATTTATAATGCAGAAAGAATTTGCAAAAAGATCAAAGAAACCCAAAGTGGAGGAGAAATCCATAGTCATCCAATCGCTGGCATATGAGAAGACTAGTGGAATAGAGAGTTAGGAGGTCTATAGTAAGTGAAGGTAGTAGACTACAATGGACATGCCACTAGTCAAATAGGGAAGTTCACAAAGCAGTAACCTAGTAAATAATGGAAGCCTGGTTGGATAAATGGGTGGGTCTTGGAGGAGATCCAGGGCGGTGGAATCTTTTAACGAACCAAATAAATTATATAAGAAGAGGAATACATTGCTATAACCTAGGCGGTTGTATTGAAGAATGGATAGGTTATTAGTGAAGACCACCTCCAGTGTGCGGCTCCTAAAGAAATATCGATCAGGCATTATCTGCCTTCTGGTATCTCTGGTTGTAGAATGGGAGGTAGAGTGTACTACCACGTGAAAGTAGGTAGGCAGGCTCCTAGTAGATTGTAAGCTAGAAAAAGTTAATATATTGGTAGTGTATTGCAATTAGTGAGATGGAGTGTGGTAGGATCAACAGTGGAACAAAGCGATTGTATCGTAGCTGAAGAGCCCTCATGGAGGGCATCTGCCCCCTTGATCTATTCTTCATCCTCAGGTATCGAGGACTCTCTACTGAGAGGATAGAGTCAGGGTTTTGTGCAGTAGTCTAGTGCGAAAGCCAGGTATTAGCAATTGCAAATAGCATATATTAGCAGTGAGGTGGAGTAACAGGAAGGAATAGAGCACAGATTGCCCACCTTGGAGCTAGTGGGGCTTTTGAAATGGTATGTCTGTTTTTGGTAAGAGAGTTAGCAAATGAGCCAGATTGGGTAATCCTCCTTACACATCACAGGGTCGTGACCATATGAACAACAGTTATGGCATTGAGCAATGCCAGTAGCTGAGTACTCTTGTTCACTCGCGCAGAGGAAAAGTCTAGATAGGCATTTCCCAGCATGCAGGACTTATATTTCATGAGCCATAATAACAACTCCTGTAATGGCAGACTTGCGGAGTATAAATGGAGGATCAGCATTAACACAAGGGGCGGAGAGGATCAGAATGCCAATGACTTGTAGTACTGTATTACAGAAGGATTGGAGCAGCATTAAATCATACAGGAGGAGTATGCTATGAGGAGGGAGTTGATCACTAGTTGAACTTGGTTGGAGAAAAAGCAAAATAGTAACCAAGAGGTTTCACCAATAAGAAGGAATTAGTTAAGTTTTATGGTGAGGGCTTTATGGTAGGGGGCATAAGAGGTGGATGGGGTGGATGAGGAGAGTACTAAGAAAGTAATAGTACTTCGGTCATTGGCCTGAATAGAGAAAGAGTGGAGAATAGTGAAGCCCATTATACGATGAATGGAGGAAGCCACATAGGGGAAAGTAGTAGCTATAAGGGCACACTGATTGTGGGTAGAGGAGGACGCAAGGTGGGAGAAGAACTAGCTTACAGCTGCAGGAACACAGGACCAGCTTTTGCAAGGAACCTCTGGTGCCTCAAAAGATGTAGCCTGACTAGACAAAGCAGGGTACTTCACTGTACCTGCATTCCCCTTTCCTTCCTGTTCCACAGGACATGAGACTTGCATTCTGGTCAGCGCGGAACTCAACAAGGGGTGGTATTTGCCTTCCCTGAAAGATGGAGCATCTCTGGAGTGTGAAAGCTTAGCTGCATAGTATGCAAGGTTGCAATACCATTTATGGTAAGCAGGACTGTAACAGGAGATATTGGAGGTATCACCTAGATCATATTAAGGTGTAAGGTGGTCAGCCAGAGAGCAGGATGATGCTACCTGAATGCCTTTACAGGATGCAGCTTTAGATAGCGGATTGGGTTGGGGCTGCTGTAATGGGGACCATTGGAGTAGGGCTATTCATCGTGTAAATTGTGAGGAACTAGGGTGGTCAGATGCATGGAGGGAAGGGGAACAGAGTTTTCGAGTGCCTAGAGAGAGCCAGAGACGTTCTCCTAGGTGGAGTGAGGGGAGGTCACAGATGTAGCATAGGTGGCGAGAAACCCACAGGGCCAGTGCAACTATATGATAGGACATAAAGTTCGTCTGGCGAAGGGAAGAGCACAGGAGGTGAGGATCATTGGCTTACCCAACACCTTGTTATCGAGTTTGCCCATCGTGATGGGAGGGAAGATATCCCAAGACAGCTCTGTATCATTGAAAGTTGGCTCCAGGAGCTGCTAGAGGAGGGTGGTATAAGAGACCTCCACTGGGGAGGCCAGTAAGGAGGTGGGATGTGTGAATAGAGGTTATTTCTGCAAGGGGAGGAAGACGGTACCAAACATGAGGACTAAAGACTGAGCATATACCAGGTACACCCGATGCAGATGGTGTTGAAAGAAAGCGGGTAACGTAGAGCAGGGAAAGCAATGGAAGCAGAGCATGGTCCGTACTAATAGACCAGTCCAATATGTTATACATACTGCAAGTCTTGTGGGTTTTGATTCGGCAGAAGATACAGGATAATACCTGATATGGATGACCATCATTAGGAGTCGGCAAACTGAGTATGCTAAGTTTTATAGCAAACAGTCTATATACTTGCCCAATCAAAAACATTTTCATGGAAGAACTCGCGTAGCACTTGTAATGTACAGTAGCTACATGTCGTTGTTCGTGCCCAACGAAAGTACAGAAGAAACAAACTAAAGTAGGATCATGAAAGACTCTAAGGGCAAAACAAGTACGGGAATGAAGGGTTGATAGATTTCCTTGCTCTCTTCTGCCCATGCTAGCTAAAAACAAACTAAGAATATATATCACCATCAAAATAACAACAATCTAGCTTGCATGAAACTAAACGAGCTCTAAAGAAACACAGAGGGCTGACAAAAAGGAAATCTACAGCAATCCAGAACTCTCCATGATCCATCGTGATCCATGGAACCTCAACAATACCAATGTACAAACTTCCATATATCTAGGAAATAAAAGAAATAATAAAACTAATACACGATGCCAACCGGCATAGGATGCGAAAAAGAACAAAACCTCTGCTAGGTACAGTACCGTAGGAAACCACACAAACAGATATCCCGTATCCTTCCGTCTCCGAACCACATACCCAGAAACCTGCAAAACCGCAAACCTTCGTAACCCCATGCCCTATAGGCCACCATCCAACAGTTGTATGTCAATACACTACACTGTAATGCAAAAATAAAACCGAGTTCTCTGGTTTGCTGATAACATCGCCTAATAGATTGAGCATGTTTGCCAGAAAAATGTTGAGCACTCTCTGAAATTCTCATTTGATGGATTAATTGTAATAAGCCTTCTAAAATTCATTCTGCAATGAAATATTTAGCCCAAATCTCATGATTGATACCAAATTTAACCTGGGCCTCACAGTGTATTACTAATTCTCCAGATTCCAATACTTACTACACATGGACAATGAGATCACCAAGAATCCCGCGGTAAATTTTATCTTTGATACATTGTACAAAGCTCCACAATCCGAGATATATATTTATAGCTTCTCTGAAGTACTTCTTTAACATGTTCCAGCAATTGTATTTTTCAAACCTGACCATGAATGTAAGATTATAATGCAATTGATTATTCTGGAGAGTAATTCATGCAAATTCATGAAACCATATTCAGACTGCTAGGTCCATAGAATTCAATATAGGCAATTGATTTTGGCAATTGTAGTACCATGTATAGAAAGGTTACAAACTGTTAGGCATATGGAAAAACTCATGTAGTACACAGACCCAGAGTAGAGTAACAGTGCACAGACCTCGTATTTTACTAAAGGTAACACCACCCCACTAGTCCCTTCATATGCCTTGCAGGTCATTAGTGAGACTTTATTTCTTGCATTTGGTAACCACAATGTCCCATCAATGAAGCCCACTTCAAGCCATCATTTGCATCACACCTGTCTGCCCAACTATGTGCTGTTCATACGATACACAATAGGAGATCTTGGGTAATATCTGCGGAGCGGAATGCAAGAACTCTGTTGGAGGAGAATCAAGTTAATAGGCTTCGAAGAATGGCTCTCTAATTGAATACTAAAGGTGTGGAGATGATTTTGGCAAAATACTCTACAGGGATGCTATAGCTGGGGATGTAGGTATAGACATACTAAATCAGACCATACGTTTCCTGGATTCCCATTATCCTGAGTAGTAATCAGAATATGATCCCTCTGCAGAGGCTGGTGAACTCTGGAGAAGCAGACACATACCCACTACCTGTATCCCAGAGACCCATAAGACTTCACTATATTGGGCTCTAACTTGCAGTCAGGCATGGGTAGCATGGCATGAAACTGAACACTTCACAACAAGGGAGACTTCTGTTATAATAGTCATCATGACTAAAGTAATTGACTATACTATATGGTCATCTGCAAAGAGGATATTTGTTTGGAAAACAAAAAGTGCGATCATCTAGGGAGAGGAACAATACTTGATAGCTATGAGAAGGATGTATGAAGTTAAGGTTGCAACCATGTTCACACTTATAAGATCATAAATCTTTGTGTATTTAAACTAGCCTGAGACCCCAGATGAATACTAGTTCCAAGTACTCAATGAACACTCACACTGCAGATATAAATACTGGAATGCCTGGCGGGCTTTGCAGACATTGTCAAGTAATGGAGAAGAGGTCTTATCAAGATAGTATAGTTTTACTCTTCAAATATTTAACTTACCTATCCTTAACATGAATTTAGCCTTCCTGGAAAAATTCTCAGAACAATGATTTTACCCTAAGTCTCTTGATGCATACAAGAGTAGGCTTCCGCCTAATACAGTCACAACGATTTTGTATGAGTACAAGGTCTAATATATAAAATGCATAGCGTAATAAGAGGTTAGCTACCCATGAAACCATTGTCGCTGTTCAAACTCAGTGACCACAAGCATCAAGATAGAATCAACTGCTTAGTCAAGATATAGATACTGAGTGTGATTGACCCGGGATAGTGTGGGGTAACGAAGTAGACTCCAGTTTACTAGTTTAGCTTCCTTTTATTTTACTTACCAAATGGCCCTAGAGGCTAGCTAGTTACGGAGTGGAGAGGAGAAGGATTACTAATAGTTAGCTAGGATCAAAGAAGAAAGAAGAGTGAAGAAGACACAGCGAAGTGCCGAACAACTTTTTGATAAGATGAGTGGGTTTTCTTATACATGATGGATAGTTATCGACTTTTGCTCTACTGCACCCTCTGTACCACTACTGCTGAATTAGTTAAATTTACCTTTTGTGTGAGCGGTGGTTGCCTACCATAGGTGCTGTTTCTTTTCCTGCTCATATTATCATTTCCCCGTCTCCTATTGTCCTTGTTTCTTTCTTCTCTCTATTCTTTACAGAGATTATTACCTCGCAGGGTGAAAGTCATTGTTTCAATACCTAACCAAGTTACTCAATCTTGTCGTTTTGTCCGTGCAATTGAAGCCCGATGAAGTAGGAGTTATGATAGTCAAAATTGAAAAGATCATTCGCCAGGCCTATTAAATCCCACTAAATGGGTAGCAAATAGCTCACTACCAGTTGGATTGATTGGACATCGTTCATTAAGAGCTATTAGCTCATTCTCAGAATAGTCTACAGCTCACTGATGAACTTTTGTCACTACATTCTATGGGTGACTTCTGATGTACCGAGTGGTTTTAGAGGGTAAAAAAACTAGGAGATTTGGTCTAGTACCACTGCTCAAATATAGGACAATAGTGGTGAGCCAAATTCAGATTTGTAGAAGCCAGGACCAAGATGAAGAAAGTACAGATAGGGAGATACTAGGAGCAGAAAAGGTTGATAGGTACAGTCGGATGACAAAAATATTTCCGATCCATCAAAAATTCCCATACATACTGCTTAGCGGTAACAACATTTCCTCCTCTCCCACCCGAACCAGACATAAAAAGCAGACAAGAACGAGTATGAATATTAAATGCAGGTAGCAGAATACATGTATGTAAAGAAAACAAAAAAATAAAAATCAATACTTCGTATACCACCCATTGGCGGCAATGACTGCACAAACTCGAGAGGACATACTTCTCCAAAGACTTTCCAGATAGTTTGACTCAAGCGTATCCCATACCGATGGAAGAACCACGGCGAGATGTCTACGAACTGCATCCAGTCCTCCTTTTGTATCCCCAATGTTGGGATAAATTGTTTGCATTAGTTCCTTCAGTAGACGCCAAAGATGTTCGATTGGGTTCAAATCGGGTGAACATACCAGCCATTCTATCACATCTACTCCTTGCTCCTCCTCCCATTCCTTTACCACCTCATTCTTGTGGACCCTAGAGTAATCTTCCATGAAGATAGGCGCGGCACTGGTAGTTTGTTGAACTCATTCCAGTACCGGTGGTAAAAGGTTGCATAAAAGATCATAGTAGACGAATCGATACACGGACTTGACAATTAATAGAACAAAGATACCACGGTATAGACCCCAAAAACATACCCAAACAATCAACTTTACTCCAGGCCCCTTTTCATAAATTTGAATCCATTCCTTATCACACTTTTCATATGGGGTACGGAAAACTCATACATTTCGTAGATCCTAACTCTTTTCTATAATACATTCATCACTCCATATCACCCGCTTCCAATCCTCCTCAGTCAAATCTGCATAGTATAAGGCCCAGCACAAGAGTGCAGCAGCCTGGTCCTCGGTCAATTTCGACCTCTTCTTTGCTCGCCACTTTTTAATGCCTGCTTTTGCCAAAACCTGCTTAACCGTTCGTATACTGACATGTGGAGTCACCGTTTGTGTTAACTCATGCAGAAGCTGCTGTCTATCTGCTTTCACTGCTCTCAAGAAACTTCACCGATCGCGCTAGTTTACATATGCAGGGCACCCGAGTGTAGGCTGGTCATGGTGGTCGTTTCTTTGCTGCAACCGCAGGATGCAATTTCATACAACCGAGTCCTGTCTTGGTTATGTCAAGAGCGGCAAGAATTTTGCCACACTTTGGTAGACATTCCAGAGTCCAATAATTTCCCCTTTCTCAATATCTGACAGGCGCCCAATTCCTGGAGTCTTCTCTTTCGTTTTGGGTGGTATTCTGGCAATAAAGGCTGTTGGTTGATGTTGTGTGGTTGCCACCTACGATGATTTTTCGGAAATATTTTTGTCCAAGTACTGTAATGAGCCAGAAATCAAAGAAATGTAAAAAGTAAGAAAACAAAAGACTGAGAGGGCCTCTTCTAGTTGACAATTTGTGAACCTGTGATATCAACAAGAGCATCAGGGGAGTGGAATATTCGGCTCCCCATTATGACGAAAGAATAGCAAACAGCAATGTGGACTGAATATGGTTAATTGTGGGATGCACAAGTGAAATCATAAGACAAGTAGCAGCCAGGGTCCACACCCTTAAGTGTGTTGGTAAAAGGAGAAAAATAAGAGCATATCAGGATGCCGGACCAATGATGACAACATCGAGTACCAATAAGGAGAGCCGCGGTAGGACAGTAGCCTTCATGATTTGCTGAGTATAATAGATGAATAATGCTGCTACAGAACAAAGGGCATATGTGAGGGGTGTACTAGGTGTAGTTGAGGTATCTGGGTGGGTCAGAGATGTGCAGGATCCACAAAGCATATTGCCTATTGCAGCAATAGTGCTGATACCCATGATGCAGAGAATACAACTGTTAAGCTACCAGAATCAGCAGGCCTACCTGGTGCATCAGATATTGGATGATCTTTGGCTGCTGATGACTCTAGTTACTTCTGAAGGGTGTTTTCAGTTCACCACATAGCTTAATTCATATAAGGCAATAGTCATATTTCAAGTGGAACTTACTAATCATTGAGGCCCTAGCTACTGAATTGTGAAACCCTCTCAATAACATTGGAAGATAGTGGTCGAAAGTAGTCATCTGGTTAATATTTCGAAGATCAACAACCACTCTTACATCACCATGCAGTTTGCATGCGAAAATGATTAGAGCACTGGCAGGAGATTCATACTATGTAATCATTCCTTAATTTATCACAGTTGGTAAGTATTCTCCTCATATTTGCAACTGACGTTCCGATAGCAGGTAAATGAGTCCTGGTACTTGAGCTGATACTGCTATTATCTTAAACTCGATGTGGGAAGCTCTTCTAAGGACTAGGTATGCTTTTACAAGCACTTTGAAAGCATATTTGTACTTACAATAATCTTTGAGTACTTCAACAAACTCTGCTGTGATTTCTATGATACTGCTTGAACTAACTCGACCTCTATAGATATCCTAAGCTACCAATTCAACACACTAGAATAGGGTGGCTTTAGTCCTATCTTCCAGGAGGCAGCTTTCTGTTCCCTTTGCTGTACAAGGTCAATTTTGACTAATTTGAACCCTGGATAGGGTGTTCATGATGGCTGTGTCTAAACTGAATGATATTTCTAATGTGATCTACCTTTGCTATATCATATCATATTTCCCAGATGTTCTAGCTTCTGTGATGGCCAAACTTATTTCACAGAATATAATTCTGTTTTTGACTCTGCAGTATAGTTTCAAGAAACTATGGCATAATATATGCTCTTAGTTTCTTCTACTATTTTTATTTTGTCATCTGTTAAGACATCTTTACTGATTAGGAAAATCTAAGACCCCATATCTTATCGCACATTAATTTTTTGTTCATATCAAATATGTAGGTACCAGGAATCTACAGTACATAGTGTGTTTACATGTACCGGGATGCATACCTCAGCTCACTTAGGCATAGTCGCCTGGAGTTGACAAATGTTTGTTACTCTACTCAAATGGTTTCCACCATGAAGGTCTGCATAAACAAGATAGAAAAACATTGCAGTGTATTCATTGTAGGAGTTTAATACTTGTGTAAATCTTTTTAGTTATTGTACAGCCGATGGCTACCTCTCTTTCCCAGCTGTAAGAGAGTTACCACAATCTGCCCTTGTTGTGAAATGGCCTCCTATATGAAGGCATATGCTGTTCAAAGTGTTTGCAGGTCATAGAGGTACTGCAGATTCTATTATTCGCAATTATTAAGAGTGCTGACCTTGGTCTATACCTACCTGCTCTGCACTGAAATGGCTAATAGAAAGTTAGCATCCTCTTACTTCATCATCAGATACTCTACAACTAACTGGGGTTGGTTGACTGAGTTCTGTTTCAATATAGCTTTAATAGTTTATTTCCTTCCATGTCTTTTTCAGTCCGGATCCAGTTTCTTTTCCTCATTCACTTCTTTCTTTATCTTAACCTTGGATCTTACACTGACTTCTCATTACTGCTACAGTCACTTGGCAGCAGTGTTTGTAAATTTCTTACAAAGCAACTTCATCAGGAATGCTAAGTTAATAGTGATGCCAGGCGTGCCTACTATAACATAAATAATAGTCTGCAAATTTATACTATATCATTCGACTTTCCTTCCTCAGTACAATATTGAATTTTTATCAATTTTTGTTACTCTCGTTCACCTATTATATGATATTAGTACCTCTGCAATAGTTGGAGAAGATCATAAAAACCTGAATAGGCTCTTGGGTTTTCATGTCAATTGGAGCATCTTATATACGGTACTCAAGCCAGTTGACCAACCGTGTTTCTGACTTTTAGATTCAACATTCAGTAACCTTTTCTACAGGAGGCTGTATGATAACAAAACTTTGTGTTAAAACTGCATGGTTGGTTATTAACATTCCATATAGGCAATGAACCAGTGAGTATTATAATTGTAACAGAAACAGAAAAGAAAGTGAAAAATACTACATCATACTAAGGAAAGTCTAATGATATAGTATGAATTTAAAGGCTAATTATACATGTTGCGGTAGTAGTACCTGGTTATCACAATCAACTAAGTTTTTCTTAGTGAATTCTCTTGGTAAGTATTTCAGAAACAATTCTGCTGCATGACTGTAGCACCAGAGGTATGATTTCTCTCTACAATCTGACAACATAGTTGCTTTCTAAGTAATTTAGGTTTCTATGAATCATGTCTTTCTGCAATTAAGCAGGACTTTAATCTTGGGTCGATTATTAGTAGCCTGTACAAGCTGTGCACAAATAAGGTTTTCAGTTTCAATTGGTACTATTAGATGTGGAACATCCAATCACTATAATAGTTAGTACCATGAACTCAACTCTTACCAGAACAATCGCCAAGTTGTCATGCAGGTTAGTGAAGAGTAAACTCCTGACTTGTCTAAGAACAGTTCTGGTACAATTCTTTAGACCATAAGTAATTTCTCACTCAGTAAGTAGTTCCTATAGTCACTTTGTTCAAACGACCTATCTTACTGAAGAGACTGTGTTTACAAGCTTTGACTTTACCACAGCTGATCTTGATTAAAGTGGTCCTCCATTTTTGTAGTCATAAACAAACAATTTATACTGACACTTGAATGTCTTACTAGCAGGTTTCATTATTTTTGTTCTTGGCCTATATCTAATAAAGTGGTTCTCGTGTTTACTGCTGTCAATTTCAGATTCAGAAATTCGAGTACAGGAAGCTCTGAAGATTCTACGAACGGTTTCAGAATCTATGCTCAATATATTTGCTCATTGATCTAGTTCATCACGCAAACTAGTTTTCGCAGAACAGGATTCTCTCTATTGCAACTATTGTGGAACCTGCTTTGGAGTTTTATTATGATTTCGGTATTCTTCTTCAAGCTGTAAGAGTGATATTGGCTCCCAGTGGCCCTGCTTGGAGACTATTTATCAATAAGTACAGTCTTGTTCATAGACACCTACCTGCCTTAAGAGTTTCTCTCCCACTTGATCTCAGGCAAATGTAAATGTAAACTTACTACAAAATATATCTTCTCATCATTTATTATCCACCTTCATACTTCATGATATGCTGGTTATTCTTGCCTTACTATTAATGTAGTTCTTAGCTCATATAAATAGCGCAATATTTTTCCCACACTATAGACTGTTTATATATCTGAAAACTGCTCATTTAGCCATGTCGGTATCAGAATGTTCACTCGACTCAGGTTGGAACTATCACGACCCTCCCTACCATAGCTGTTGCACCTCACCCCATAGACCATCTCTACTCTGGCTCTACCTACAGCTATTGCCAATAATTATCTCACCTTTCCAACTACTTCGACTGTAGATACAGGAATCTTATTAATTTCTCACACCCATAAGCTTCTTTCCCTGAATTTGATACATTGCACTACCTACACTTCATTGTCTAGTCTCACTTCTGAATCTGGTTATCGTGCTAGTTTTAAATGCTAATTAACATTTTAAACTCTTGCTGGAGCAAATAGATTTACCATGACATCATATTTATGTATCAGGCCTCTTCTCTTATACAAGAATATTAGACAGAACATAAGTCTAAAATATGTCACAAGACTTCAGATAAATGTTTGCTTGGAGCATCTGTTAGTGAAGAGTCATCTCAATCAATGTGTCAGATAATCATTTTGATGGTCACATAATTTTATATTCAAAAAATCTCTTCTTTATAGCTAGAGAATATCAGCGACTTATAAGAAGCTAGTGTTAGGAGGATGCCAACTCTAATATGCCTCCAGAGATTTGGATTAAAACGTTGGATCAGAATATCTGTCGAGAAAGGCTGAACTTGATAAAATATGTGAAGGTAAATATTTAAAGTGTAAACAAGTTCATATTGATGAGATCGTTTCTCTGTTACTTGATGATGTCTGAAAAGCTCACCAGGAACTTCTATATTTATATCACGCATCTGTGTATTCATGGACTACATTGAACTACTGCGCTTGCGATGTACCATTCTAGTTTTTAACTGACAAGGTCTACAATCTTATATGTGTGAACACTGTTTGACCCGGAAACTTGTCACCGCGTATCTACTGTGGCGGAATTGTATTCAACTATTGAGATATCTGCTCTATTGGTTTTAGCAAACTGATATGCTCAATATAGCTGACAGCATAGACTATTATATGAACTTTTCAGTCGTCATGACTATTATTCCAGTAGACTCTTTGGTAATAAGATGATTAAGCCTCAAGCTACGACATATTTGCTCGTGACAAGCTTGAGCCCGATGCGCTATCATCTTAAAGGACTTTAACTTATCTATATCTTCTATGAGAGCGTGCTGCACCTAGGTCTGCCTGCCCCCACAAAGGGGTCAAATTTCTATGACCAACCAACTTAATGTTGATCTCAGATAGGTATGGGAGGAATCTATATATCGTTTAGTTACATCAGCAACTATGAGATTGTTGCAGAGGATTTGGCCAAAAATGTGCTGTCACCTTGCACCTATAATTAGGAAGCCTAACTTTGAAGTCCAATAGCTCAATGCAACTATGGTGAATCTCTCGCATTCTCCTTCGCTGATGTCACTAAAGGTCTTCCCTTATACACTTTATGAACCGTATAGGGTCAGATGGATGGCATTAGTATATATAGTGTTAGGACATGGTCTTCCTTGATGTGACATTTTAGTTACAGGATGCAACATTCGAAATCTAGGTAATGACATGGGGGCCTTATCAGGGGGCCAAAGGAGGTATTAGCTTTGGTAAAATAAGGGGTCTCTGCACAATTATTCGACCTTGGCAATATGTATTACATAATTTCCATACTCCTAATATGAGCTTCCTATTAGTCTGCTTGACCTGGAATCCCTACATTTCAACTTGTATCTTTTTAGGGCCCGATGAAGTCAGGGTGAAAAAACTTCGCAGATGCTCATCCACGGTAGGAAAACCTTTTTCCCATCCTATTGCTTTTGCCCTACCTGGCATTTCAGGATTGTCTCTATGAAATCATTCCACAACCTCTTGCATATTTTCTGTGCCTGTAGTTGGTTCCCAAGTGGTCTCATCCTCTGAATACCCTTGCCATTTGACAAAATACCTCTGGTCCTGAAACTCCTGGTTCTGACCATGTATTCTTCTATTAGGGGAGTGGATCTCAATTCAGACAACTTTTTCAAGCTGCCACTCTAGATCGCTATGTATATTTTTATTTTTATTTTTTTTTATTTTTTTTATCTTCATGTATTCATTGATTTATGGTACAAGAACTTGCATGCAGCGCTAGCTATGGCATAAACAAAACCTTAATCTCAAAAACTCACAAGTAACAAAAGAACTCTCGTACCAAACTATAAAAACCTCCTAAATGTGTCCGATAGCCGACACCAAATCCCTAAGGAAATAAAACAACAAAGCGCATAATCATAACAAAAAATATTCCCAAGCAAAGTAAAAAGAGAAAACAACGGGCGGGGGCGGGTCCCTTCTCAGGGTGCGAAGCCGTGGATCGGAAGCGCAGGCGCGTTGGGGCCCGGGTCGTACTGGGGGTCCCTTTCTGCCGGGGGCATACCTGGTGGAAAACCCGTCGCCGTGATGTTTATGTATCTAGCGAGCGAGTTGAGTGCAGAGGGGTTTGACCAGAGGGGGCTGTCCCTATCCACCGAGGTGAGGCCCTGGAGGTGGCGCTCACGGGGTTGCTTGCGGGACTCACAGGACAGGATAGCGTGGGTGAAGTCCTCTTCGTCTTCCTCGCAAAATGGGCAGAGGGGAGAGGGGTCCTCGGTGAACCACGATGGGTGGGCGGCAAGGTAGCTCCTGCCTGATCGCATCTGGTGGATCCTTCCCACCATGAACCTCGCGAGCCCCATAAACGGGTGGGGCGAAAGGGATACGGGATAGGAGTAGGTAGGGGGCGGCGGGAACTGGTCATTCCAGTCTTTGACTAGGGCCGATCATATCTTGAACTTGATCGATCTGCAGGAGGGAGTGTCTGGCCCGATCAGGAGAGAGGTAGGCGGGAGGAGGTCGGGGGAGGCCACCGGCAAGGGGCCGGAGACTGGGATAAAGGGGAGGGTACGATGAGCGACAGCGTCGATCGGGAGGTGTTGCCTTATAGGTAGAAAGGGGACTACGGTTTTCCACGATAGGGGAGCATAGACCGATGTCAGGCCGCGCGTGTGGTGGCGGTGGTCGTCAAGGGCCCTGAAGGGGGATGAGGTCGGGAACGAGGGGTGGAGCCTGGCAGTTGCCGGGTTTGCCTCCGGCGGGAGGCAGACCAGTCTTATTGCTGCAAGTCTCTGGCGGTGGCGCACCAGAAGGGGCATTGGGGGTAGTGTCGACTCATAGGCTAGGATGCCGACTGGCGTGGAGGAGAAGCAGTTCGTGACCCACCTCTGGACCGTCCTTCAGAAGACCGACATGCGGTCAAGGAGGGTAAGGTTGGGTGAGAAGAGGTCCGCTTTATAGAGAAGGATCGGAGAGATCAAGGACGATGCCAGACGGTGGCAGAGGTAGGGAGGTAGGCCTTTGCCCGGCGCAGATAGTCTCTTGATGGTGGAGAAGGCTCCTTAGGCCAGACCCAGTCTTCTGACGAAGTGGGACGTGGTTGCCCTTGTTCCTGACGTGGAGGAGTGCTCGGACCAGAAACCGAGCCATCGTATAAGCTTAGAGGGGCGGAAGACTAGGTCGTCCAGCCGGACTGGGATATGGGGTGGGGGGACCTTTTGAGAGGGAGTCTCCCAGTGCATGAGTTCTGTTTTCGGGATCGAGAAGGACACACCCAGTCTACCAGCCTTCCGCTGGAGTACCTTGGTAATGCCTTGCAGCCTTTGGATGTTCCTTCGGTAAGAGCTTGAGGCAACCGTGACTGCGAAGTCGTCCACATAAGAGAGGATGCGACCCCTAGGGACCGAGAAGTGGAGGGTTGAGACGTAGATGACAAAAAGAAGTGGGGAGATCGGGGAGCCTTGTGGGGTGCCGGCGGAGACGGGCGAAAAGATTTGAGGCGCGCCCTGGAAAACCAGGCGGCAGGCGCGGCCGTGAAGGAAGGACCTTATCCACGAGACCATGTAGGGGTTGACCGCTTTAGTTGCTAGTCTGTTGCAGAGGATAGGGGCCGAGACGGTGTCGAAGCCCCCTTTGATGTCTAGGAAGAGGGTCGAGACCTTGAGTTTGGGGCGCGTGAACAGTTGGACCCAGTGGGAGAGGGTAGCCGCCGCGTCAAAGGTGCTCAGACCAGGTAGGGAGCCAGACTGGTTGAGGGAGAGGAGGCCTAGGAAACGAGCCAGGGCCGAGAGCCGGTTTGCCATCACCCTCTTGATGATCTTAGAGACAGTCTCCAAGAGGACGATGATGCGGAATGATGAGGGGGTGTCGTACGAGGGTTTGCCAGGTTTGTCTAGGACTATGCCGTTGGCTTTTTTCAGGGAGGGGGGGTGGTGTCCATATCTGACCAGTGGGCCTAGGATGGACGTGTAGATCGCTATGTATAGCTGGTGGTTCTTTATATGGTTGAATTGGATTTCTTGAAACAGATTCTCGATAAGGTTTATGTAGGGATACAAGGAATGCTGATAGGATATTTCAGCAATGGGAGATATTTAACTGGAGGGCTAGAGTACTGAGCTTCTCTGCTATTGCGCAAGAACCAAAGAGTTTTTGACTAAGTTTTTTTTCATTTTTCAGCCCCTGCAAATGTTTTTTTGCAGGCAGCATAACTTTGTCCCCCATTTTAAAGTCCAGCTGTTGTAGCACCTGGCAATTGTAGTATTTTGACATTCCTTTATGTGTAATTTCTAGTGACACTTTCGATTGTTCATGAATTGTTGTGATCCAGTTAGCATATTGTGTCGCTCTCGGGTTCTGAGCTTCACTCACCTTCAGCAACTCTCTCCATAGATTGAAACCATAGTTTGGGTAGAAGGTAGACATTCCCTCAGCATTCGTAGTATTTGTTATGGGGCCTCCAGGGCCCGGAAGCACACAGGCCCCCAGTGCCATTCCCCACACCAGCCTGCCTACTGGCCCACGGCAGGTTGTTTTTTGAGGCTTGCCCTGCCCCACCTACGGTCCGGATGAGCCTGCTCTCAATTTGGGTTGGCAGAAACAGGTACCCGTCCAGGAAAAGAGTGGGGTGAGGGGCCAGACGGAGAAGGAGCAGGGGTGGCCAACAAAATGTCCTCCCAAGACCCAAGGGCAAAACCCGCCCTGCCCCACCCCTTAATGAAGCCTATGTGTTAATAGAGGGATTATTTTGTGGATATACCACCATTAGTAGCAGTTGGTACAAATCATGCTGATTATAGTAGACAAAACTTGGCAGCTACCCTTCCAGCACTTGGTTGGTTTCATTTGGTTTGTCTGTCTGTCTCAGAGTTACATGCTGTTAATATCTTTCTTATTATACTCAGTGCCTTACACAATGACTCACAAAGTTCTCCCACCAGCTTCGTGGCTATGTCTCTCATGATTTCTCACGGTCGGCCATGCATGCTACATACCTTTCTTAGAAAGGCGTTGGCTACATCACCTGCAGTGGGAAAGGTTTGTGATCCTGTGAAATGTGCCATTTTGTTAAACCTATCGACTACTACCAATATTTGAGGTCCGTTCTTTCGACGCAGGTAGTTGTGTGCTGCAGTTCATTGATATTGACCTCCTTGGTGTACAAGGTATTCGCAGTGATTGTAGAAGCCGATACTCCACCTGTCACTGCGGCTTATTGTCTTGAATTTCATCACGTAAGGGTACGCAGTGATTGAACCATTCTGCTAACCCTGTCCGACAGAAATCCCATGAGATTATTTCCTGGGTTTCTTTTTGTCATAAATGTCCTGCAACGATGATATCATTTCATCCTGCGATGATCGTTGTATACAAAGCTTTAGCCTTTTGTAGATAGAACTGTAATTTGTAGTATTGTAGATCCGTGATTGACGTCCCGTCGTTAGGGAATTCTTTTTATCATCTGGTAACTTTTTCAACTCTTCCCTTCGCTTTCTCCATAGCGGATCACTTGTTACAGTGGCCTGGACTTCATTCAAGAGCTAGCCATTGAATTGTTACATCCTCTTTTGAAGGATAATAGCATTGTACATTAGGACCTACTCTGCTATTTTGGACTTGGAATATCAGTCTTCATTGTATGTGGATGAAGGCTGAAGGTAATCTATACTAGGTTCTTGTTCCTGGGGGATTAAGGTTCTTGTTGATAGTGCTGGGCTGCCAAATCTCCTCATTCCACGTTCGGTCTCCTCTATCACATCTACATCAATAACATCGCAGGTGTTGAGTCTTTCAATTACTAATTGAACTATCTGATTACTCTACTTTATCTGACAATATATGCTTTTGTAGTTATAGAGTAAGACCTTACGTTCTGCAGTAAAGGCAGGATTGATGACATTGGCCCCGTGCGAGATTCAGTTGTATACTGCTAGTCTGCTTAGTAGTGCGACCCTTCCGCAAGTAATCTCTAGTAATGATATTGCTATTGCGGTGCGAATAACTGCTTGTTCCCATTTTGGGATGATTCCAATGTATGTGACATCCAGGTCATATCCTGCAGCTATTCCTGAGCCTATTGTCTGAAAAAAGTGCCTTGGGGCTCAATCCTTTCACTGTAATCACCAGTTCTCAGCCACCCCTCCTGGATCCTAGGTCCAAATCCTTATCTCCTATACAGTCTTCTCCTTGTTCCCCAGTGCCTGCGACTATTGAGAGCAAAAAACTGTGAGATTTCAAAATGGTTTGTTCTTGTTGCATGGCTACCCCCTTAGGATAGTCATCAGGCTATCTGATTAATGAATCAGGCTTTCCACTCAGGGAACCTGGCCAGTAGATGATGTGAAAATTGTATTCGACTAGGTTTGTCACAAAGGTGTCGCAGTAAGAAACAGGTTTTCACATAACTCATAGTTATAAGTCATAGGGATGTTATGTTTCGCATATGACATCATTTAGAGGTCATGGGTTTTGCACATGTGACAACTTTGGTCATATGACTAGTTATGATAATATGTTATATTATGCACCTGACCTCATTTAGAGGTCATCCGTTTTGGTCATGTAACCACTGAGGTCATCTGACTTGTTGGTGATGTTTTGATGTAGCTCAAATTTTGTGAGTCATATGTGGCACGTATCTTAAAGCGTGAGTCATGCAAGCCTGAAGACTAACTATATTAGGGGTTACTAGCATACAGGAGATGAGCTCTTCATGATTCGTTCTCAGTTACTAGCTTACTTATTGCTTTATCCTTTTACGAATATAAAACCTTCAGGCTCTTTACTAATACCAACATATAAGACAAGCACTTTACTAAGCGAGTAGAGTTGGAAAAAGTGTATGACAGGCTATAAGGACTAGTGACAGGTGAGTCTCTCCCACCTTATAATTTGCATCGGCCTAATAGTGGTCTATGTAAGAGAGAAGAGAAATACCATGTTGGCGTTGCTGACAACTAATGGAGGTTATGGATAACAACATTACAAGTATCACTTATAGCAAGACTTAAACGATAACAAGATGTACTACACCTTGAACATCAATCACTGGAGCTACACAAAGTAGCAGATGAGTTATAAGGAAAGGTCTTACAGCTGGGACAAACTTCCAGCCAAATAACACCCGAAAGACATTCAGCGCACTAAGAATATAGTTCAGAGGATAATTGGGACAAGAGATTGGAGGGACCCAGACCAACAGGAAGAGAAGGTGCAGGCCCAGTACCAGGCGCAGCACCAGAAGTAGTACCAGAGTCCAACCACAAATAAATAGAACAAATCCTCATAAACAGGAGACAACATTGGCGGAAGGTCAAACAGCCAGAGAGATACGGAAGAGAGAAAAGCCAGCACAGAAGCTGACTAGCCAAACTGGCGATCCATTTCACGGCAGTAGGATGGGAGAATGGATACAAGTCAGAAAAGATGGTTTATATCTCAAGTCTATTGAGGAGAGTTGTGAGCCAGAGGCTTATGCCATACACGGAAGGAAAATAACCAGTGGATAGGCACCAATGCAACAACTTGAAAGAAGCCATCCGAAAGTAATTTGGAGAAGTGGACACCAGAGGCATGGCAGGGGTTGAAATGGAAGAATCAGATGCAAGGGTCTAAGACAATGGGAGATTACTGGAATGAATTTCAACTTTACCAGACAGAAGACCTAATGGACAATGCTACAGCATCGGAGTGGCTATAGGCAGTGATGTCGGAAAGCCGGCAAAATGGATTTGAGCACTATGACTCTCAGGTTGATACCACCAAAGTACTGGTGGTATTGGCTACTCTGAAAGAAATCAGGCTGGCAGTTCTAAGGAACTTGGAGAAGGAAAATCAAGGGAAGACAAAGGAGAACAATACCTTAAGGAATACAGACAGAACATTCAGACAAGTATAACAAACATACAAACGAAGTTTCAAACCCAGTATAGATGAAGAAGTGAGAATGAACCAGGCATAGACATGGCCACCACTTGGCCTGACCAACAAAGAATACAAAAAATGAAGGGACCGGAACCTCTGCCTGCGGTACAGAGGAAAGGGACAAGGAATCGAGGAATGCTGAACCACACCAGGCGACAAGAGGAATCCAGTTATGCTTTCCCGCGGCAACAAGTGATTCCAGCAACCGAAAAATGACTAACTGGAGGAAAATAAAAATGGTGGAAGAGTAACTGGAAAAAGAAGATGGTCCCTAGTAAGAGATAGCCTGGTGGATAAGAAGAGGGGGAAAACTAATGAGAATAATGGGATGGACGAAATAGGATCAAAAAAGTATCACAATGGAAAACTACTACCTGACACTACTGGAAGAAGCAAGAGATCTGATCATGATCAAAACTATACTATACAATATAAAAAAGAAATCACTTGTAATACATGTAATGTCCAACTCAGCAGCAACAGAGGATTTGATCAACCAAGAAATCTGGGAGAAATACCACTACCTCGTGATTCAGACAAGCAAGAAGAGCGAGGTTTATCTAGCCGCTGAATATCCCAGCATGCAGGGACCAATAACCTGTACAGTAGAAGTACCTATGACCATAGAAAGCCATAAGGAAGAGGAGACCTTCCAGGTAGCGAACCTGAAGAACCATGAGCTAGACCTAGGGATGCCTTAGTTAAGACAACACAATCCAACAATAAAAGGGGAGAATAACAAGATTACATGTGCTAGCCAACAATGCATGACAGGATGTTTCAACAGTTCACCAGTAGTGAAAATAACAGTAGAGAGAGAAGCATAAGTGGAGAATCTGAAAGCGCAGTTCAACCAATTGAGGGAAGATCCAGACAGAAGAATCAGGTTCAAGAAATTGCGCAAAAAGGCTTTTGCACCAACAAAAGGATCAAAGTAAGCAGAAGGGCACAACCTATATGCTGACAAGAATAAAAGGATCAAAGTAAGAGATCAAGAGACAATATGCATGGAGATAGGAATAGGACTACATCCCAGTACGTACAGATGGATAGCACGAAGCAGCTGGTTAGCAGTCAAGACATGACTCCTGGCCAATACGGTAGTCATCGGCACTGACTATACTGGAGAGAGAAAGGTGGTCTTGGCCAACCTTGGAGAAATCGACCAAGAAATTGGAACAGCAGTTCAGATTGTGCAGCTGATCATGGAAAAGATTAGAAAGGATAACATGCATGAAGTGCTAGAACTTCTCGACACTGAAAGAGGAAGAAAAGGCTTAAGCAGGGCAGAGGAGTCAAAGACGAAGAAAGATGAATCAGAAAAAATATGAGAAATATTGGCCCACTCTTTTGGCAGATATTACAAGAGAGGTGACCTAACCAGAATCTTCAAGTGGAATCTAAAAGAAGAACAATTGGAACTGGTACCAATCAATATCAGCACTGAACTAGTGATATGGCAAAGGTAACAATGGAAGGAGAAGGAGCAGTGGGACATAATACCACCAGGATTCAACTGGTGTAGGTGCCTATTTCAAGAGAGGGAGGCTGATAGGCTACCACCAAGAAGACTGGGAGTGGATCATGAGATCCACATTGAAAAAGATGAGAAAATGAAGCGATGGAAGAGGATCTCACACCAAACGCCTCTATCCATTATGGGAACAGGAATTGGAAAAACTAGAGGGATAGATTCAGCTGACTATGAAGAGAGAATAGATGCGAGATTCTTTCGTATGAGAGGGAACAAGAACAAAGGAAGAAAGAAGAAGTAGTTCATGAACTACGGAGTACTCAACTCAGTAACGAAAAAGGAACAATGCCTGCTACTGCTGATAGGAGAAGAACTGGATTGGCTAGGGACAGTGAAATACTGCATCAAGCAGGACATTAAATATCCCTATCACAACATCAGGATAGGGTAAGGTAGTGAATGGAAGAGTACCTTCGCAACAAGATACATTATGTACAAATGCTTTGATATGGCCTTCGGCCTAACCAATGTACCAGTAACATTCCAACAATATATCAACCAGGTCCTTAGCAAATATCTGGACATATGGTGCATCCTCTAGCTAGATGATGCCGTTATATATTCCAAAAATATGGAACAACAGCAACATGACATCAGGAACACTATGAGTGAGATTCAGAGATTGGGGATTAAAATCAAACCAGCCAAAGGGGAATTTCACAAAATGGAAACAGAAGACCTGGAATTCAGTATCAAGAGGAAAGGAGGCCGAGTAGACACAGTCAAGACAGTGGTTGTATGTGATTGAGGGAGGCGAAACAACAAAACAGACATCCTGCGGTTCATGTGATTCTACAATGTTTACGGAAGGTTTATCGAGGTGTTTAGCTGGATGGTGAGACCTCTATATTATCTGGCGAAAAAGGATGTCAAATGGTAAGGGAGAGAAAATGAGCTGAAAGCTTTTGATAATATCCACGCGAAGTTCACGGCGGCATGGATTGTGGTGCACTTCGACCCTCAGAATAAGACAATGAGCGAGACTGATGCATCCAAATATTTCTGTTGCCTGATCCTATCTCAGAAATATGAGAACATGAAATGGTGCCTGGCTGGCTAGTTGTTGAAAGTGATGACAAGCGCCCTATGCAACTATAATATTGCAAACAAAAAAATATTTGCAATGGTGCAAGGACTCAAAGAATAGAGGAGATACATGTGGAAAAAGGATCATCAAGGCAGAATTTGACAGACTACAAGAACACGTTCTCATTCAGGACCATGAAGGAGCTCGAGGACAAACAAATTAGGTAAAGGGAGAGTATGAGCAAATACCACTACAAAATCGAATACCGATGCAGCACGGAGGGGCAAAGCCTGATGCGTTAAGGATGGTCGTAAGTGACAAACTAGCAGATAACGAGGATGCGCGTATCAAGTAGAGAAACACAATACTGCACCTGAAACAACAATGGGAGTCTATGGAGACGAGCGAGATCGAGGATGAGAATGATGAAGCATTGAGAAAAGGCATTGGGGTGGAAAAGTATTTTCAAGAAATCAGAGGAATCCTCGAAAGAGCAGAGAAAGGAAGAAAAGGTGTGGCCTTAAGCCTATGTGAATAAAAGGACCATTACCTTGGGTATGACGGTGTTAGGCGGACTGCAAACTCAAGTATATAACCGAGGGATGTAGGCCAAAATCTTAGATCGGAGAATCTGTCAAGGAAGGGTCGTCTCGATAAAGCAAATTAAGGTAAAGATTTATGCGGCAAACAATTTTATATTGATAAGATCTCTTCTCTGTTGCTTGATGATGTCTGTAAAGCTCGTGAGGCACGTCGATATTTATATCCCGTGTCTGAGTCTTGGCGGACTACTTCTAACTACTATGTCTCTGAAGTACCACCCTAGTTTTAATACGCAAATGTCCAGAATCTTATAAGTGCGAACACCGTTTGACCCTGAAACTTATCACACCCTTTTCGTGGACTCGGAATAGTATTCGTCCGTTGAGATGACTGCGCTATTTGTTATACCAAACAGCCGCCACCAACTCAGAGGTCAGCATAGACTTTTATACGACTTTACTCTTGTTGACTATAGTTCCAGTAGTCTCTTCGGTCATGAAAGGATCAGTTTCATGCGAGGCCACCTAGTGCCAATCCCAATTCCGAGTCCCACGTGTCAGCGTCTTAAGGGGCTCTGACTAATCTAGGTCTTCCATTCGGAGCGTGCTTCCTCTTGATCCACCAGCCTCCATAGTGGGGTCCTATTAATAGGACAAACCAACCTACAGCTGATCTCAGAAGGGTATGGGTGGATTCGGTATACCCCTAATAGCTTCCACTACTGGGATATCCTCATAGAGTATTTCGCCGAAAACGTCCCGTCACTTTCGGCCCATAGTTTAGGATGCCTAACTTTGAAACCTACGATCTCAATGCGCCTGCGATGGACTTCCTCCGTTCCACTTCCCATATATCGTCAAAGGTCGCCTCTTATATATCCTGTGAACAGCATGCGGTCGAATGGACGGCAGCAACGTATAAGCTGTTATAAATTGGGCTTCATGGATGTGACATGGTTAGTTAAGGGAGGCAACTTGCGAAATCATGCTAATGACGTGCGGGCACCATAAGGGGGCTGGAGGGGGGTGTTGGTTCCGGTAAATTGACGGTCTGTACACAGTTACCCTACTGTGGGTCTGTGCACATGTCTCGGAGTTCCACATGCCTAACATGAGCTCCCGCCTATGATGCTTCGCCTCGAATGCCTTTTTAACCACTTTTATAATTTCTTCTAAATACATTTTAAGACTCAGTGTAGTCAGGGTAAAAAACCTGGCGCGTTTACTTGGCCAGGGTAGGAAAACCTTTTCCTCACTATCTTACTTCTGCCCTTCCTGGCATGTCTGGATTTTCATTATGAAAATTCTCCACAACTTCCTCCGTATTTTCCATACCGGTGGCAGGCTCCCATGTGGTCACATCTTCCGAACACCCTTGCCACTTAACGAAGTACCACAGTTCCCGCTTCTCTTCATAGTAGCTGGGTACTTGTCTCCTGTAAGAACCAATCTCAGGGTTTACGGTTTTTTCAACCCCCCATTGCAGATCCCCATGAATGTCCTCCGGTTCTCTAGCGGGTTGTTGGTGACTGTCATGAACTAAGGTGCGGTAGGGTTCCAGCAGTGAGACATGAAATATCGGATGAATGTTCCATCGAGCAGATATGTTGAGGTTGAAAGCATGGGATCCACGTTTTTTGATGATTCCAAATGGGCCGTACAGCTTTGGACTTAGATTCTTTGATTCCCATCGCGTGCGGATGTTTTTTTCATTCAACCTTACGTTGTCCCATAGCTTGAAGTCCGGCTGTTGTCGAGCTTTCCGCTCCTAATATTTCGACCTCGTGTCTGTTGTCTTTTCTAGTGACCCTCTTGCTTGTTCATGTATCACCTTAATCCAGTCCGCATAAAGTGTCACTCCTGGATTTTGGGCTTCACCCTCCTTCATCCATTTTGTCTGTGGATGGAATCCGTAGTTCACATAGAATGCCGACATCCCATGAGCGTTGGTTGCAGAGTTGTTATAGGCATGTTCCGCTAGCGGTAGTAGCTGATACCAGTCATTCTGATCCTATTTGACAAAACTTCGCAGGTAACCTTCCAGCACTTGGTTGGTACGTTCGGTTTGTCCGTCAGTCTGCGCGTGGTATGCCCTTGACATTCTTCGCTTAATGTCCCGCACCTTGCAAAGGGATTCTGGAAATTCTCCTGCAAAATTTAAGTTCATGTCCGAGACGATTTCGGTTGGCAGGCCATGCAGCCTCCATACTTCTTTTAGGAATACGTTTGCGACATCTTTGGTTGTAGCCAAGGTCTGTAGTCCGCTGAAATGTGCTATTTTTGTAAACCTGTCAACTACTACCATTATCTGAGTGCATCATTGCGACTCTGGTAGTTGTATGATGAACTCTACTGAGATGGACGCCCATGCTGCATAGGGTATTTGCGGTGGTTGCAATAGTCCATACTTCACGTGTCTAGGCGATGTGTTATGTTGGCATTCATCGCAGGATCCTACGTGGTTGTTGACCCATCCCGCAAGTCCTTTCCAGTAGAAGTCTCGCATGATTATTTCCGAAGTTTTTTCTTGTCCAGAATGTCCTGCAACCTTTGCATCGTAATATCCTTTTGTGATTTTGGTATATAGGGCCTGACGGTCTGGTACAAATAGTCATTGCTTATAATATAGTAAATCGTCGGTTAAGGTCCAGAGTTGGGGGAAATCTTTTCCTTCGCCTCATAACCTAATAATTTCTTCCCTTCGTTGCCTACACGCCGTATCCATTTCGATAGCCCACTGTACCTTGTTCAAGAATTCAGGATTAAACTGCTTTATACCTTTCCACTGGATAATAGCAGTTGACATTAGAACTTTTTCTGGTACTTCCGAAATGTCGTACCAGTGCTCGCTGTCTTTGGCGGACGCCTGCAGGTAACTGATGCTAGGTTCCTGTTCCTTGGCGATCAAGGATCTTGTCGCTATATCAGTGCTTCCGAATCCCGCGGTCCATTGCTCCGCTTCTTCCAAGTCGTTTACTTCCGTCATGTCCCAGGTGTTGACTTTTTCTACCCCTAGTTGAGTTATGCGATCGCCCATTCTTATTTGGCAGTCCACATCTTTGTCGTTGCAAAGTACAACTTTGAGTTCGCTGGTGTAATCAGCATCAATTACTCCTGCACTGGTAGAGATTCCGCTTCGGACCTCCAAAGCACTTCTTGGGGCACCTCTTCCATATGTTCCTTGTGGTAGCCCCACAGCTATACCCGTGCTTATTAATGCTTGTCCATATTTCGCGACAATGTCATCTTCTATAATATACAAGTCTTGTGCTCCCGCCATTCGTAAGCCCTTTGTTAGCAAGTATGCCTTTTTGCTCAATCTCTTGACCCTAATAACGGGTTCCTTTCCACCTCTTCGAGGTTCCAAATCCAAATCTTTATCTCGATCCCAGTCTTCCTCTTCATCGCCTACCCTCGCTACTAGCGAGAGCCAGAAATTTTGTTCTTTCAAAATTGTCTTTTCTGGATGCATAGCTCCCTCCTCAGGACGGTACTCCGGCCGCCTGCTTAATGCATCAGGCTTTCCGCCCTTTGTGCCTAGGCAGTATACAATCTGAAAATTGTATTCTACCAACTTCTGAGCCTACCGAATTGACGGCCACTACAGACTTTTGTGGGGAGGAAGTATTGTAGGTTCTGATGGTGGGTAAAGACTGTGATCGGTTTCTCCGTGCCGATCAAGTAGTGTCTCCATTATTTAAAAGCTTCTAGGATCGGGAGAAGTTCTTTATCATGAATCTCATAATTGCGCTCCGCCGGGTTTAATTTTCTGAAATGGAAAGCTACGGGATGCAATCTTTTCTCAAAGTATTGAGAAAGGACGCAGCCGAGTGCAAAATCACTAGCGTCCGTTTCTACCACGGTCTCTCTTTCTGGGAAAAGGTGGTGGAGTATGTGGGCTGTGGTGAAACGGTACTTTACCTCTTCGAAAGCAATGTCCGGTTCAATTCTCCTTTCAAAATTCTCTGGAGTTCCTTGTAATGTCGCTGTTATTGGCTTGCAAATAACCGCGAAGCTTTTTATAAATTGTCGATAGAAGTTAGCAAATCCCATAAAGACTTGTACTTCTCTACCCGACTTTGGTGCTTTCCAGACCATTATGGATTCCACCTTTCAGGTGCTCATAGACACCCAATTGACTGCCACCATATAGCCGAAGAATTCGACCTCCGTGGCATAGAAAGTCGATTTCTGTAGCGATACCGCTAATTGCAAGTCCGATAGACTTTGTAAAACCTTCTTAACAGCTTCGATGTGTTCCTTTTCATCCTTTGTGTAGATGAGAATATCATCAAGGTAACACACGACTCCGACGTCCAAGTATTCCCGTAGAACTTTGTTCATCATATCTTGCAAGGTTGCCGGGGCGTTGACCAATCCCAAAGGCATAACCTTATAGTCATAGTGTCCATATCTCGTACGGAACGCTGTCATCCATTCATCTCCTTCTTTTATCCTAATCAGGTGGTAGCGGTCCTTAAGGTCTAACTTGGTGAAGATCTTTGTGCCGGCTCCTCTATCTGGGAGTTTGGACATTAGTGGAAGGGGATGTTCGTGGAGGATAGTAATCTTATTTAGATTTCGATAATCCACAACTAGACGTAGTCTACCCTCTTGTTTTGGTACGAATAATATGGATACGCCTGCTGGCGATTGGCTCTTTGAGATTTTCCTTTGTTTAATCATCGTTTGCTAGTATTATCGTAAAGCCTTAAGCTGTTTTTCTGATAACGGATATATCGGCCCCCAGGGCGGAGTTGATCCTGGAATCAGTTTGATTTCGTGATCGAATGTCCTTCTTGCAGCTAATTCTTCTGCCGTCTGGGTTTCAAACAAATGTTGGTAACTCCAGTATTCTGACGGTAATGATTCGACTTCCACCGTATTTTCGATGGCTCCGATTCTTACAAGGCGGCAGGCATTAGGATCCCAAGCGACGGATTCGTCATATTCGAACATATCCGCTATTCCTCCATCTTTTTCCTTACAGTTTTCATAACATTTTGCGGAGAAGGCCCAATTTTCTGCATCTTCTCTGTGAGACACTGGGTGTTCACGATGTCATCAACCAAAAGGAATTATCATTCCGTAGTGACCTGCTTTAGCCACTTCACACGACACTTCAGAGATGTGTCGGGATTTTCCTACTTCCAATGTTATTGGGAGAGTGTAGCACTTCCCTCCTGAGGGAGCTGACAATTCGTCAAAGGCTAAGATATCAACTGCATGGTCACCTTCTATGGTGGGAACACGGAAGGTCTTCCACTAGGTCCTTGTGGAAAATAAACGCGTTAGATCCCGAATCTGACAAGACTTCAACTTTGTATTGCTTATCGTGTATATGGAGGTAAGCAATCCCCTCCGCATAGTTGTATCACTTTACTTTTGGAGCGACAAGTTCTACGCGCTTGGTCCGGATAAGACTTTCTTGGTTCTTTCGTTTAGGCATTGTTGGTGAGGGGTGTAGGTAATAAGATGTTTGTTACTAGGCCCATACAGCTTCGACCATTGAGATCTCCGCAGACAAACTTGTAACTCTTTTAGCTCTAACAATCTGGGTCTACATACTAAACTGGCGTTTGACCAATACGCTATTGCGCGTGACCAGTTTCCAGGCTGGATGCCTTCTCCCAACACACGAGACCCAGGCTCATAGCGGATTTTCGCACGGTTGTTAACCATTTTACTCCCCTATTATGTGGTTCCCGCTATCACCGAGTCCTTTCTCTTAAGATTGCGGTTATCCGTCCAGCTCCCTCAGAGGGGCCTTGCGTACCAAAGCGGTACATGCCTATCTCACACTCGGGCCAGAAGGCAAGATAGTACATACGTATAATACGACTCAGACTCATCTGGTAGGTGGACCAGCCCGCCTTGGTTGTCCTCCTGTCGTGTATTGTTATCAGGTAGATCTTGTATTGCTATGTCTTAACCTCTTCGGTATAGCAACTTGCTAGCACACAGGTAGCAGGCACCCACCAGGTGACTCCAAGAACTTTGTACTGTTGGCTCCGGGGCCATGTGGGGTTCTTAACTATTCTCTCTTTCGATCGAGACTCTCTATATATTGATTCTAGCGTTCGAGCTCTCAAGTCCCTCGCGGAGTGCCTTCCCCTGGAGCCTCTTTGGATTGAACCTGAAAGGAGAGACTCGCTTCCTACTGCTTTGATCATTTTGAGTTTCGATTCCCGTAGTTGCATACGTAATACCCTATCCCCATCATGGTCGGTACCCAATACACCCTAGCCAAAGGGTGTTCCCATTTCGAGTCCAGCTCCATCTGGACACTGAATACCCAAATGCTGACGCCATTGGTGCCATTGAACTGACCTAGGTCAGTTTCTCGTCGTCCGCCAGTTCGCAGATGTTATTGACTTGTGCTGGATTCTGGACAGCCGCGACTTTGTGACCTAACTTAGGCTTTACAATTGCCAATCGTGCGCGTCGAATTCCCATTTTTATCGGTCTTGAGCTGACCGTTGCCGCCGATATATGGGTATCTCCCCAACACGTTTGATAGGTGTGGTTTTTCTTTCCACAATGTATGCAATCTCCTTCTCATCTCTGTGTGTCTATTACACTCTGCGGGATACTGGTATGGGCTTGGGCGAAGTTGGTCTGAGTCGTCTTTGATGCACCTCCTAACTTCTTTCGTGGCCGGTCCTGTTCATTGTCACTTTTTTGTTTTCCTGGTGGGACTACACCTCCCTTGACATACCATTTAGTATCCCGTTGTCGCTTTGGTTTAGTGTCCCGTCGGTCTTCCCTTTTGACCTCTTGGGCTATTTTAGGCTTGGACAGCTGGTTTTGCCCAATTTTCTTTCTGGCTAACAGTCCTTCTTCCGACCGCCGGTATAGCCTTAGTCCCTCTTCCCATTCTTGCTCCGTCGTATATGGCAGGGCCAACAACCTGCGGACAATTTGTTCAGGAAGTTTATTGTCGACTTCCTATCTCCAGGACTCTCCAGTCATGCGTGCACGAATGTTATGGTTGTGCATGACTGTCAGATAGCGTTCAATACTGCCGTCATACGTGACTAGTTTGATTGCTCGAAGAGTTAGTCTTTCGGCTTCTACCGCGGCGAATTGCTTGATCATATCGTGTTCAAAGCGGGTCCGTGTCGCCAACTCTGGCTTTTTGGTTTCCCCTTGAAGTCCGTCCATAGCCTTCTAGTACTATATGGTACAAGAAAGGACTATGTCTCCTTTTGTCCGGCTGAGCGCATATATGACACATTCCCGGGCATCATCCCAGATTCGCCGCTTTCTTTCGAAATAGTTGGTACATTGCAGAATCCACACCTATATATCTTGTGTGGGTCTGTCTTCAAAGAATAGGGGCGGCTCTGATGGTCGCTTAATATTCAGCGCCATCGCGTTGGAAAGTGTCTCTGCCATACCAGACTGTTCTGATCCCTGTCCTTGCCTACCTCGGTTAGGACCTCCTCTCCGTCTTCCTCTTTCGTCACTATCATCCTCAGCACCATCACTAGGATCCCCTCGGTTACCTCCCTGGGCACCTGAGGGGGATGCATCAGCGGCTTCCCTGCCTTTTCCCTTATCCTGACGTGTAGGAGGAGCGTAGTACTCCTCATCATCAGTTTCTTGAACTGCGTGTAACGGTGCGGGACCTGCAGTTCCAGGACTTGGTGCTGCGGCTAATATTTTATGTATAGCCGCAGTCAATCCCTCTAGGGTATTGTTTGTCTTACCATTCCCTGCTTCTGTTGGTCCTGGGACATGCGGATTTCCGCTTGGCGGGTTATCTGATTGGTGCGTATTTGTCCTAGTGTCCGATTGACTTCTCTTTCCCGCGTGACACTTTGAGCGCGGAATTCTGCGAATTCGACCCTTAGACTGTGAACCATTTGTTCCAAAGTCTGATCTCGGGCTAATGCCGCTTGGCTTTCTTCCCCATGTGTCCCATGTAAGATCGTGGTTACATCTTCATATTCTTGTTGACGCCTGTCTTGGTCATCAATTTTCTTTGCGACTTCTGACAACATTTCTTCTTGTATCCCCTTGATTTGACTTTCCACGCCTGCACACTGCATCAACAAAATTGCAATATTGTTATCGTAGACGTCTTGCCGGTCCGAGATTTGCTGTTAAACCTTGATTAATCTTTAGGTCTTGTGCTGGGTAGCTCCCTGCAAATGTTTGAAGGCGATATTGGCTGGGTCGAGGGAGGTGTCTATGTCTTGTCTTATTTGACCCAAGGTAATCCCCAGACAGGCAGCCAATCGAGCCAAGTTCGCAGCATGGTCACCTCCTATTTTAGGCGTGAAGGCCCTTGATATTCGATGAGTGCTTGCGACACTCGCGGACTGGTGAGAGGGTAAATGGCCCCGCCGAAATGTTGGTTCATGAGGTATCTCAGTCATTGTGATACTTTCCCGGTAGGCTAATTGCTCTAATTGTCCGGGATGCGTGATTTCCGGTACTTCGTAACAGAGCTCTTGATATCCTTTAAAATGTCTAAGGTATCGTATGTAAGTTATCCAACTTCGGAGGTACTCTAGAGGTGTCGGTAGAAAAGGGTTCGGTTGGTCCGACTCTGGACACAAGACCTGAATCTCTTTTTTCGGAAGGTTTAAAATATAGTTATAGTACATATAAGGGTTCAGGCCCAGGCTGAGGGGATGCCTGGCACTCGGATTGACTGTGCCTGCCTTTCCTTTTCTTTTTTCGGCCGTGATCAGGGAGCACTGGGTGCTCCAATTGACAAAGTCTTCTGACTCGGTCGAAGTCCACGCAAAGTCCGAACCATGCCAGGTACGATATATGCGCTTGAATTGATCCCGTGTTGGGATCCCGAAAGTTACTGTGAACCAGCAGGATTCTGGCCGATATTCTTCTTCGATCTCGCACAGCTCGATTTCAAATATTTCTTCGAACGAATAAATATAGATAGGACAGTGAGGTGCTTCGAAAATGTAATCGAAGTCTGATATGAGGGTGGAGTTTGAAGTGAACTCCTTGTTCATATAGTGAGCCTTAGTAACAGGAGAACTATCAATACTCTGTTAGGCGGAGGCCAAACTCAAGGATATAACCAAGGGACGTAGGCCAAATTCTTAGATCTGAGAATCTGTCGAGGAAGGCTCGTCTCGATAAAGTAAATTAATGCCAAGATTTGTGAGTTAAACAATTTTATATTGATAAGATCTCTTCTTCATTGCTCGATGATGTCAGTAAAGCTCGGGAGGCACGTCGATATTTATATCCCGTGTCTGCGTGTTCGCGGACAACTTCTAAATACCATGTCTCTGAAGTACCACCCCGCAGTTATTACGCAAATGTCCAGAATCTTATAAGTGCGAACACCGTTTGACTCTGAAACTTATCACACCCTTTCGTGGACTCAGAATAGTTTTCCTGCGTTGTGATGACTGCGCTATTTGTTATACCAAACAGCCGCCTCCAACTTAGATGTCCACATAGACTTTTATATGACTTTAGTCTTGTTGACTATCGTTCCAGTAGTCTCTTCGGTCATAAAGGGATCAGGTTGATGCCAAGCCACCTAGTGCGCATAGCGAGTCCGAGTCCCACATGTCAACGTCTTAAGGGGCTCCGACTTATCTAGGTCTTCCATGCGGAGCGTGCTTCCCCTTAGTCCCCCGGCCTCCGTAGAGGGGTCCTATTACTAGGACCAACCAACCTACAGCTGATCTCAGAAGGGTATGGTTGGATTCGGTATACCCTTAATAGCTTCCACTACTGGGATATCCTCATAGAGTCTTTCTCCAAAAACGTCCCGTCACATTCGGCCCGTAGTAAAGGAAGCCTAACCTTGAAGGCTACTATCTCAATGCGCCTCCAATGGACTTCCTCCGTTCCACTTCCCAGATGTCGTCAAAGGTCCCCTCGTATATATCCTGTGAACAGCATGCGGTCGGATGGACGGCGGCAACGTATATGGTGTTATGAAGCGGGCTTGATTGATGTGATATTTTTAGTTACTGGACTCAACTGTCGAAATCTCGCCAATGACGTGCGGGCCCCATAAGGGGGCCGAAGGGGGGTGTTGGTTCCGGTAAATTGAGGGTCTGGGCGCAGTTACCCTACCCTGGGTCTGTGCACATGTCTCGGATTTCCATATGCCTAACAGACGGCAAGATATAGATACTAGATGACGCAAAGATAAGAATGAATCTTATCAAAAGATATCACGCCAACAAACCATCTGGGCTATTAGGAATGGTTAAAATAAAGGAATTAATCATGCAGAGACAGAATTGGCTGGGACTGCGGGAATCAGTGGAACAATATATCTAGAATTGGAACATATGCCAAAAAATGAAATTGGGAAGCGTGCACCATAGAGGTTATCAATACTCAATGAGATGCAATGAAATCTATGGGCATTTATATCTATAGATTTCCTATAAGACCTACTAAAGCCGCACAATGATGACTCAATCCTAGTCCTGGTAGATCCCCTAAACAAAATTAGTCAAAACATACTGGTTCAAATAGATATAACAATATAATAGTTTATGACAAAATTTATATTGGACATCTTTCAAAAACAGGGACTATTGAATGGTATCATTACTGATAGATGATCCAGATTTACATCAAGAATTGGGAAAGAGATAATGGAAGAACTTGGAATCGAAACCAGAGAATCCATGGCCTTCGCGCCACAGACCGATGGACAGACTGAACCAATGAACAGCACACTGGAACAATATCTCCTGGCATACAAAAACTCTCAGCAGGACAACTTGGATGAGTTAGTACAGATAGCAGATTTTGCATACAAGAAAGGAAAACAAGTAACGATTACGAAAACACTCTGTTAGGTAAATTATGGTCTCATCCAGAAATATCAGGCTATAGCTAATACCACCAAAGCACTAATAACTGAAAAAGAAGATATGAGTTAATTACATGACATACCACAAGTGGAATTGGTGACAGTGCAATTACGACGAAAGGAAAATCATGATTAACACAGCAAACCTGATCTACACTTACACCCTGGAGATAAGGTGCGTCTGCTACCAAACAATATTTGGCCAACAATGCCATCCACGAAACTGGATTCCTGGGAGATGGGACTCCTGGCAATCCTGGAAAGGACAGGCAGGCAATCATGTAAGAGCAACCTTTCCCCATCCATCAAGATATAAAACATGTTCCACATCTCACATTGGGAACTCTATCGGGACAACAAGCTTTCCTCACAGATGATGATAGCTCCCCCGCCTCTTGGGCTAGACAAACAACTAGAATTTGAACTCTGCGAGAAAAGCTACGCTCGCTTGCAGTCCGGTTACTTACAATACCATGCCAAGTAGACCAGTTATTCAGTTGACCACGATCTAGTGTGGTACCTAGCTACTAACTTTACCAATACTCCTGATGCCCTCCACCTCTTAAACCAACATGCTCCACAGAATGCATCAACTCGCGATCAAAGACCCTCGTGAAGACTTCATGATTGTAGGTAGCCCGAGGAGCCCTCTACGTACTGCAGCCAAATGAGCTGCAGCGGAAGAACAAGTCATGATCAAGAAGGAGGAAGAGGAAAAGACCATCAAAGCCAAGTGGGCTAAGGTGGTCAACGACAATGAAAGGAACCATGCCATGTATCACTGGATGCCATGTACCGATGACGGGTGCCCAGTGTACCTAGACAGAAAACAGAGAAGCAACCCCTTCTCTAGCAAGAAGGCTTGGACACCAATAGTTACCACCTACAACACAGATCAATGCCGAGTGCACAACACAACCGCAACCTCCACTCACCGGACTGGCATACCACAAGATGTAATACAAGAACTGCATATACACATACTGCCCCTAGTATAGAAATAGCAAGGGGAGGCCAAGCAGGTAACACAAAACCAAGAGGTGCGGAGGACAGAACCTGGAAAGTGGAAGATACAAAACTTTGATCTCTAAGATGGAACAATGCTAAATGGTCGCAGGATTGAGGAGAATAACCGATAAGCTAGATGAAAAAACAGACCGACAGAAGTGAACAATTACTCACCTGGAGGGGGAGAAAAAGAACATTCTACAAGAGATTGATGGAGCAAGAAGGGGATTTCACATAGTCTGTACCTCCTGCAGCAAGAAGCCTTTGCAGGTGCACAGAAAGCTAGGGAACAAGCGGCTCTGGCAAGCAGCCAGTATCGATGAAGTGCGCGGACATAGTCACAATGCATGAGATTATTATAAATACCCAGCGAGATTTGTGCACCGCACACTCGATGAGAGCTTTTAAGCTGCAAGGTACTTGAGCTAAGGGAGTTGGGAGCTAATATCACAAACCAGGCTTAGCAAGGAAAAGGTTTTCATGTGACTCATAGTTCTCAGTCATAGGGATGTTATGTTTCACATATGACCTCATTTAGAGCTCATGCGTTTCGCTCATGTCACCACTTTGGTTGTATAACTAGTTCTCATAATATGTTATGTTTTGCGTATGACCTCATTTAGGAGTCATGGGTTTTGCCCATCTGATCACTTCATGCATCTGACTTGGTTATAATATTTGGATTTGACTCACAGTGGGGAGTCTTATGTGGCATGTTACTCAAGGAGCGAGTCAGAGGAACGTGAAGAGCGATTATATAAGACGCTATGAGAACTCAGCTGATGAGCTCACGCAAGCCTTATTACAGATTATCATCTGCCTGGAGAATGTCTCTAAGATTCTCGAACGGATTATGTTGACCCGTCTCACGGCCCTCACCCGCTCCCATGGCCTCCTATCTCCAGACCAGACTAGGTCCCTCCCCCGTTTGAGTACCTTCGTTGTAGCAGCCACCCTATCCCATGCTGTTCAGCTCTTCACCCACCTCAAGCTCAAAATCTCGACCCTCTTCCCCAATATCAAGGGGGGGTTCAACCATGCCTCGCCCACCTCACTTGATGACAGGCTTGCCACCAAGGCGGTCAATCCATACATGGTCTCTCGCGGATACACTCCTTCCTTCATGGGCACACTTGCCGCCTGGTCTTCCAGGGGGCTCCGCAGATCTTCTCCCATTTTTAGTTGGCAGTCCATAGGGCTCTCCACTTCTGCCGCTCCTGTTATTCATCAATGTCTCTACCCTCCCTTTCCCACTCCCTCAGGCCCTCATGCTTACCAATGTGAACGACTTCCCAGTCACAGTTGCCTCTGGCTCCTACCAGAGAAATGTTCAGAGACTCCAATCCACCACCAGAACTCTTCAGGTAAAAAGGGGGGAGACTGGATGTGTCCTTCTCAATCCCAAAGATAGAACTCATGCACTAGGTGACACCAGCATAAAACGCCACAACCCTCCTGATCCCGGTCTTTCTGGAAGGCCTCCTCTTCTACCCCTCCAAACTAATGTGTTGGCTTGGCTTCTGGTTTGAGCTGGCAACAACATCATGCTGTAAAGGCACCGCCTCTCACTTTACAAGAAGACTTGCTGTCGCCCTGGGTACCTTTGTGACGATTCAAAGACTCTCCAGGCCTGGCATGTGCTTTCTCCCCTTTTTCTACCACCATTTGGCATCCTTCCTCATCTCCCCGATCCTCCCCTATACAGAGGACCTTTTCTCACCGGCCCTAACCCTCCTGGACCAGATGTCCGTCATTTGGATAGCAGTCCAGAGATGGGTAACAAACTACCCCTTTTCTACCCCGATTGGACTACTGGCATGTGAATCAGCTCTCCCCCCCTCCCACTGTTAATCATTCATCAGTGGAGACTGGCTGCTATCTGGCTTGTGTGCCTCCCTCCAGAGGCCAACCCGGCAACTGCAAGACTACACCCTTCCTTTCCCACATCCTCCTCCTTCCAGGCCTTGGAGGACTACCGGCACTACACCAGGATTCTGAAGTCAGTCTATACCCCTCTTCTTTGCAAGACCCACCCCTCCTGCCCCCCCATGAGGAAGCACCTCCTCCAAGTTGCAATTGCGCACCACCCTCTGTCCTTTATCAACACTTCTAGTCCCCTCCCTGTGGCCTTGCGTGACCTCCTTACACGCGACCTGCTCCCTGTGAAAGATAGGATCCCCTCCTACCAGTCAATCAAGGCGCATATAAAAGCTACACTGGGCAGAGCTTTGACTACCTAGTTCCCCCCCCCCACCAGGCTACCACTATGCCCCGACCCACTCACCCTACCTGTTCATGGGCCTTGAGAGGTTCTTTGCTGGCAGGATTCACCAGATGTACATGGGCAAAAGCTACCTTACCGTCCACCCCTCCTGGTTCACAGATGACCCCTCCCCCATTTGTCCTTACTGTATGGAGGATAATGAGGACTTCCCCTATGGCATCCTACACTGCTAGTCCGGCAAGGAGCCTCATGAGCGCCATCTCCCAAGCCTCACGGACATCTGCAGGAACAGCTCACTATGGTCCAAAACAGTGGCCCTCAACTCTCTGACCAGATACCGTAACGTTACCAATGCCAGCTTTTCCCCTGGCATGCTACCCACATGTTAGTATCTCCTATCTGCATCCTCCTCCCCCTCCTAGAGCTTCTGATCAACAGCTTTAAACCTGAGGATGGGGCGCCCGCTCGTAGACTTGCTCTATCCTGCAAGTACTTTTCATTTCTTGTTTGATTTTATTTCATGTTATGATTTGTGTCCTTGCTTACTTTAGTTTTCTGGGATTTTATGTCTGCTATCAGACACGTCTTGGAGGATTTTACAATGTGGTGCGGATTGTTTCTTTGGCACCTGCATGTTTTGAGATAGAGCTTTTATTCATGCCATGGCTAGCGCTGTATGCGAGTTCTTGTACAGTAAAAATGAATCCGTGATGATACAAAAAAAAAAGTGAAAAAAACCCAGATGATGAGCTCTGCAAGCTTCCTTCTAAGTTACTTTCTTACTTATTACTTTCTGCTTTTGCAGATATCAAACCTTTACACTCTGCATAAATACCTACATACGAGATGAGAACTATACTGCATTAGTATAGTTGAACAAAGAGTATGACAGGCAAGAAGGAATAAGGGCATGAGAGTCCCTCCCATCTCATCGCAGGCATCGGCCTCAGAGCTGTCATTAAGACAGAGATGAGAAGTATTATCTCCGTGTTCCTGAGAACTAGTACTGGTTAGGGATCATAACTAGCTTCTGTGCTCATCTAATTTGATGACTGCTGCAGACCTTTGCCAAGAGGAAGTATTGGAAATTTTAAATTGTCAGTAAAGACTGTTGTTGGTTTTTCAGTTACGATTTGGTAGCGTCTCCATTCCTTGAATGCCTTGTGGATCTCTAAGAGTCCTTTCTGGTGGATCTCATGGTTTCGTTCTGCTGCATTTACTTTGCGAGAATGGGAAGCCACTGGAGGAAACATTTTCTCGAAATATAGTTATAAGACGCAGGCAAATGCGAAATCACTTGCATCTAGTTCTACCACCGTGTCTCTTGCAGGAAAAGAATGATGCAAATAGGAGCTATTATACAGTGGTATATTAGCTCTTCAAATGCACTATCTGCCTCATCATCCCACTTAAAGTTCTTCACATTTCTGTCAAGTTTTAGTGTTATTGGATTACCAATGGGCTCCAGGTTTTTGATAACTGGTCAGTAAAGGTTCCTGAATGCAGTAAATACTGGCAGATCTCCAAGCGACTTTGGTAGTTTCGATACCATTATGCCCACCAGGCTATTACCGCTTATGAATACCCAATCAACTGCCACTTTATACCGTAGGAATTCGACTTCCGTGGTGTGAAATGTTGACTTCTTTTGCAATGACACTAGTTGATAATCTGTTGTGCTTTTCAGGAGCGTTAGTACTGCTTTGATGTATTCTTTTTCATTTTTTGGGTATTTTAAGATATCATCCACCTAACAGCCAATGCTAACAGACTAATAATTTTTCAAGACTTGGTTCATCATATCCTGGAAAGTTACTAGTATATTGATAAGCTCAAAAGGCGTGACCTTATATTTGTAGTGTATATATCTGGTCCTAAAAGATGTTTTCCATTCCCCTCCATCCTTAATTCTACTCCAGTGGTAACCATCATTTAGATCTAACTTGGTGAATATTCTGGCTGCAGGTGCGTGGTATCTCAATGTTGATAGCTGTAGAAGCGCATGTTTATTAAGGATAGTTAGCCTGTTGAGATTTTGAGAATCAACTCCAATGCACAATCATCTATCAGGTTTAAGAATAAATAGTAGAGGTACTCTGACAGGGAACTGGCTACATGTAATCTTGCCTTGCTTGATCATTGTTTGCAAATACTCGCGTAAGGCATTAATTGATTTCTCTGACAAGAGGTATATAAGACCTCATTGGGGAGTCAATCCTGAGATTAACTTTATGTGGTGATTGAACATTCTATAGAGGGCTAGTTTTTCAACTAGTTGAGCTTGAAACAGGGGCTTAGATTACCAGTATCCTTGATTTAGGTTTTACAGTTCGAACCGTATATTCATTGACTCCAATTCCTCCTACCCAACAAACATTCTTATTCTAAGCCACTCATTTATCACAATTGAACATGTCCATAATACATTCAACTTCTTTTACACAAGCTTCCTAGCCTTTTGTCTCCAAAGTACAATTTTCAGTATCTTCAAGGTGTGATACTGGGTGTTTACTATACCTCCATACAAACACAATAATCATTTTATAGTGGCCTGCCTTGGCTACTTCGCATGACATTTGTGACATGTGTCAGTTTTTTCCGATTTCTAATTATATTTAAAGAATATCTCCTTGTTCTCACGAGGAGGCCCATGCGCCATTAAATCAATGGATGTCGACCACATCCTCTCATTTTATCGCAGGTAGGTGGACCTCTTCCACTAGATCTTACTTGATTAAGAATACGTATTCTCCCGCATCTATTAAGAATTTCATCTTGTATCGCTTATCATTTATATAGAGGTAAGTAGTCTCTGCACTAAATCATGTGGTCTTAGTTGGAGAGCAGTGGTTGACAACTGCTTAGCCATGGCTACCAGTACACTACTTTTTCACTTAGTCATGATTGGGTATAAGGAACAAGCTGTTGGTTACTACGCCATCTTAGATTCCCCCATTGATGTCTCCTGACACAACCTGGTCACTTATTAGCTCTAACAATCTGGGTCAATATACTAAGCAGCATTTCACGGTTACGCAGATTCATACGACATGTTGTGAGCACGAATGCAATTTCCAGACATAATTGATGTGGGTGTGTAACAGATATTTCCGCAGTTATAACCTATTTTGCTCAGTTTACACCTGGCTACAAGTTTCAACAATCCATGCCCTGTATGATTTCAGTACATCTATGCCACTACTGGAGAGCTGCCCAGTGTACTACAGAGGAGGATTCCAGACTTGTGCTCTAGCCAGCAGAGGAGGCGGTACAGCCACATGATATGAGAAAAACTTGTGTGGTAGGTGGAATAGCTCACATCAGTTGTACTGCTACCAATTTCGCAGGCTAGTACATCATGCATGTCTTTGTCCAGACTTCTGCAGAGTAGGTGCTTTCTTGCACATGAGGAGCGTGTAGCACACCAGGTAACTGGAGGAACTTTGTACAGTTGAGTCTCAGTTCATGTGGGCATGTTAACTATCTATTCTTTTGCTCAAGGTGTGCTATGATTGATATTTCTTTCCGCACTTTCATGCAACCTTGTGGAGTTCCTTATCCTGCAGTGACCTGGATTTCTGTTATCAGAAGACCTTGCTTCCGACTGCGTTGATTATTAGGAGTTTTGATTCCCAGAGTTGCACAGTGACTACCGGATCCCCGTCATAGTCATTATATACTACACTACAGCAAATGGGAATTCACTTTCGCTTCTGGTTCCCTGGGACCCCGACTACTCAACTGCTGTCACTGTGGGGTGACTAGGGAATAGACGTAGGTCAATTCCTTGTCCTTGCCCATTTCACAGATCTGGTTCCCGTATTTGGACCTCTACATTGTGGTGACTTTGTGCACTAATATTGGCCTCATAAGAGTGGACCATGCATGATGCAGTCCCATTTTAAGTGATCTTGAACCCACTGTAGCTGCTGATACTTGGATGTCTCAGCTGCAAGTTTTATATTAGCGGTTTTGCTTTCCACATTGAGTACAGTTGTTCTCTTCTCCCCTAGTGTCAACTACAGATTATAGAGTACTGGTATAAATGGAACCCAAATTCGTATATGTGATTTGAAATGTACTACCTGCCTTCTTTGCCAGTTGCATTGGCTCATCCTCGTATTTCCTCTTTGGACAGGATGCTATTGCGTCCTTGATATAAGGTTTGTTAACCTTCTGTCTGTCATTCCTATTGTCCTGTCAGTTATCTTGTTTCACCATTGGGGTATGTTGTGGTTTTTCGTCATGCTTTTTGTTGAATGTCAACCATTTCTGACTGGGTTTTAAGGCCAAACTTGCGGTTATAACAATTTTCTCAAATTCTCTGTCGGTATTATTGGTTAAGGCAGATAGGCATACTGTTATTTCTCCTCCAAGCTTCGCCTCAAATTCCTTCCTCCTATATTCTCCAGTCATTCTTCCTTGGGTGGTGAGATGATCCATGTCCTGCATATAAGCTTGGATGCTTTTATGGTGCTAAACTACGTTCTTGTGTCGAAATGCTTTTCACGCCGCTTTGATCCTGCCAAACAGTTTATCACATCATGCTGATAGTATGACCCACTAGCTAGCTCGGGCTGCTGTGTTTTGTCTTACAGCCAATCCATGGCCTTTGTATACTATATGGCATAAGGGGCCACGATGTCTACCTTCATATAAGTGAGCAAATAAATTACTTGCTTGTAAGCATCCTTGCAAACAATTGGATTTCTCTCAAAGGAAGCTCTACCATGGAGTAATTAGACATATATGTCTAGACTAGTCTTTACTTCAAATCAAGGGGTTGGGCTAGATTGTCACTTCATATAATATGCTATTGCACTGAGAAATCTTTCTACCACATCAGCTTTATATGGGATCTTTCCTCTTCGCCCTTGGCTAGGTCTTCCTTTCCATCTTTTATCTCTATCATCCTCATCATTATCGCCTTTATTATCAAATGGGTGAGGGTCTCCCCTCTGCACACCTGAGGCAGTTACATCAGCGAGTCCTAGGATAGCCAATCTCTGGCAAGCTAGTACTCCAGTGGAACAGTGGTAAAACCTCTCATTATGTATTTCTGCTGGTACCAAATCCACCCTGACCAGATGTGCCGCAGATATTTTCCTACCTAGGCCAGGTCTGCTAGTACAGAAGGTATGAGTCCCTTTAATAGCCGCATTTGTAGTTTTTGCTGCTTCTTCTGGAGCCCTTCGTAATTCCTGTATATCTTTTCGTAGACCTAGAGAATAGTGATTCCATGTTTCCACTGCCTTGTGGGTATCATTTTCCACAGCCATGCCTTGGCTGTGGAATATAAGAAACCCATTCCCGAGGTTGATCACCATTTTTTCTAACATCTGATCTCTGACAAGGCTTCTTGTTCATGTGGGCTAAGGTTTTCGTGAAGTAGGGTAGTGACTTCCTTATAGACTTGTTTCCATTAGGCCTGCATAGCCAACTTAGTAGCAAGCTCTGTTGCTATATCTGCTCTTGGCTTATTTAGCTCTTATTCCATATCTGCCCACTGCATCACTAGCCGGGTAATATCTGAATTTCACATGTCTTGTTCCTCACCTAGCCTTATCTAGACTTGTATTAGCTGGAGTGTATTATCCTGTTTGTCATCCTCTAGCTTTTTAAAAGTAATGTGTATAGCATTCTTTGAATTGTCGATATACCACTGTATATGTTTCAACGCTAGTTCCAACTGTGTTCCCAATTTGTCGAGATTGACTTTATGTTCGTCAGTGGTAAGTTTGGGTGTTAATGAGTGCGAAATTGTTTGTAGGCTGGGAACATTTGAGGAGGGAAGAAATGAGGTTCCTGCAGATGGGTTAAAATATACATGAATGAGCGAGGATAGTTGACTGAAGTCTGGGATAGTGTCATCCTTGGGCTTGTCTTGAATGATATCTATGGGTGCTTCAACTGTGATTCATTTTGGATCAGTGAGTAGGTTCGACATTTGGTTAAAGCACATCCAGTACTTGGACTGTTTCAAGAGCTTAGGGTAGCTGCTTACAGGCATTTAATACTAGTATTCGGATTCTCTGGTAAAAGGTTCTAGATACCACAAATATCCCCAGTGATATTTGACTGTCTCTTGTAAAGTTGCTGAGATAATGCAGTCCGGCCAATCTGATTCACAGTTAAGAACCTGAATCTCCATTTTCTGGAGGTTTATAATGTACCTATAGTATACGTAGTCCATAGTTCCAAGCCTATGCTATTGTGAGCACTTGACCACCAGAGCAACACCTTTCTTCTTGGGTGTACCTGGTACTCAAGTGTAAAAAATCTTCTTACAAGGTTGAACTCCACTTGGAGTGAGGTCTACACTGTGTACTGTATATGGGATTAAATTGATCCCTTATTGGGATTCCAAAAAGTGTGGAGAACCAATATGGTTCCTGGATTTCGCAAAGCTGGAGTACGGACAACGAATTATCGAAATTGTCTGCAATGGAAGGAAAATGTCGAGGTCGGTCAGCTGCTACAAAAATGTAATCGAAGTGTGAGGTCCGTGTAAACTTTATAGTGTACTTACAGCCCATGTACAGAGCGTTTGTAACAGGAGAACTATTAGTATACTATTAGGCGGAAGCCCAATCTAATATGTATTGAAAGACTTAGGCTAAAGTATTTGATCAGAGAATCTCTGGAGGAAGGCCTAACCTGATAATATAGTGAAAGTAAGGATTCAAACAGTAAAGAATTGTAACTTGAGAGGATCTCTTCTCTGTTGTTAGATGATGTCTATAAAGCTGGGGGATCACAATAATATTTATATCCCATATCTAGGTGTTCGCAGACTACATCTAACTACTTTGCTTCTATAGTACCAGTACTATTTTTAACAGACAATGTCTAGAACATTATAAGAACCAACCCTGTTTGACGCTGAAACTTCCCAATACCAGTTAGGTGGAGGTCAAATGCAAGTATATAACTGAGGGATGTAGGCCAAAAATCTTTGATAGGAGTATCTGTTAAGGAAGGCTCGTCTTAATAAAATAGGTAAAGTAAAGATTAAAGAGTGAAACAAGATTATATTAATAAGATCTCTTCTGAGTTGGTAGATGATCTCTCGCCAGCTCAGACAGAGTCAATCTAACTTATAGTAGCTGGTCGGTACTTCCAATCTTCCTACTAACTATATACCACGCACGTTCTTCTTGAGTTTAAGTTAAGTGCGCACACTGTTTGACCCATAGAACATATACACCAATCGAGGGCTTAGTCACAGCCTCCTATTAGGAGCTTGCGATCTTTAGCTCGTATAGACTATACTAGATACTCTAGATATATTTGCAATTGTTCTAGTAATCTCTTCCTTTCACGAAGTGATCAAGTTCGTGTCATGCTGCCTATGCTTTATGTGAGTCAAAGTCTGATACACCAACATCTTAGGGACTCTTCTCCAGCTATTGTAACTGGTACTGGTGACTGGTTGAGGATTTCCAGGTATGAGTTGATAGTGATTGTGTTTTGAATTAGTTTCAGAAAACGACGTGTGCCTCTAGCCTGATCGTATAGAGTTTGATACTCTATACGTTTTATGTTTGGTTTCGAGAATTGGTTTCCTACTTTATATATTTTATATTTGGTTTCGTGTATTGGTTTGATACATTATATGTTTTATGTTTGGTTTCAAGGTTACCACTTTCGAGTCTTATATGTTATAAGAACAAGACTTCAGCAGCCTAAGAAAGTGTATTTAAGAACTGCTATTCTGCGTATTAGAAGAGGCAGACTTCGACTGAGAGAGTTTTCCATATACTTGGTTCAACCGTTACTTTCTTCAGTTCGCTTCGAGAATCTTTAGCTGGAGATCCACCAAACATCTCTCTGAGTTCAGTAGTCGTGATATAGTGAGCAGTCTTTTCAACAACCTCAGTTGAAAGCCTCCGGACTTTGCTTCCCTACTTACCACTTTCGGTAAAGAACAAAGCCTGTTAACCCTATGTTTACCGCTTCTCCTGTGAGGCGGTTACATTTTTTTAACTTAAGGAACTTATCAAAATAGAAGGTGTTCTAGGACCAAGTAAGCGTAAGGCCCGCGAGAAAGGTTCTAAACAGCGCACACGGGATTCCAAGGGGTGGTTCACAAAGTCTCCAGCTTTAGAGCAGGCAGCAAGCGACGCAGCTGCTAGGTAGTTAGCCAGAGATGCTGCGGAACAATCAACGTGAGAATCATCACAACAACTACTGGAACCACCAACCACTACCCCCGGAGGGTACCCAGAATCTCCTAGAAAGCCTACAGGTACACGAGTACCTTCAGCATCACCAAGTGATGATCCCGATAGCTCCGACAGCGACAAAGGATCAGACGAGATAGCTTCAGAAGCAGGACCCTAAGGGTCCGGAGTCTCCACATGAGATCCTAAGACCACTGACACCTAGGCCTAACCCAGTTGTTACGGCTAAACTCAGTAATAAAGTACCTTCTTTAAGCAAGTTTACTGGGAAAGGAGATGATCTCAAACCAGAAGCGTTCGATTGATGGTATCATTCAGTACAGTTATACCTACGTATCAATAGACTACGGACTAGCCAGGACTGAGGAGCAAACTATTGGATCCTCTATACTGAAGGACGAGCTTAAGAAGCAGCTTTCTAAGCAGCGGAGTATTTCGGTGCAGACAAGACCAGAGAAGACCTTGTTGGATTCCTGTGCGAAAGATTCCAATCTTCGAAACAGAAAGGTGATACCTATCGCGAGTTCCATGAAATCACGCAAGTGTATAATGGGAAGATACAGAGAATATCAACTGTATCAACTGACATGCTAGTGTTTCAATCACGCCTACCTGCAAATACTATAAGCGACTGTGCTTTCATTTAACAGTTCTTCCAGAGCTTGCATCCTAGATTACGGCAAGTAGCAGAATCACAACTTGCTGAAACTGACACTGTTATGGAAGTTATACAAAATGCGGAAAGTATAGATGGTACGCTGAAAAGTACTGGTGCTTATGGGAAGGAAAGATTCGACAAACCAGCAAAAGGTTTTACTTCCAAATAAGAAGGATGGAAAGAGAGTCGGAAATTAAACACCAAGCCCCACACCAAACCTTTGGAAGGAAAAGAAAAAGGTTTGTGCTATACCTGCAGAGGTAAAGGCGATCTAGCACGAGACTGCCCCTAGAAAGATGACAAGGGCAAAGGCAAAGGCAAAGTAAAGGTGAAGAAGGAAGTCACCTCCAACAGAGTGGAACAGGAACAACTAGCTGAAGAAGTGTTTATCAATTGCATGGAAATAGGGGAAGAAAAAGAAGACATCATAACAATGGGTGCTAGACCAACAAAGGTCAAACCTCATAATGCCTGCGCAGGAACAACGCACATCAATGGCAAAGAAGCCAGAGTCCTGTTAGATACCGGGTCAATAGGAGCGAACCTGATTAGCCCCACATTTGTGACCACGCACGGGATTCCCTATCAAGAATTAAAATAACCGATCAGAATACACCTAGCGATGAAAGGATGACGATCCGAAGGTCATAAAGAATGTGCAGTCAACACATCAGCAGGAAAGCTGAGCGCACCAGGGACTAGGATGTTGGTTGGAAATTGGGCGAAATATGATGCACTAATAGGACTGCCTTTTCTGGAACAACACCAAGCTCGTATCCAATGTGGCAAATTAGCTATTGTGTTTCCCAAAGAGAATGTGGGAATTAATTTCACACCTACTCGTGGCATGATCCGAGCAGCACTGTTTAGCACTGTAGATGTGATAGACCAATACCCAGAAGGGTTTCGGGAGGAAATACCAGCAAACCTGCCTCCTCTAAGGAAGATAAATCACAAGATTGACCTCCAGCTAGGAAAGAAGCAGCGCTCTTTACCCACCTACTCAATAGCAGAACGATGGGCAACAGAGATGGGTATATGGCTAAGAGAAAAGGAGAAAGCAGGAATCATCAAACGCCAAGCAGTTGCATCGGCAGCACCCATGTTTGCGCAAGAGAAAAAGGACAAGAAACGAATGAGACCATTAGTGGATCTCATAGCGAGAAATGAGATCACAATCAAAGATGTTGAGACCATTCCAAACCAAACAATAATCCTTAATGCCCTAGCTAGGGCAAGATACCGCAGTAAAATCGATATTAGCGATGCCTACTTTCAAACCGGAGTGGAACCAGAAGATGTAAGCAAGAATGCTTTCAAAATAGTATTTGGATATTTTATCACCAATGTTATGCTACAAGGAGATATGAATCCGCCAGGAACATTCATGCGCATAATGTCCCCTTTATTCGCCAACTACCAGGGATGGTTCATGTGGGTATACATTGATGATATACGCATTCTTTCCAATACCGAGTCAGAACATTTGTAACATATATCTCTGATTTACGACAATTTTAGGTATCCTACCTATTCTCTGATATCAATATGTATCCTGTGACAGGCAACAGCTCTCGGTTAGTCTCTTGTAATGAGGTAATACTTCTCTTCCTTCCTGTGCCGTTACTTCGCTCTTCCTTTCTGCCAAGTTCCTGATTATTATTCTAGGACCGTTGTCCGGGTTCCTCTTTTCGAACACTAATAATCAAGTCGTATTGTGGTAGGATTCTCGAAGTAGTAGAATAGATTCTATTCTTGATAGTATAGGTAAGAAAGTATAATTGGTGGTTGCGTGAAGAACTAACTACCAGGCTCTACCGGCCTCCTTTTATAGTGCTTCCCTCAACCTGCTTATAAATCAAAACAACTATGAGTCATAATCGTAACTCCTGAAAAACATCATATGATCGCATCATTGGTCATGTGCGTCAACCACCTGACCTCTTAATAGGTCATGTGCGTGAAAGTAAACCAAACTGGGCAGCCCCTTTGGCCTCATGCGCTGCCCCCATGACCACTTAATAGGTCATGTGCGTGAAAGTAAATCAAACTACGCAGCCCCCTTGGTCTTGTGCGCTGCTCCCATGACCTCTTAATAGGTCATGCACGTGAAAGTAAATCAAACTAAAACCTCATGACGAATATCTTCGTCATGGTGAAACATCTTCCGCCACAAATATCTCCTTCCACTACCTGCCGCAAACATCTCCTCCTACTATCTGTCACGCAACTGTGACAGACAAGTCCAAGCAGGCTCGATTCTATGCAACCAGGAAGAAATTAGAATTCTTCGCGACAAGCATAGAACTGTGAGGCCATATTATCAATGACGAAGGACTCATACCAGCACCGGAAAAAATGGCAAAGATCGAACAATGGACTACACCACGGACTAAGAAACAGTTACCGGAATTTCTCGCAAGGGTCAACTACATCCGCTAGTTTTCACCACACATTGCGACGATTACATCACCCCTAACGGAACCTACCAGAGTTGCAGAACTTGTGTAGACCGCGACCTAAGACCAAGCCCTGGATAATGTTAAGCGTGTTGTTTCGTAATACGAGGTTATGAAACTACTGCAATATGATTGGTCAGTTTCAATATGGTTCATAACCGACGCATCCAACACATGCGTGGAAGCCTGGGTAAGACAAGGAGACACAGCAGAAAACGCGGAACCTGCTTCGCATCATAGCAGTCAATTCTCTAATGCCCTAATGAATTATGGCACAACCGACAAGAAAGCCCAAGCAATGGTGGATGCACTGATGGTGTTTCATCATATACTTGCAGGAAGCAAGTTTACTATCATCACAGATCATCTATCTCTGATGTACCTCAAAACAAGCGGAACACCTGGCAAGAAACAACTGCAATGGAGAGGGTTCATTGGGAAATACGACACTGAAATAGTGTATAGACTAGGAAAATACAACTCTTTAGCGGATGCATTATCCTGTCTTTATAATGAGAATGATGATTACCCACATACTGGAAAGGATCCCACACAAGAAGACGATTCGCGTACTACCTCACCTATTTCATCCTTTCTTTCTTGCAAAGAACCTACTATCGAACCCGAACTGTGTGGCTTTGAAGCCCTCACAGTTGAGCAGATTGGTGCTCATTCAGAATGCGCAAGCGACTGCAGCCTGGAATAAGCACAGCCAGATGCAAATGATTACAGAAATGCTGAATCCCTAAACGATTGGGGAGGCCATCGAAGTTATACCAGTGGAAGGAGTGAGGAGGAACTTGAACATGCATCAATGCAGTGGGCATTCTGCAACATACTCTTCTGTCCTAACCATGAGGAATTGAAACCTAGGACTAAGATCTAAGCCAGCTCCTCCTGCAGCATCCCGCCAGTTCACGAAACTTGACCTAACACCAATAATCATCACAATGATAGAAATACCCACTGACCACGCCCCCGCCTCGATATCCGAGCCCTCAAAAAGGGTGTCAAGAAAGCTTTATGCTGTGGCACACTCTCTACCGAATGTCATAACCCGAGTACCCTGAACTTCACCATAACAAACCCCTCTATAGAGGGCCCCTCGCATACCTGAATGAGGTTGCAGTAGTGGAACCACCCACCCTACCTCACGAGAAACGTGCACTCCAAAGAGTGTACGTAACATATGAAGAGGAGCAGGAGGTAACAGTATTAGAAAGAGAGGTGGATGAAAGGGATATCATCTAAGGAGTGGATGATATAAAGAACATTTGGAGGGAACAGATGGTTAAAGTATATAGAAACGACCCTATCTAGCAGTTAGCAAAGGATTCCAGCCTCACTTCAGGAAACGGAATGATGCGACATCACTGAATATGCAATGGTCTACTCTACGCTACTACAAGAGGAGGAGCAGATTGCCTGTACATTCCGCAGGGTCATGGAGTGAATGGAGAAACACTCAGAGTACTGATGATAGGTGAGATACATAATAATGGACACCATAGCGCTGATCGAAACCTCCAGTACACAACAGAATACATCTAATAGCAGGAGATGAGGAAGCACTTCAAAGACTATATCCAGCAATGTGACATATGTCAAATGAACAAAGAAAGGATTAGATTACCTTCTGTGAACACCCGCATACTTCCTTTTCCGTCAGTGAGATTTTCGTGCTACGGTCTCCGTTTCATAGGTGCTTTCTCTAAACTGCAAGGATATGATTCAGTATTAGTGGTAGTCGATAGAGCAGTTGGTTTCAGCTAGCTGATACCAACATCAGTGAACGTTACTGCGATATCAATGATGGACTTGCTCAGGCACTAGATCTTTACACCTCATGATGGACCAACATAGATTGTTAGTGATGCTGACTCCCGATTCACTTCCCGGTTTTGGAAACAAACCTTGAAGACAATAGGAGTTGCACAGTTTATGGCTACTCTTGGTCATCACAAAACTAAAGGAGAAGCAGAAAGGAAGATCAGTGAACTGAAAACAGTGTTAAGAAATGTTGTTAATGCACGCCACACTGTTAGGCATACGGAAATCCGAGACATGTGCACAGATCCACGGTAGGGTAGGTACGCACAGACCCTCGATTTACCAGAACCAACACCCCCGGGCGGCCCCCTTATGGGCCCCGCACATCATTAGCGAGATTTGGAGAGTTGCATTCCATAACTAAAACGTCACATGAAGGAAGCCCACTTCATAACACCATTTACGTTGCCGCTGTCCCTGCGATCGCATGCGGTTTGCAGGGTATATGAGAGGGGGCCTTTGGCGACATCTGTGAACTGGAATGGGGGAAACCCGTGGGAGGCGCATTGACATAGTAGGCGTCAAAGTTACGCTTCCTAAACTATGGGCCTAAGGTGACCGTGATTTTGGGCAAAATACTCTAAGAGTATATCGCCGCAGTGGAAGCTTTGAGGGGTATACCGAATCCACCCATACCCTTCTGAGATTAGCTGTAGGTTGGTTGGTCCTAGTAATTCTAGTGTAGATGTCCATGGTAGAAATTACCATGCTTAGAAAATGTGAGTGATATTTCGTGATTCCTTATCAACCTCCTTGCTGGTGAATATACTTAATCAGAGACTCTTGAGCCTCTTATTTCTATACTATAAACCTATATATGACTGATTTGTTCTAAACTAATAACTGGAGGTGTTAAAAAACTCTCCTTTCATGACTTGTAGGTAACATATTTCACCATTTTTCCACGATGAATCTTTGTTTTAAACCAACAACTATGTTATTTCATAACGAAACAAATTTTCACATTTATGTTGAACTACCATGAGTTTACTGCAAAGAAGAAATCCAGTATTCTCACATTTTATACAAAGCGTTCTCATACAAATACCTATCTGAACTCGGATTTATTGCGGTATTTATTGCGGTATTTATTGCGGTACCCCCCGCAATTGCAAACATTTTGCCTCCATTTTGCACCAGATTTTCACAATACCCTTGCTGGACTATTCTCTGCCTAAACTCAAAATATGATGCAATTCTGTGTAGTTTTCACCTTGCTTCAGCAATATACTCCTAATAACAATACGAGTGACTGAGATGTAGAAATACCAACCTGGTAGCTCTTTCAATTTCTACACCAGAATAAATAGAATATTTCTAATTCCTTTACTCTCTGCGAGAACCCTTCTTCCTTTTTCCACCTCCCTTATTAACTTTCCCATTAATTTCCATTATCTTAGCTAGGATTAGGGTCAGGGTTCATTCATACAGTACTTCCATATCTGATATCATTTCACCCAACTTTCCTTGCCAATACCTCCCCCTCATTTGTCCCATCTCTTCGGGTCCTATACCTATGTACTAATGTTTTGCAACTTCTATACTATATAACAGTTCCTATATTAATCCTGCCTGCTTTCTTAACATTTATCTTACACTTTAACTAGTCCTCTTCTTGCTTGTCTAAGAATGTGTCTCAGACCCTCTTGGGCTCTGTCCTCCAGCGAAACCATACCCTTTATTATCTGGCTCTGGGTCCCAACTAAACCTAACTTAGGAATACCCAGGTATGCATCACATTTCTGGAACCAAAAGATATCATGTACACACTGTAGATGTAACTTAAGGTGTAGCTCATCCCAGTTAATATTTACAATAGGCCTGGCCTACTTGCCTTCACAGTCAAACCACACTTGATTAGCTTATCACTATTGTCACTATAGACAACATGATCCATACTGATGGAATTCTTTTGCTTTAACTTGGTCTTTTCCTTTTTATCTTCTTTGATGTTCATTGATTACAGTATAAGAACTTGCATGCAGCGCTAGCTATCACATAAACAAAACCTCAATGTCAAAAACATAACACAAAATACAAAGACTCATAGCTAGTATGAAAATCCTCGTCGGCGTGTCTGCTAGTGGTAGTTAAATTCTTTTGGAATACAGGTAAACAAAGGTACAGTTGTGATATAAAATATTAGTAACCAAGAAGTGTAAGATACATGATTTGGTACCCATAGGGTGGGGACTCAAACTGTCGATTGGTAGCACCTCACAGGGTCATGGGGGAGGTGGAAAAGGACTTCCTAGAGTTTCCATCATATGCATAGGGTAGCCTGTTGCGGTGGTGGTGATATATTTGGCAAATAAGAAGAGGAACTATGTGTTAAACTAGAGTGAAGCATCCTGGCCTCAGCCCAGGAGCACCCCAAGGCAGCATGCTCTTGCCTCGATAGTGGACTTGCGGTGAATAATGGTGTGTTAAAAGTGGTCTTTCTCTTCCTCACATTGCAGTGTAGATGGAAGAGGGGTCATCCGTGAACCAGAATGGGTGTGCAGCTAGGTACCTTTTCCATTAATACATTCGATGGAGTTATTCCACAATAGATCTTCCTAGCCCTATAAATATTTGCGGGGCTTGTGAAGGGCTATAGGTGTATGACATGGACAATGAGAAATGGAAGATCCAGGTACATCAAACCGAGGAGCAGACAGTGGCCTTCATGGATGGGCAATAAGGGGCCCATTTTGCGATGGAGACTCAGTAAACAGGGAGGAGGTCTGCAGCTACCTTATGGTGGAGACTGAGAACCTCAATAAGGGGGATAGCTTTGTGCACAATAGTAGGGAGAGAGAGAGGTTTTTGGATCTAGTGAGTTGAGGCAACGGTGTTCCTGTGAAGCAGGATGTCAAGTGAGGTGAGATCTCTTATGTGGGATCAGTGGTCTTAAGGAGACTGGAAATGTGAGAAGGTTGGAAACATCGGTTATAGCTAGACTGTGGCCAGCTTTACCTCTAGAGGATAGTGGAGCAGGAGCAGGGCTACCAGCTGTTTACAGTTCGTAATGAAGAGGAGATGGGGTGGAAGTGAGAACTCGCAGGCCACTGTACCCATAGGGGTTGATAAGAAGCAGTCAATTAGCCAGCACTTGATAGTTCTCTAAAAGATCGACATGCGGTCTGGTATTGTGAGGGTTGGGGTAAGGTTGTCAGCCCTGAGTAGAAGTATAGGAGAGACGAGAGAGGATGTTAGACAGTGGCATAGGTAAGGAGCTAATCCCTTACCAGGAGCTGAGAGCTCTTAAATGGTAATCAAGGCCTCTTGAGTGAGGGTAAATGTTCTTGAAAAGAGGGTGGTGGTACCCTTGGTTCAGGAGGTATTCTACGGCTTGAACTACTAGTAGAGCCATTACAGGAGGGAGGAATAGTACAAAAGCAGCGCATCCAGTTGGACAGGAATGTGAGGAGGAGGGTTCTTTAGTGCAGGGGTAGTTGAGTGAATGCGCACAGTATTAGAGATGAAGAAAGATACACCTATCGTGCCGGCCCTGCCCTGTACTGAGCTGACCATGCTTTAAAGTCTAAGGACTTTGCAGTTGTTCGAGCTGGAGGTGACGGTTACTACAAAGTCATCTACATAGGATATGATTAGGCCTTCAGGCACCAGGAAATAGAGGAAGGAGATATAAAGGATAAACTGCGGGGAAAAGATGGGGGAGTCTACAGAAGTTCCAACAGAGATGGTTGAGAAGGTGTGGTGGGTCCAGTGAAAGACTAAGTAGCAAGAGCGGCCATGCAGGAACAATCAAATTGAGGACACTATGTAGAGGTAGATGGCTTTGATGGCAGTCCGTTACCAAAGTGTAGGGGAGGAGACATTGTCAAACCCTTACTTAATGTCAAGGAACAGTGTTGAGACATTGAGCCAATGGGAGAAGAACGATTCGAGTTCAGAAGGTAAGGTAGTACATGTGTTGAATGTGCTTAGGCCTGGGGGGGACTGACACTGGTGGGAGAACAAAAGGCGTAGGTACTAGGCCAGAGAGGTGAGATAGTTAGCTATGATCTATGGCAGGATTTTGGAAACAAATTCTGAGAAGACAATAAAATGGGTAGAAGCTGGAGTGTCGTAGGAAGAGTACTCAGGTCTGTGAAGAACTATGCTATTGACTATTTTCAAGAAGGGGGGGTGAAAGTTGTATAAGACAAGTGGAACAAGGAGGGACATGAGCAGGATGTGGTTGCGAGAATGAATACAGTTCCAGATTCAGTAGCGGATTTGGTCAAGCACTGAGGCCGAAGACAAAGAGGTTTTTCATAGGGCATCTGAGATCTTTTGGGCTGCAAGGAAGGGCCATCATCGAACTCCCTGAGGATCACTAAGGAGCCCCAGTTGGATTCACCAGTAAAGATATAGGTTAAGACAGTGGAATTGATGGTGGCTGGGCTGTTGGCATGAGGCAGCTGGGTGGACATAGCAGGTAGTTTATCAGAGGCTAACTGATTAGCCATCGATAGGGTCCGAAAAGTGGCTGTTTCCAGGAAAATTTCACAATAGTCATTTTTTGCCTTCACTATGGCTTCGAAGTGTAAAGTTCTAGAGTCTTTGGACTCCTGCAGTGATGAGGAGATGCGATCCTTGTAGGTTGCATGAACTATAAAGGGGTAAGCAGCATTTTCAGGAGGGAGGGTGGGAGTCCACCATGGCTTAGACCCCTGGTATAGATGCTTGATAGGGGCATAGTAAGCAGGAGTGGTTTTGATCAGAGCTAATACATTGTCGAATGAGCTTGGAAGAATGCAAGAAGCAGACAGGACTGAGAATACAGACGGTGACATAGCTTTGAGTTCTACTTCTGTTAAACGCCAGTCTACTATTGACCACGTAGGAGTGAGGAGGAGTGGGTAGACCATTGTTGGGAAAAGGAGGATAATTGTATAAACATGGTCTTAGCCTGTAGGGGGAAGAGGGTGTCCCACCGTTGAAATATGGAGATGGGAATACCTTTACAAAACTCAGGTCAAGGACCATGACATGTAGCTTGAGGTCAAAAGGAGAAAAGTGTAATGACATCACCGGTGTTGGGCAGCAAAAATTCCTCCAGTACTGTATATTTGAGATGAAACACTGTGGCTACCAGTTCCAAGACTGAGAAAACTCTTATGGTGTTCCCTGTAGGATTATAGATATTGTAATCTCTCACTACCAGCATTGAATGACTAGAGGTGGGAAAAGCATCTTTGGGGTGAATGGGATTGTGGAAAGAGGAGAGGTTCTAAGTGCAGTAGATATTTATAATGCAGAAAGAATTTGCAAAAAGATCAAAGAAACCCAAAGTGGAGGAGAAATCCATAGTCATCCAATCGCTGGCATAAGAGAAGACTAGCGGAATAGAGAGTTAGGAGGTCTATAGTAAGTGAAGGTTGTAGACCACAATGGACTTGCCACTAGTCAAATAGGGAAGTTCACAAAGCAGTAACCTAGTAAATAAAGGAAGCCTGGTTGGATAAATGGGTGGGTCTTGGAGGAGATCCAGGGCGGTGGAATCTTTTAACAAACCAAATAAATTACATAAGAAGAGGAATACATTGCTATAACCTAGGCAGTTGTATTGAAAAATGGATAGGTTATTAGTGAAGACCACCTCCAGTGTGCGGCTCCTAAGGAAATGTCGATCGGCCATTATCTGCCTTCTGGTATCTCTGGTTGTAGAACGTGAGGTATAGTGTGCTACCATGTGAAAGTAGGTAGGCAGGCTCCTAGTCGATTGTAAGCTGGAAAAAGTTAATATATTGGGAGTGTATTGCAATTAGTGAGATGGAGTGTGGTAGGATCAATGGTGGAACAAAGCGATTGTATCGTAGCGGAAGAGCCCTCATGGAGGGCATCTGCCCCTGGATCTATTCTTCATCCTCGGGTATCGAGTACTCTCTACTGAGAGGATAGAGTCAGGGTTTTGTGCAGTAGTCTAGTGCGAAAGCCAGGTATTAGCAATTGCGAATAGCATATATTAGCAGTGAGGTGGAGTAACAGGAAGGAATAGAGCACAGATTGCCCTCCTTGGAGCTCGTGGGGCTTTTAAAATGGTATGTCTGTTTTTGGTAAGAGAGTCAGCAAATGAGCCAGATTAGGTAATCCTCCTTACACATCACAGGGTCGTGACCATATGAACAACAGTCATGGCATTGAGCGATGCCAGTAGCTGAGTACTCTTGTTCACTAGCGCAGAGGAAAAGTCTAGATAGGCATTTCCCAGCATGCAGGACATATATTTCATGAGCCATCATAACAACTCCCGTAATGGCAGACTTGCGGAGTATAAATGAAGGATCAGCATTAACTCAAGGAGCGGAGAGGATCAGAATGCCAATGACTTGTAGTACTGTATTACAGAAGGATTGGAGCAGCATTAAATCATACAGGAGGAGTATGCTATGAGGAGGGAGTTGATCACTAGTTGAACTTGGTTGGAGAAAAAGCAAAATAGTAACCAAGAGGTTTCACCAATAAGCAGGAATTTGTTTAGTTTTATGGTGAGGGCTTTATGGTAGGGGGCATAAGAGGTGGATGGGGTGGATGAGGAGAGTACTAAGAAAGTAATAGTACTTCGGTCATCGGCCTGAATAGAGAAAGAGTGGGGAATAGTGCAGCCCATTATACGATGAATGGAGGCAGCCATATAGGGGAAGGCAGTAGCTATAAGGGCCCACAGATTGTGGGTAGAGGAGGACGCAAGGTGGGCAGGGAACTGGGTTACAGCTGCGGGGACACAGGACCAGCTTTTGCCAGAAACCTCTGGTGCCTCAAAAGATGTAGCCTGACTAGCCAAAGTAGGGTACTTCACTGTACCTGCATTCCCCTTTCCTTCCTGTTCCACGGGACATGAGACTTGCATTCTGGTCAGCACGGAACTCCACAAGGGGTGGTATTTGCCTTCCCTGAAGGATAGAGCATCTCAGGAGTGTGGAAGCTTAGCTGCATAGTATGCTGGGTTGCTATACCATTTATGGTCAGCAGGACTGTAACAGGAGATATCGGAGGTATCACCTAGATCATATTAAGGTGTAAGGTGGTCAACCAGAGAGCAGGATGATGCTACCTGAATGCCTTTCCAGGAAGCAGCTTTAGATAGCGGATTGGGTTGGGGCTGCTGTAATGGGGACCATTGGAGTGGGGCTATTCATCGTGTACATTGTGAGGCACTAGGGTGGTCAGATGCATGGAGGGGAGGGGAACCGAGTTTTCGAGTGCCTGGAGAGAGCCAGAGACGTTCGCCTAGGTGGAGAGAGAGGAGGTCACAGATGTAGCATAGGTGGCGAGAAACCCACAGGGCCAGCGCAACTATATGAGAGTGTTAGGCGGACGCCAAACTCAAGTATATACTGAGGGACGTAGGCCCGAAATCTTTGCTTGGAGAATCTGTCGAGGAAGGATCGTCTCGATAAAATAGGTAAGGTAAAGATTTAAAGTGTAGAACAATATTATATTAATAAGATCTCTTCTCCATTGCTTGATGATGTCTGTAAAGCACGGGAGGCACATCAATATTTATATCCCGCATCTGAGTGTTCGCGGATTACTTCTAACCACTATGCCTCCGAAGTACCACTGTGGTTTTAATACGCAAGCGTCCAGAATCTTATAAGTGCGAACACCGCTTGACCGTGAAACTTATCACACCCTTTCGCGGACACGGAATAGTATTCCTCTGTGGAGATGACTGCACTATTTGTTATACCAAACAGCCGCCTCCAACTTAGATGTCCGCATAGAATTTTATATGACTTTAGTCTTGTTGACTATCATCCAGTCGTTTCTGCGGTCATGAAGTGATCAGGTTCATGCCGGTTCACCTAGTGCCAATCACAAGTCCGAACCCGACGTGTCAGCGTCTTAAGGGTTTCCGACTTATCTAGGTCTTCCATTCTGAGCATGCTTCCTCTTGGTCCGCCGGCCTCCATAGAGGGGTCCTATTACTAGGACCAACCAACCTACAGCTGATCTCAGAAGGGTATGGGTGGATTAGGTATACCCCTAATAGCTTTTACTACTAGGATATCCCCCTAGAGTATATCTGCGCAAACGTCCTGTCACCTTTGGCCCATTGTTTAGGAAGCCCAACTTTGATGCCTACTATCTCAATGCGCCTCCAACGGACCTCCTCCGTCCCACTTCCCAGATGTCGCCAAACGTCCCCTCTCATATATCCTGCGAACTGCATGCGGTCAGACAGATGGCGGCGACGTATATGGTATTATGAAGTGGGCTTCATTGATGTGACGTTTTAGTTATGGGACGCAACTCACGAAATCTCGCTAGTGACGTGCGGGCCCCATAAGGGGGCCGGAGGGGGGTGTTGGCTGTCCGGTAAATTGAGGGTCTGTGCGCAGTTACGCTAGCGAAGGTCGGTGCACATATCTCGGATTTCCATATACCTAACATGAGCTCCCTCCTTCCAGGCTTCGCCTCGAATGCCTTTATAACCATTTGATAATTTCTTTCTAAATACATTTTATGACTCAGTGTGGTCAGGGTAAAAAACCTCCCGCGTTTACTTGGCCATGGTAGGAAACCTTTTCCTCACTATCTTACTTCTGCCCTTGCTGGCAGGTCCAGATTTTCATTATGAAAATACTCCACCACTTCCTCCGCATTTTCCATGCCGGTGGCAGGCTCCCAATTGTTCTCATCTTCCGAACACCCTTGCTATTTAACGAAGTACCACAGTTCCCGCTTCTCTTGATAGCGACTGCGTACTAGTTTTCTGTAAGAGCGAACCTCGCTTCTTACAATCTTTTCAACCTCCCATTGTAGATCGCCGTCAATGTCCTCCGGCTGTCTCGGGGGTTGTTGGCGATTGTCATGAACTGATTCGCGGTAGGGTTCCAATCGTGCAACATGGAATACGGGATGAAGGTTCTATGGATCAGATATGTTGAGCTTAAACGCTCGGGATCCGCGTTTTTCCATAATTTGGAAGCGGCCGTATAGCTTCAGACTTAGCTTCTTAGATTTCCGTCTGGTGCGTATGTTTTTGGCGTTTAGCATTACTGTGTCCCCGATCTTGAAGTCCGGCTGTTGTCGAGCTTTTCGGTCATAATATTTCTACATCCCTTCTCGCGTCTTTTCTAGGGACCCTCTTGCTTGTTCATGTATCGTCTTAATCCAGTTCGCATAAAGAGTCGCTCCTGGATTTTGAGCTTCGCGCTCCTTCATCCATTCTGTTTGTGGATGGAATCCGTAGTTCGCATACAATGGCGACATCCCGTGAGCGTTGGTTGCGGAGTTGTTATAGGCATGTTCAGCTGGCGGCAGTAGCTGATACCAGTCGTCCTGATCGTAATTGACAAAACTTCGCAGGTAACCTTCCAGCCCTTGGTTGGTACGTTCGGTTTGTCCGTCAGTCTGAGGGTGGTATGCCATTGACATTCTTCGCTTAATTTCCCGCGCCTTGCAAAGGGATTCCCAAAATTCTCCTGCAAACTTTGAGTACATGTCCGCGACGATTTCGGTTGGTAGGCCGTGTAGCCTCCATACTTCTTTTAGGAATGCGTTTGCGACATCCTTGGCTGTAGCCGAGGTCTGAAGTCCTATGAAATGTGCCATTTTCGTGAATCGATCGACTACTACCATTATCTGAGTGCATCCTTGCAACTCTGGTAGTTGTGTAATGAAGTCCAGTGAGATAGACGCCCATGCTGCGTAGGGTGTTTGCAGTAGTTGCAATAATCCGTACTTAGCGTGTCTAGGCGATTTGTTGTGTTGGCATTCATTGCAGGATCTTACGTAGTCGTTGACCCATGCCGCGAGTCCTTTCCAGCAGAAGTCTCACATGATTATTTCCTAAGTTTTTTGTTGACCGAAATGTCCTGCAGCTTTTGCATCGTGACATCCTTCTTCAATCTTGGTATATAGAGCCTGACCTTTTGGTACAAATAGTCGTTGCTTATAATAGAGTAGATCTTCGGTTCAGGTCTAGTCTTTGGGAAAATCCTTTCCTTCGTCCTGAAACCTAATAGGTTTTTCCCTCCGTTGCCTCCACGCTGCGTCTGTTCCGATAGCTGCCTGAATCTCGCTTAGGAATTCAGGATTGAATTGCTTCATACCTTTTTGCAGGATAATAGCATTTGATATTACAACTTTTTCGGGTACTTCAGAAATATCGTACCAATGTTCGTTGTCTTCAGCCGATGCCTGCAGGTAGCTGATGCTAGGTTCCTGTTCCGTGACGATCAGTGATCTTGTCGCTGTGTCGGTACTTCGGAATCCCGCGGTCCCTCGCTCCGTTTCTTCCAAGTCGTCGACTTCCGTCATGTCCGAGGTGTGGACCTTTTCTACCACTAACTGGGCTATGCGATCGCCCATTCTTATTTGGCAGTCCACATCTTTATGGTTGAAAAGTACGACATTGAGTTCGCCAGTGTAATCGGCATCGATTACTGCTGCGCTGGTAGAGATTCCGCTTCGGACCGCTAATCCACTTCTGGGGGCAACTCTGCCATAAGTTCCTTCGGGTAGCCCCACAGCTATACCCGTCCTTATTAATGCTTGTCCATATTTCGGGACAATGTCATCTTCTATGGCATACAGGTCATATCCTGCTGCCATTCGTGAGCCCTTTGTTGGCAAGTATGCCTTTTTGCTCGATTTCCTGACCCTAATTACGGGTTCTTTTCCTCGTCTTCGAGGTTCCAAATCCAAATCCTTATCTCCATCCCAGTCTTCTCCTTCATCGCCTACCCTCGCTACTAACGATACCAAGAAATTTTCTTCTTTCGAAATATTCTGTTCGCGATGCGTAGCTCCCGCCTCAGGACGGTACTCCGGCCGTCGGCTTAATGCGTCAGGCTTTCCGCCCTTCGTGCCTGGTCGGTATACAATACGGAAATTGTATTCTACCAACATCTGAGCCCATCGAATATGACGGCCACTCCAGACTTTAGAGGTGAGGAAGTATTGTAGGTTCTGATGGTCGGTAAAGACTGTAATCGGTTTTCCTGCTCCGATCAAGTAGTGTTTCCATTCCTTAAAGGCTTCGAGCATTGCGAGAAGTTCTTTATCATGAATCTCAGAATTGCGCTCTGCCGAGTTTAATTTTCTTGAATGGAAAGCTACTGGATGTAACCTTTTCTCAAAGTACTGAGAAAGGACTCAGCCGAGTGCAAAATCGTTAGCGTCTGTCTCTACAACCGTTTCTCTTTCTGGGAAAAAGTGGTGGAGTATGGGGGCAGTGGTGAAACGGTACTTTAACTCTACAAAAGCAGTGTAATGTTCAATTCCCCAATTAAAATTCTTCGGATTTCCTTGTAATGTCTCGGTTATTGGCTTGTAAATAGCCGACAAGTTTTTTATAAATTGTCGGTAGAAGTTTGCAAATCCCATAAAGACTTGTACTTCTCTGACCGACTTAGGTGCTTTCCAGACCATTATGGATTCCACCTTTTGGGTGCTCATAGACACCCCATCGACTGCCACCATATAACCGGGGAATTCCACCTCCGTGGCATGGAAGGTCGACTTCTTTAGCGATACCGCTAACTGAAAGTCTAATAGACTTTGTAAAACTTTCTTAACAGCTTCGAAGTGTTCCTTTTCATCCTTGGAATAGATGAGAATATCATCTAGGTAACAGACGACTCCGACGTCCAAGTATTCCCGTAGAACTTGGTTCATCATATCTTGGAAAGTTGCCGGAGCGTTGCCCAATCCAAAAGGCATAACCTTATATTCGGAATGTCCATATCTCGCACAGAACGCTGTTTTCGATTCATCTCCTTTTTTTATCCTAATCAAGAGGTAGCCATCCTTAAGGTCTAACTTGGTGAAGATCTTTGCGCCGGCTACTCAATCTCTGAGTTCGGACATTAGTGGAAGGGGATGTTTGTTGAGGATAGTAATCTTATTTAGATTCCGATAATCCACAACTAGACGTAGTCTACCATCTGGTTTGGGTACGAACAATATAGTTGCGCCTGCTGGCGATTGACTCCGAGTGAATTTTCCTTGTTTGATCATCGTTTCCAAGGATTCTCGTAAAGCCTTAAGCTGTTTTTCGGACAGTGGATATATCGGCTCCCAGGGGGCAGTTGAACCTGGAATAAGTTTAATTTCATGATCAAATGTCCGTCTTGGAGCCAATCTTTCTGCCGTCTGGGATTCAAACAAATGTTTGTAATTCCAGTATTCTTTCGGTAGTGATTCCAGTTCCACCGTGTTTTCGATGGCTCCGCTTCTTCAGATGCGGCAGGCATTAGGGTCCCAAGCGACAGATTCGTCATATTCGAAAATATCCGCTATTCCTTCATCTTCTTCCACACAGTTTTCGCAACATTTTGCGGAGAAGGTCCAATTTTCTACATCTTCAATATGAGACACTGGGTGTTCACGATGCCACTAACCAAAAGGGATTATCATTCCATAGTGACTTGCTTTAGCCACTTCACACGACACTTCAGAGATGTGTCGGCTTTTTCCTACTTCTAATTCTATTGGGATTGTGTAACACTTTCCTCCAGAAGCGGCTGATGATCCGTCAAAGCCTAAGATATCAACTGCATTGTCGCGTTCTAAAGTGGGAACGCGAAGGTCTTCAACTAGGTCCTTATTTATAAGGAACACATTGGATCCTGAGTCTAATAAGACTTTAATTTTGTATCGCTTATCGTGTATATCGAGGTAAGCCATCCCCTCCGGACAGATGTATCGTTATGGTTTTGGAGCGCCTAGTTCGACGCGCTTGGCGTGGATAAGACTTTCTTGGTTCTTTCGGTAAGTCATTGTTGGTATTGGGTGTAGGTAACACAATGTTTGTTACTACGACCGCGTAGTTTCGACCATTGAGGTCTCCTCAGACAAACTAGTAACTTTTTAGCTCTAACAATCTGGGTCTACATACTAAAGCGGCGTTTCACAGATACGCTATTGTGCACGACCAGTTTTCAGGCTGGATGCCTTCCCCCGACACGCCAGACCTAGGCTCATTGCAGATTTTCGGGCAGTTATTAGCCATTTTACTTCCCTGGTGTGGGATTCCCGCTTTCACCGTGTCCTTTTCCTTATGACTTCGGCTATCCTTCCAGCTCCCTCAGAGGGGCCTTGCGCACCAAAGCGGTACATCCCTATCCCACACTCTGGCCAGAAGGCAATATACTACATACGTATATTATGACTCAGACTGGTGTCGTAGGTGGAACAGCCTGCGTCGGTTGTCCTCCTGTTGTGTATTGTTATCAGGTAGATCTTGCATTGCTATGTCCCAACTTCTTCGGTATAGTAACTTGCTTGCACACGGGTAGCAGGCGACCACCAGGTGACTCCAGGAACTTGGTACTGTTGGCTCCCGGGCCATGTGGGCATGTTAACTATCCTCTCTTTCGATCAAGACTCTCCATATATTGATTCTTGTGTTCGAGCTCCTAAGTCCCTCGTGGGATCCCTTCACTTAGAGCCTACTTGCGTTAATCCTGAAAGGAGAGACTTGCTTGGCGCCACTTTGATCATTTTGAGTTTCGGCTCCCGTAGTTGCACACGGACTACCCGATCCCCATCGTGGTCGGTACCCAATACACCCCAGCCAAAGGGGGTTCCTGATTCCATTCCAGTTCCCTTAGGACACTGAATACCCAATCGCCGTTGCCGTTGGTACCAATGAACTGACCTAGGTCAATTCTTCGTCGTCTGCCAGTTCCCCGATTTTATTCACTTGGGCTGGGTACTGAACACTTGCGACTTTGTGAGCTAATTTAGGCTGTACAATAGCCGATCTTGCGCGTCGAATTCCCATTTTTATCGGTCTCGAGCTGACCGTTGCCGCAGATATATGGGCGTCTCCCCAACACCTTTGATAGGTGTGGTTTTTCTTTCCACAACGTGATCAATCTCCTTCTTTCCTCCGTGTGTCTATCACACTCTGCGGGATACCGGTTTGGGCCTGGGCGAAGTTTGTGTGGGTGGTCTTTGTCGCACCTCCCAACCTTTTCCGGGGCTTCTCCGGTTCATCGTCCCTTTTCCGTTTTCGTGGTGGTGCGCCACCTCCCTTGACCTAAGGTTTAGTATCCCTTTGTCGTTTTGGTTTAGAGTCTCGTCGGTCTTCTCCTTTGACCTCTTGGACTATTTTGGGCTTCGATGGTTGGTGTCGCCCAATCCATTTTCTGGCTAGCAGTGCTTCTTCTGATCGTCCACATAGCCTGAGTGCCTGCTCCCATTGTTGATCCGTCGTATATTGCAGGGCCGACAACCTGCGGACAATCTGCTCCGCAAGTTTGTCTTCAACTACTTCTCTCCAGGATTCTCCGGTCATGCGTGCACGAATGTTATGGTTGTGCATGACTGTCAGGTAGCGTTCAATACTACCATCGTACGTGACTAGCTTTATTGCTCGCAGAGCTAGTCTTTGGGCTTCTACCGGGGCGAATTGCTTGATCATATCATATTCAAAGCGGGTCCATGTCGCCAGCTCCGGCTGCTGGGTTTTCCCCTTGAAGTCCGTCCATAGCTTTCCGGTACCATATGGTATAGGGGAGGACTATGTCTCCTTTCGTACGACTGAGCGCATATATGACACGTTTCTGGGCGTCATCCCAGATGCGCGGGTTTCTTTCGAAATAGTCCGTGCATTGCAAAATCCACACATAAATATCTTGTGCGGGTCTGTCTTCAAAGAATGGGGGTGGCTTCGACGGTCGCTTAATGTTCAGCGCCATCGCATTAGCAAGTGTTTCTGCCATGCCAGACTGTCCTGGCGTTTGTCCTTGCCCACGTCGAATAGGACTTCCCCTCCATCTTCCTCTCTCCTCATCATCCTCGTCATCGACATCGTCACTAGGATCCCCTGGGTTGCCTCCTCGGGCACCTGAGGGGGATGCATCAGCGGCTTCTCTGCCTTTTCCCTTTTCCCTACGTGTAGGTGGAGCATAGTACTCCCCGTCATCACTTTCTGGGACTGTGGGTAAAGGGGCTGGTCCAGTAGCTTCGGGACTGGGTGCGGCAGCCAACATTCTGTTTATTGACTGTGTCAATACCTTCCGGGTATTGTTAGTCTCGTTATTTTACTGTTGCTGCTGGTCCTGAGATCGGCGGATTTCCGCCTGGTAGGTAGTCTGATCTAACCGCATCTGCCCTAGGGTGCGGTTGACCGCTCTTTCACAAGTGACACTTTGCGTGCGGAATTCTACGAATTCCGCTCTCACACTGAGGACCATTTGTTCCAGAGTCTGGTCTCGGGCCAATGCCGCTTTGGCTTTCTTCCCTGAGGGTTCCATGTAACCTCGTGGTTACCTCTTCATGTTCCTGTTGGCGCCGTTCCTGAGCGTCAATCTTCTTTGCGACTTCTGGCAACATCTCTTCTTGTATCCCCTTGACTTCGCTTGCGACACCTGCCAGCTGCATCAACAAGATTGCAATGTCGTTGTCATGGACATCCTGTCCGTCCGCGATTTGCTGTTGAACCTTAATTAATTTTAAGGTATTTTCTTGGGTAGCTCCCTTCAAATGTTTGAAGGCGATATTAGCTTGGTCAAGGGACGTATCTATGTCGCGTCTTATTTGACCCAAGGTTATCCCTAGACGCGCAGCCAGTCTGGCTAAGTTTGCGGCATGTTCCCATGGCCTCGGTGTGGGGACTCTTGATATTCTATGAGTGCTCGCAACACCAGAGGATCGGTAAGAGGGTATGGCTGCTCTGCGGAATGAAGGTTCCTGAGGTGTTGAAGGGAAGGGACTATGAATAGCGGAATCATCCGCTTTATCCGTGGTGTCGGGTCGGGTATCCATAGATTCACCCACCGTTATTCTTTTCCTCGGGTCCTGAGGTATCTCCGCCATTGTGATGCTTTCCAGATAGGTTAGCTGCTCTTGTAGCCCTGGATGAGTGATTACTGGTACTTCGTAACAGAGTTCTCGATATCCTTGAAAAGGTTTAAGGAATCGTATGTAATGTATCCATCGTTTGAGATACTCTAGGGGTGTAGGTACGAAAGGGCTCGGTTGGTCCGACTCTGGACTTAAAACCTGAATCTCCATTTTCGCGAGGTTTAGGATGTACTGATAGTACATATGAGTGTTTGTTAGGCCCAGGCCAAGTGGATATCTGGCACCCAAATGACTCTGCCAGGGTTTTCCTTTTCCTTCTCTTCCGTCTTCAAAGAGCACTGGGTGCTCCAGTCGACGAAGTGTTCCGACTTGGTCGAATTCCACTCAAAGTCCGAACCGTGCCAAGTGCGATATATGCTATTGAATTTATCCCTCGTTGGGATCCCGAAAGGTACTGTGAACCAGGAGAGTTCCTTGGTATATTCTTCTTCGAAAGTCGGAATATAGATTGGATAGTGAGGTGCTTCGAAAATGTAATCGAAGTCTGAGCTGAGGGTGGAGTTTGAAGTGAACTCGTAGTTCATATAGTGAGCCTTGGTAACAGGAGCACTATCAATATACTGTTAGGCGGACGCCAAACTCAAGTATATAACTGAGGGACGTAGGCCCGAAATCTTTGATTGGAGAATCTGTCGAGGAAGGCTCGTCTCGATAAAATAGGTAAGGTAAAGATTTAAAGTGTAGAACAATGTTACATTGATAAGATCTCTTCTCAGTTGCTTGATGATGTCTGTAAAGCTCGGGAGGCACTTCGATATTTATATCCCGCGTCTGAGTGTTCGCGGATTACTTCTAACTACTATGTCTCCCAAGTACCACTCTGGTTTTAATACGCAAACGTCCAGAATCTTACAAGTGCGACCAACATTTGACCCTGAAACTTATCACACTCTTTCGTGGACTCGGAATAGTATTCCTCCATTGAGATGACTGCGCTATTTGTTATACCAAACAGCCGCCTCCAACTTAGATGTCCGCATAGACTATTATCTGACTTTAGTCTTGTTGACTATCGTCCAGTCGTTTCTTCGGTCATGAAGTGATCAGGTTCATGCCGGTTCACCTAGTACCAATCGCAAGTCCGAACCTGACTTGTTAGCGTCTTAAGGGTTTCTGACTTATCTAGGTCTTCCATTCTGACCATGCTTCCCCTTGGTCCGCCGGCCTCCGTAGAGGGGTCCTATTACTAGGACCAACCAACCTATAGCTGATCTCAGAAGGGTATGGGTGGATTCACTATACCTCTAATAGCTTTTACTACTGGGATATCCCCCTAGAGTATTTCTCCGAAAATGTCCCGTCACCTGCGGCCCATATTTTAGGAAGCCCAACTTCGAAGCCTACTATCTCAATGCGCCTCCGACGGATCTCCTCCGTTCCACTTCCCAGATGTCGCCAAGGGTCCCCTCTCATACATCCCGCGAACAGCATGCGGTCGGACGGACGGCGGCGACGTATATGGTATTAGGAAGTGGGCTTCATTGATGTGACATTTTAGTTATGTGACCGAACTCGCGAAATCTCGCTAATGACGTGCGGGCCCTATAAGGGGGCCGGAGGGGGGTGTTGGCACTCCAGTAAATTGAGGGTCTGTGCGCAGTTACCCTACCGTAGGTCTGTGCACATGTCTCATATTTCCATATGCCTAACAGATAGGACCTAAAGTTCGTCTGGCCAAGGGAAGAGCAAAGGAGGTGAGGATGATTGGCTTACCCAACACCCTGTTATCGAGTTTGCCCATCGCGATGGGAGGGAAGATATCCCAAGACAGCTCTGTATCATTGAGAGTTGGCTCCAGGAGCTGCAAGAGGAGGGTGGTGTAAGAGACCTCCACTGGGGAGGCCAGTAAGGAGGTGGGATGTGTGAATAGAGGTTATTTCAGCAAGGAGAGGAAGACGGTACCAAACATGAGGACTAAAGACTGAGCATATACCAGGTACACCAGATGCAGATGGTGTTGAAAGAAAGGGGGTAATGTAGCGCAGGGAAAGCTATGGAAGCAGAGCATGGTCCCTACTAATAGACCTGTCCAATATGTTATACATACTACAAGTCTCGTGGGTTTTGATTTGGCAGAAGATACAGGATAATACCTGATATGGATGACCATCATTAGGAGTCGGCAAACTGAGTATGCTAAATTTTATAGCAAACAGTCTATATACTTGCACAATCACAAACATTTTCATAGAAGAACTCGCGTAGCACTTGTAATGCACAGTAGCTACATGTCGTTGTTCGTGCCCAACGAAAGTACAGAAAAAGAAACAAACTAAAGTAGGATCATGAAAGACTCTAAGGGCAAAACAAGTACAGGAATGAAGGGTTGATAGATTTCCATGCTCTCTTCTGCCCATGCTAGCTAAAAACAAACTAAGAATATATATCACCATCAAAATAACAACAATCTAGCTTGCATGAAACTAAACGAGCTCTAAAGAAACACAGAGGGCTGACAAAAAGCAAATCTCCAGCAATCCAGAACTCTCCATGATCCATCGTGATCCATGGAACCTCAACAATACCAATGTACAAACTTCCATATATCTAGGAAATAAAAGAAATAATAAAACTAATACACGATGCCAACCGGTATAGGATGCGAAAAAGAACAAAACTTCTGCTAGGTGCAGTAATGTAGGAAACCACATAAACAGATATCCCGTATCCTGCCGTCTCCTAACCACATACCCGGAAACCTGCAAAACAGCAAACCTTCGTAACCCCATGTCCTATAGGCTACCATCCAACAGTTGTATGTCAATACACTACACTGTAATGCAAAAATAAAACCAAGTTCTCTGGTTTGCTGATAACATCGCCTAATAGATTGAGAATGTTTGCCAGAAAAATGTTGAGCACACTCTGAAATTCTCATTTGATGGATTAATTGTAATAAGCCTTCTAAAATTCATTCTGCAATGAAATATTTAGCCCAAATCTCATGATTGATACCACATTTAACCTGGGCCTCACAGTGTATTACTAATTCTCCAGATTCCAATACTTACTACACATGGACCATGAGATCACCAAGAATCCTGCGGTGAATTTTATCTTTGATACATTGTACAAAGCTCCACAATCCGAGATATATATTTATAGCTTCTCTGAAGTACTTCTTTCACATGTTCCAGCAATTGTATTTTTCAAACCTGACCATGTATGTAAGATTATAATGCAATTGATTATTCTGGAGAGTAATTCATGCAAATTCGTGAAACCATATTCAGACTGCTAGGTCCATAGAATTCAATATAGGCAATTGATTTTGGCAATTGTAGTACCATGTATAGAAAGGTTACAAACTGTTAGGCATATGGAAAAACTCATGTAGTACACAGACCCAGAGTAGAGTAACAGTGCACAGACCTCGTATTTTACTAAAGGTAACACCACCCCACTAGTCCCTTCATATGCCTTGCAGGTCATTAGTAAGACTTTATTTCTTGCATTTGGTAACCACAATGTCCCATCAATGAAGCCCACTTCAAGCCATCATTTGCATCACACCTGTCTGCCCAACTATGTGCTGTTCATACGATACACAATAGGGGATCTTTGGTAATATCTGCGGAGTGGAATGCAAGAACTCTGTTGGAGGAGAATCAAGTTAATAGGCTTCGAAGAATGGCTCTCTAATTGAATGCTAAAGGTGTGTAGATGATTTTGGCAAAATACTCTACAGGGATGCTATAGCTGGGGATGTAGGTATAGACATACTGAATCAGACCATACGTTTCCTGGATTCTCATTATCCTGAGTAGTAATCAGAATATGATCCCTCTGCAGAGGCTGGTGAACTCTGGAGAAGCAGACACATACCCACTACCTGTATCCCAGAGACCCATAAGACTTCACTATATTGGGCTCTAACTTGCAGTCAGGCATAGGTAGCATGGCATGAAACTGAACACTTCACAACAAGGGAGACTTCTGTTATAATAGTCATTATGACTAAAGTAATTGACTATACTATATGGTCATCTGCAAAGAGGACATTTGTTTGGAAAACAAAAAGTGCGATCATCTAGGTAGAGGAACAATATTTGATAGCTATGTGAAGGATGTATGAAGTTAAGGGTGCAACCGTGTTCACACTTATAAGATCATAAATGTTTGTGCATTTAAACTAGCCTGAGATCCCAGATGAATACTAGTTCCAAGTACTCAATGAACACTCACACTGCAGATATAAATACTGGAATGCCTGGCGGGCCTTGCAGACATTGTCAAGTAATGGAGAAGAGGTCTTATCAAGATAGTATAGTTTTACTCTTCAAATATTTAACTTACCTATCCTTTACATGAATTTAGCCTTCCTGAAAAAATTCTCAGAACAATGATTTTTCCCTAAGTCTCTTGATGCATACAAGAGTAGGCTTTCGCCTAATACAGTCACAACAATTTTGTATGAGTACAAGGTCTAATATATAAAATCCATAGTATAATAAGAGGTTATCTACCCATGAAACCATTGTCGCTGTTCAAACTCAGTGACCACAAGCATCGAGATAGAATCAACTGCTTAGTCAAGATGTAGATACTGATTGTGATTGACCCTGGATAGTGTGGGGTAACGAAGTAGCCTCCATTTTACTAGTTTAGCTTTCTTTTATTTCACTTACCAAATGGCCCTAGAGGCTAGCTAGTTACGCAGTGGGGAGGAGAAGGATTACTAATAGTTAGCTAGGATCAAAGAAGGAGGAAGAGTGAAGAAGACACAACGAAGTGCCGAACAACTTTTTGATAAGATGAGTGGGTTTTCTTGTACATGATGGATAGTTATCGACTTTTGCTCTACTGCACCCACTGCACCACTGCCGCTGAATTAGTTAACTTTACCTTTTGTGTGAGCGGTGGTTGCCTACCATAGGTACTGTTTCTTTTCCTGCTCATATTATCATTTCCCCGTCTCCTATCGTCCTTGTTTCTCTCTTCTCTCTATTCTTTACAGAGATTATTACCTCGCAGGGTGAAAGTCATTGTTTCAATACCTAGCCAAGTTACAAAATCTTGTCGTTTTGTCTGTGCAATTGAAGCCCGATGAAGTAGGAGTTATGATAGGCGAAATTGAAAAGATCATTCGCCAGGCCTATTAAATCCCCCTAAATGGGTGGCAAATAGCTCACTACTAGTTGGATTGATTGGACATCGTTCATTAAGAGCCATTAACTCATTCTCAGAATAGTCTACAGCTCAGTGATGAACTTTTTTCACTACATTCCATGGGTGACTTCTGATGTACCGAGTGGTTCTAGAGGGTATAAAAACTAGGAGATTCGGTCTAGTATCACTGCTCAAATATAGGACAATAGTGGTGAGCCAAATTCAGAATTGTAGAAGCCAGGACCAAGATGAAGAAAGTACAGATAGGGAGATACTAGGAGCAGAAAAGGTTGATAGGTACAGTCGGATGACAAAAATATTTCCTATCCATCAAAAATTCCCATAGATACTGCTTGGCGGTAACAACATTTCCTCCTCCCCCACCCGAACCAGATATAGAAAGCATACAAGAAAGAGTATGAATATTAAATGCAGGTAGCAGAATACAGGTATATAAAGAAAACAAAAAAAGTAAAAATAAATACTTCGTATACCACCCATTGGTGGCAATGACTGCACAAACTCGAGAGGACATACTTCTCCAAAGACTTTCCAGAAAGTTTGACTGTAGCGTATCTCATACCGGTGGAAGAACCGCTGCGAGATGTCTACGAACTGCCTCCAGTCCTCTCTTTGTATCCCCAATGTTGAGATACTGTTAGGCAGACGCCAAACTCAAGTATATAACTGAGGGACGTAGGCCCGAAATCTTTGATTAGAGAATCTGTCGAGGAAGGCTCGTCTCGATAAAATAGGTAAGGTAAAGATTTAAAGTGTAAAACAATATTATATTGATAAGATCACTTCTCCGTTGCTTGATGATGTCGGTAAAGCTCAGGAGGCACTACAATATTTATATCCCGCGTCTGAGTGTTCGCGGACTACTTCTAACTACTATGCCTCCGTAGTATCACTCTAGTTTTAATACGCAAACGTCCAGAATCTTATAAGTGCGAACACCGTTTGACCCTGAAACTTATCACACCCTTTCGCGGACTCGGAATAGTATTCCTCCGTGGAGATGACTGCGCTATTTGTTATACCAAACAGCCGCCTCCCACTTAGATGTCCACATAGACTTTTATATGACTTTAGTCTTGTTGACAATCGTCCAGTCGTCTCTTTGGTCATGAAGTGATCAGGTTTATGCCGGACCACCTAGTGCCAATCGCAAGTTCGAGCCCGACGCATCAGCATCTTAAGGGTCTCCAACTTATCTAGGTCTTCCATTCTCAGCTTGCTCCCCCTTGGTCCACCGGCCTCCATAGAGGGGTCCTATTACTAGAACCAACCAACTTCCAGCTGATGTTAGAAGGGTATGGGTGGATTCAGTATATCCCTTAATAGTTTCCACTACTGAGATATCCTCCTAGAGTATTTCTCCGAACACGTCCCGTTACATGCAGCCCATAGTTTAGGAAGCCCAACATTGAAGCCTACTATCTCAATGCGCCTCCCACGGAATTCCTGCGTTCCACTTCCCAGATGTCGCCAAAGGTCCCCGCCCATATAACCTGCCAACAGCATGCAGTCAGACAGACGGCGGCGACGTATCTGGTGTTATGAAGTGGGCTTCATTGATGTGACATTTTAGTTAAGGGACGCAACTCACGAAATCTCGCTAATGACGTGCGGGCCCCATAAGGGGGCCGGAGGGGGGTGTTGGCACTGTGGTAAATTGAAGATCTGTGCGCAGTTACCCTACCGTGGGTCTGTGCACATGTCTCGGATTTCCATATGCCTAACAGCAGCGGCCTGGTCCGCGGTCAATTTTGGACTCTTCTTTGCTCGCCACTTTTTAATGCCTGCTTTTGTCAAAACCTGCTTAACCGTTCGTATACTGACATGTGGAGTCACCGTTTGTGTTAACTCATGCAGAGGTTGCTGTCTATCTGCTTTCGCTGCTCTCAGGAACCTTCGCCAATCGCGCTGGTTTACCTTTGCGGGGCGCCAGGGTGTTAGCTGGTCATGCTGGTCGTTTCTTAGCTGCCACCGCTGGATGCCCTTTCGTACAACCGAGTCCAATCTTGGTTATGTCAAGTGCGGCAAGATTTTTGCCACACTTTGGTAGACATTCCAGAGTCCAATAATTTCTACTTTCTCAATATCTGACAGGCGCCCAATTCCTGGAGTCTTCTCATTCGTTTTGGGTGGTATTCTGGCAATCGAGGTTATTGGTTGATGTTGTGTGGTTGCCACCTACAATGATTGTTCAGAAATATTTTTGTCCTAGTACTGTAATGAGCCAGAAATCAAAGAAATGTAAAAAGTAAGAAAACAAAAGATAGAGAGGGCCTCTTCTAGTTGACAATTTGTGAACCTGTGATATCAACAAGAGCATCAGGGGAGTGGAATATTCAGCTCCCCATTATGGCAAAAGAATAGCAAACAGCAATTTGGACTGAATATGGTTAATTGTGGGATGCACAAGTGAAATCATAACACAAGTAGCAGCCAGGGTCCACACCCTTAAGTGTGTTGGTGAAAGGAGAAAACTAAGGGCATATCAAGATGCCTGACCAATTATGACAACATCGAGTACCAATAAGGAAAGCCGTGGTAGGGCAGTAGCCTTCATAATTTGCTGAGTATAATAGATGAATAATGCTGCTACAGAACAAAGGGCATATGTGAGAGGTGTACTAGGTGTAGTTGAGGTATCTGGGTGGGTCAGAGATGTGCAGGATCCACAAAGCATATTGCCTATTGCAGCAATAGTGCTGATACCCATAATGCAGAGAATACAACTGTTAAGCTACCAGAATCAGCAGGCCTACCTGGTGCATTAGATATTGGATGATCTTTGGCTACTGATGACTCTAGTTACTTCTGAAGGGTGTTTTCAGTTCACCACATAGCTTAATTCATGTAAGGCAATAGTCATCTTTCAAGTGGAACTTACTAATCATTGAGGCCCTAGCTACTGAATTGTGAAACCCTCTCAATAACATTGGAAGATAGTGGTCGAAAGTAGTCATCTTGTTAATATTTCGAAGATCAACAACCACTCTTACATCACCATGCAGTTTGCATGCGAAAATGATTAGAGCACTGGCAGGAGATTCATACTATGTAATCATTCCTTCATTTATCACAGTTGGTAAGAATTCTCCTCATATTTGCAACTGACGTTCCGATAGCAGGTAAATGAGTCCTGGTACTTGAGCTGATACTGCTATTATCTTAAACTCGATGTGGGAAGCTCTTCTAAGGACTAGGTCTGCTTTTACAAGCACTTTGAAAGCATGTTTGTACTTACAATAATCTTT